>CANJKZ010000508.1:0-365000 GCA_947471745.1 Closterium sp. Naga37s-1
CGGACCAAGTGGCGCGCGCGCGCGCCCGGACCAAGTGGCGCGCGCGCGCGCCCGGACCTAGTGGCGCGCGCGCGCCCGGACCAAGTGGAGCGGCGCGCGCGCCCGGACCAAGTGGTGCGCGCGCGCGCCCGGACCGTGGGCGCGCAGCGCGCCCGGACCAAGTGGCGCGCGCGCGCGGACCAAGTGGCGCGCGCGCGCTCCCGGACCAAGTGGCGCGCGCGCCGCGGGACCAAGTGGCGCGCGCGCGCGCCCGGGCCAAGTGGCGCGTGCGCGCGCCCGGACCAAGTGGCGCGCGCGCGCGTGCCCGGACCAAGTGGCGCGCGCGCGCGAGCCCGGACCAAGTGGCGCGCGCACGCCCGGACCAAGTGGCGCGCGCGCGCGGAACCAAGAGGCGTGCGCGCGCGCCTGGACCAAGTGGCGCGCGCGCGCGCCCGGACCTAGTGCGCGCGCGTGCGCAGACCAAGTGGCGCGCGCTCGCGCCCGGACCAGTGGCGCGCGCTGCGCCCGGACCAAGTTGCGCGCGCGCGCGGACCAAGAGGCGCGCGCGCGCGCCTGGACCAAGTGGCGCGCGCGGCGCGCCCGGACCTAGTGGCGCGCGCTTGCGCAGACCAAGTGTCGCGCGCTCGCGCCCGGACCAAGTGGCGCGCGCGCGCGCCCGGACCAAGTGGCGCGCGCGCGCGCCCGGACCAAGTGGTGCGCGCGCGCGCGCGCCGGACCAAGTGGTGCGCGCGCGCGAGCCCGGACCAAGTGGCGCGCGCGCGCGCGCCCGGACCTAGTGGCGCGCGCGCGCGCCCGGACCTAGTGGCGCGCGCGGCGCCCGGACCTAGTGGGCGCGCAGCGCGCGCCCGGACCATGTGGAGCGCGCGCGCGCCCGGACCAAGTGGCGCGCGCGCGCGCGCCGGACCAAGTGGCGCGCGCCGCGCGCCGGACCTAGTGGCGCGCGCGCGCCCGGACCTAGTGGCAAGCGCGCGCGCGCGACCAAGTGGCGCGCGCGCGCGCCCGGGAACCAAGTGGCATGCGCGCCGCGCGCGCCCGGACCAAGTGGCGCCGCCGCGCGCGCGCCCGGACAAAGTGGCGCGCGCTCGCGCCTGGACCAAGTGGCGCGCGCGCGCGCCCGGACCTGGTGGCGCGCGCGCGCCCGACCAAAGTGGCGCACTCGCGCGCCGGACCAAGTGGCTGCGCGCCTGCTGCGCGCCCGGACCTGGTGGCGCTGCGCGCGCGCCCGGACCACGCGGCGCGCTGCGCGCGCTCCCGGACCAAGCGGCGCGCTCGCGCGCGCTCCCGGACCAAGCGTGCGCGCCGCGGCGCGCGCCCGGACCAAGCGGCTGCGCTGCGCTGCGCGCCCCGGACCAAGCGGCGCCGCGCTGCGGCGCGCCCGGACAAAGTGGCGCGCGCGCGCGCGCCCGGAACCAAGTGGCTGCGCGCGCGCGCCCGACCAAGTGGCGCGCTGCGCGCGCCCGGACCTAGTGGCTGCGCGCGCGCGCGGACCTAGTTGCGGGCGCGCCGCTCCCGGATCAAGTGGAGCGCGTGCGCGCCCGGACCAAGTGACGCGCGCGCGCGCCCGGACCAAGTGGCGCGCGTGCGCGCCCGGACCAAGTGGCGCTGCGCGCGCCCGGACCAAGTGGCGCTGCGCTGCGCGCGCCCGGACCAAGTGGCGCGCCGCGCGCGCGCCCGGACCAAGTGGCGGCGCGCGCGCGCGCGGGGACCAAGTGGCGCGCGCGCGCGCGCGGACCAAGTGGCGCGCGCGCGCGCCCGGACCAAGTGGCGCGCTGCGCGCGCCCGGACCAAGTGGCGGCGCTGCGCGCGCGCCCGGACCAAGTGGCGCGCGCGCGACCAAGTTGCGCGCGCACGCGCCCGGACCAAGTGGCGCGCGCTCGCGCCTGGACCACGTGGCGCGCGCGCGCCCGGACCTAGTGGCGCGCGCGCGCGCGCCGGACCAAGTGGAGCTCGCGCTGCGCGCGCCCGGACCGAGTGGCGCGCTGCGCGCGCCCGGACGAGTGGCGCGCTGCGCGCGCCCGGACCGGAGTGGCGAGCGCGCGGACCAAGTGGCGCGCGCGTGGACCAAGAGGGGCGCGCGGACCAAGTGGCGCGTGCGCGCCCGGACCAAGTGGCGCGCGCGCGCGCCCGGACCAAGTGGCGCGCGCCGCGCCCGGACCAAGTGGCGCGCGCGCGCGCCCGGACCTAGTGGCGCGCGCGTGCGCAGACCAAGTGGCGCGCGCGTCGGGCCCGGACCAAGTGGCGCGCGCGCGCGCCCGGGACCAAGTGGCGCGCAGCGCGCGGACCAAGAGGCGCGCGCGCGCGCGCCCGGACCAAGTGGCGCGCGCGCGCCCGGACCTAGTGGCGCGCGCGCGCGCGCCCGGACAAAGTGGCGCGCGCGCGCGCGCGCCCGGACCAAGTGGCGCGCGCGCGTGCGGACCTAGTTGCGGGCGCGCGCTCCCGGATCAAGTGGAGCGCGGTGCGCGCCCGGACCAAGTGACGCGCGCGCGCGCCCGGACCAAGTGGCGCGCGTGCGCGCCCGGACCAAGTGGCGCGCGCGCGCCCGGACCAAGTGGCGCGCGCGCGCGCAGCGGGGGACCAAGTGGTGCGCGCGCGCGCGCGGACCAAGTGGCGCGCGCGGCGCGCGCGGACCAAGTGGCGCGCGCGCGCGCCCTGACCAAGTGGCGCGCGCTGCGCGCGCCCGGACCAAGTGGCGCGCGCGCGCGCCCGGACCAAGTGGCGCGCGCGCGCCCGGACCAAGTGGCGCGCGCGCGCGCTCGGACCTAGTGGCGCGCGCAGGCGCGCGGACCTAGTGGCGCGCGCGCGCGCCTGGACCAAGTGGAGCGCGCGCGCGCCCGGACCAAGTGGCCGCGCGCGCGCGCCCGGACCAAGTGGCGCGCGCGCGCCCGGACCAAGTGGCGCGCGCGCGCCCGGACCAAGTGGCGCGCGCGCCGCCCGGACCAAGTGGCGCGCGCGCGCGCGCGCCCGGACCAAGTGGCACGCGCGCGCGCCACCCGGACCAAGTGGAGCGCGCGCGCGCCCGGACCAAGTGGCCCGCGCGCGCCCGGACCAAGTGGCGCGCGCGCGCTGCGCGCCGGACCAAGTGGAGCGCGCGCGCGCGCCCGGACCGAGTGGCGCGCGCGCGCGCCCGGACCGAGTGGCGCGCGCGCGCGCCCGGACCGAGTGGCGAGCGCGCGGACCAAGTGGCGCGCGCGTGGACCAAGAGGGGCGCGCGGACCAAGTGGCGCGTGCGCGCCCGGACCAAGTGGCGCGCGCGCGCGCGCCCGGACCAAGTGGCGCGCGCGCGCCCGGACCAAGTGGCGCGCGCGCGCGCGCCTGGACCAAGTGGCACGCGCGCGCGCCACCCGGACCAAGTGGAGCGCGCGCGCGCCCGGACCAAGTGGCGCGCGCTGCGCGCGCCGGACCAAGTGGAGCACGCGCGCGCGCCCGGACCAAGTGGAGCGCGCGCGCGCCTGGACCAACTGGAGCGCGCGCGCACCCGGACCAACTGGCGTGCGCGCGCGCTCACGGACCAAGAGGCGCGCGCGCGCGCCCGGACCAAGTGGCGCGCGCGCGCGCGCTTTGACCAAATGGCGCGCGCGCGCGCCCGGACCAAGTGGCGCGCGCGCGCGCGCCCGGACCCAGTGGAGCACGCGCGCGCGTCCGGACCGAGTGGCGCGCGCGCGCGCCCGGACCGAGTGGCGCGCGCGCGCGCCCGGACCGAGTGGCGCGCGCGCGCGCCCGGACCGAGTGGCGCGCGCCCGCGCCCGTACCAAGTTGCGTGCGCGCGCGTGCGGACCAAGAGGCGCGCGCGCGCAGCGCGCCCGGACCAAGTGGCGCGCGCGCGCGCTTGGACCTAGTGGCGCGCGCATGCGCGGACCAAGTGGCGCGCGCGCGCGCCCGGACCAAGTGGCGCGCGCGCGCCCGGACCAAGTGGCGCGCGCGCGCCCGGACCAAGTGGCGCGCGCGCGCGCGCCCGGACCAAGTGGCGCGCGCTCGCGCCCGGACCAAGTGGAGCGCGCGCGCGCGCCCCGGACCAAGTGGCGCGCGCGCGCGCCCGGACCAAGTGGCTCGCGCGCGCGCGCCTGGACCAAGTGGCGCGCGCGCGCCCGGACCAAGTGGCGCGCGCGCGCGCGCCCGGACCAAGTGGCGCGCGCGCGCGCCCGGACCAAGTGGCGCGCGCGCGCGCTTGGACCTAGTGGCGCGCGCGCGCGCGGACCTAGTGGCGCGCGCGCGCCCGGACCTAGTGGCAAGCGCGCGCGCGGACCAAGTGGCGCGCGCGCGCGCCCGGACCAAGTGGCGCGCGCCGCGCGCGCCCGGACCAAGTGGCGCGCGCGCGCGCGCCCGGACCAAGTGGCGCGCGCTCGCGCCTGGACCAAGTGGCGCGCGCGCGCGCCCGGACCTGGTGGCGCGCGCGCGCCCGGACCAAGTGGCGCGTGCGCGCCCGGACCAAGTGGCGCGCCGCGCGCGCCCGGACCTGGTGGCGCGCGCGCGCCCGGACCACGCGGCGCGCGCGCGCGCTCCCGGACCAAGCGGCGCGCGCGCGCGCAGACCAAGTGGCGCGCGCTCGGGCCCGGACCAAGTGGCGCGCGCGCGCGCCCGGACCAAGTGGGCGCGCGCGCGCGGACCAAGAGGCGCGCGCGCGCGCCCGGACCAAGTGGCGCGCGCGCGCCCGGACCTAGTGGCGCGCGCCGCGCTGCGCCCGGACAAAGTGGCGCGCGCGCGCGCGCCCGGACCAAGTGGCGCGCGCGCGTGCGGACCTAGTTGCGGGCGCGCGCTCCCGGATCAAGTGGAGCGCGTGCGCGCCCGGACCAAGTGACGCGCGCGGCGCGCCCGGACCAAGTGGCGCGCGTGCGCGCCCGGACCAAGTGGCGCGCGCGCGCCCGGACCAAGTGGCGCGCGCGCGCGCGCGGGGACCAAGTGGTGCGCGCGCAGCGCGCGGACCAAGTGGCGCGCGCGCGCGCGCGGACCAAGTGGCGCGCGCGCGCGCCCTGACCAAGTGGCGCGCGCGCGCGCGCCCGGACCAAGTGGCGCGCGCGCGCGCCCGGACCAAGTGGCGCGCGCGCGCCCGGACCAAGTGGCGCGCGCGCGCGCGCTCGGACCTAGTGGCGCGCGCGCGCGCGGACCTAGTGGCGCGCGCGCGCGCCTGGACCAAGTGGAGCGCGCGCGCGCCCGGACCAAGTGGCGCGCGCGCGCGCCCGGACCAAGTGGCGCTGCGCGCGCCCGGACCAAGTGGCGCGCGCGCGCCCGGACCAAGTGGCGCGCGCGCGCGCGCGCCCGGACCAAGTGGCACGCGCGCGCGCCACCCGGACCAAGTGGAGCGCGCGCGCGCCCGGACCAAGTGGCCCGCGCGCGCCCGGACCAAGTGGCGCGCGCGCGCGCGCCGGACCAAGTGGAGCGCGCGCGCGCGCCCGGACCGAGTGGCGCGCGCGCGCGCCCGGACCGAGTGGCGCGCGCGCTGCGCCCGGACCGAGTGGCGAGCGCGCGGACCAAGTGGCGCGCGCGTGGACCAAGAGGGGCGCGCGGACCAAGTGGCGCGTGCGCGCCCGGACCAAGTGGCGCGCGCGCGCGCGCCCGGACCAAGTGGCGCGCGCGCGCCCGGACCAAGTGGCGCGCGCGCGCGCGCGCCTGGACCAAGTGGCACGCGCGCGCGCCACCCGGACCAAGTGGAGCGCGCGCGCGCCCGGACCAAGTGGCGCGCGCGTGGACCAAGAGGGGCGCGCGGACCAAGTGGCGCGTGCGCGCCCGGACCAAGTGGCGCGCGCGCGCGCCTGGACCAACTGGAGCGCGCGCGCACCCGGACCAACTGGCGTGCGCGCGCGCTCACGGACCAAGAGGCGCGCTGCGCGCGCCCGGACCAAGTGGCGCCGCGCGCGCGCGCTTTGACCAAATGGCGCGCGCGCGCGCCCGGACCAAGTGGCGCGCGCGCGCGCGCCCGGACCCAGTGGAGCACGCGCGCGCGTCCGGACCGAGTGGCGCGCGCGCGCGCCCGGACCGAGTGGCGCGCGCGCGCGCCCGGACCGAGTGGCGCGCGCGCGCGCCCGGACCGAGTGGCGCGCGCCCGCGCCCGTACCAAGTTGCGTGCGCGCGCGTGCGGACCAAGAGGCGCGCGCGCGCGCGCCCCGGACCAAGTGGCGCGCGCGCGCGCTTGGACCTAGTGGAGCGCGCGCGCGCCCGGACCAAGTGGCGCGCGCGCGCGCCCGGACCAAGTGGCGCGCGCGCGCCCGGACCAAGTGGCGCGCGCGCGCCCGGACCAAGTGGCGCGCGCGCGCGCGCCCGGACCAAGTGGCGCGCGCTCGCGCCCGGACCAAGTGGAGCGCGCGCGCGCGCCCGGACCAAGTGGCGCGCGCGCGCGCCCGGACCAAGTGGCTCGCGCGCGCGCGCCTGGACCAAGTGGCGCGCGCGCGCCCGGACCAAGTGGCGCGCGCGCGCGCGCGCCCGGACCAAGTGGCGCGCGCGCGCGCCCGGACCAAGTGGCGCGCGCGCGCGCTTGGACCTAGTGGCCGCGCGCGCGCGCGGACCTAGTGGCGCGCGCGCGCGCCTGGACCAAGTGGAGCGCGCGCGCGCCCGGACCAAGTGGCGCGCGCGCGCGCCCGGACCAAGTGGCGCGCGCGCGCCCGGACCAAGTGGCGCGCGCGCGCCCGGACCAAGTGGCGCGCACGCGCGCCCGGACCAAGTGGCGCGCGCGCGCGCCCGGACCTAGTGGCGCGCGCGCGCCCGGACCTAGTGGCGCGCGCGCGCGCGCCCGGACCAAGTGGAGCGCGCGCGCGCGCGGACCAAGTGGCGCGCGCGCGCGCCCGGACCAAGTGGCGCGTGCGCGGACCAAGTGGCGCGCGCGCGCTCCCGGACCAAGTGGCGCGCGCGCGCGGACCAAGTGGCGCGCGCGCGCCCGGGCCAAGTGGCGCGCGCGCGCGCCCGGACCAAGTGGCGCGCGCGCGCGCGCCCGGACCAAGTGGCGCGCGGCGCGCTCCCGGACCAAGTGGCGCGCAGCGCGCGAGCCCGGACCAAGTGGCGCGCGCGCGCCCGGACCAAGTGGCGCGCGCGCGCGCGCAGACCAAGTGGCGCGCGCTCGCGCCCGGACCAAGTGGCGCGCGCGCGCGCCCGGACCTAGTGGCGCGCGCGCGCCCGGACCTAGTGGCGCGCGCGCGCGCCCGGACCTAGTGGCGCGCGCGCGCCCGGACCTAGTGGCGCGCGCGCGCGCGCGGACCAAGTGGAGCGCGCGCGCGCCCGGACCAAGTGGCGCGCGCGCGCGCCCGGACCAAGTGGCGCGCGCGCGCGCCCGGACCTAGTGGCGCGCGCGCGCCCGGACCAAGTGGAGCGCGCGCGCGCCCGGACCAAGTGGTGCGCGCGCGCGCCCGGACCAAGTGGCGCGCGCGCGCCCGGACCAAGTGGCGCGCGCGCGCGGACCAAGTGGCGCGCGCGCGCTCCCGGACCAAGTGGCGCGCGCGCGCGGACCAAGTGGCGCGCGCGCGCGCCCGGGCCAAGTGGCGCGTGCGCGCGCCCGGACCAAGTGGCGCGCGCGCGCGTGCCCGGACCAAGTGGCGCGCGCGCGCGAGCCCGGACCAAGTGGCGCGCGCACGCCCGGACCAAGTGGCGCGCGCGCGCGGACCAAGAGGCGTGCGCGCGCGCCTGGACCAAGTGGCGCGCGCGCGCGCCAGGACCTAGTGGCGCGCGCGTGCGCAGACCAAGTGGCGCGCGCTCGCGCCCGGACCAAGTGGCGCGCGCGCGCGCCCGGACCAAGTTGCGCGCGCGCGCGGACCAAGAGGCGCGCGCGCGCGCCTGGACCAAGTGGCGCGCGCGCGCGCCCGGACCTAGTGGCGCGCGCGTGCGCAGACCAAGTGTCGCGCGCTCGCGCCCGGACCAAGTGGCGCGCGCGCGCGCCCGGACCAAGTGGCGCGCGCGCGCCCGGACCAAGTGGTGCGCGCGCGCGCGCCCGGACCAAGTGGTGCGCGCGCGCGAGCCCGGACCAAGTGGCGCGCGCGCGCGCCCGGACCTAGTGGCGCGCGCGCGCGCCCGGACCTAGTGGCGCGCGCGCGCCCCGGACCTAGTGGCGCGCGCGCGCGCCCGGACCATGTGGAGCGCGCGCGCGCCCGGACCAAGTGGCGCGCGCGCGCGCCCGGACCAAGTGGCGCGCCGCGCGCGCCCGGACCTAGTGGCGCGCGCGCGCCCGGACCTAGTGGCAAGCGCGCGCGCGGACCAAGTGGCGCGCGCGCGCGCCCGGACCAAGTGGCGCGCGCGCGCGCGCCCGGACCAAGTGGCGCGCGCGCGCGCGCCCGGACCAAGTGGCGCGCGCTCGCGCCTGGACCAAGTGGCGCGCGCGCGCGCCCGGACCTGGTGGCGCGCGCGCGCCCGGACCAAGTGGCGCACTCGCGCGCCGGACCAAGTGGCGCGCGCGCGCGCCCGGACCTGGTGGCGCGCGCGCGCCCGGACCACGCGGCGCGCGCGCGCGCTCCCGGACCAAGCGGCGCGCGCGCGCGCTCCCGGACCAAGCGGCGCGCGCGCGCGCGCCCGGACCAAGCGGCGCGCGCGCGCGCGCCCGGACCAAGCGGCGCGCGCGCGCGCGCCCGGACCAAGCGGCGCGCGCGCGCGCGCCCGGACCAAGCGGCGCGCGCGCGCGCGCCCGGACAAAGTGGCGCGCGCGCGCGCGCCCGGACCAAGTGGCGCGCGCGCGCGCCCGGACCAAGTGGCGCGCGCGCGCGCCCGGACCTAGTGGCGCGCGCGCGCGCGGACCTAGTTGCGGGCGCGCGCTCCCGGATCAAGTGGAGCGCGTGCGCGCCCGGACCAAGTGACGCGCGCGCGCGCCCGGACCAAGTGGCGCGCGTGCGCGCCCGGACCAAGTGGCGCGCGCGCGCCCGGACCAAGTGGCGCGCGCGCGCGCGCCCGGACCAAGTGGCGCGCGCGCGCGCGCCCGGACCAAGTGGCGCGCGCGCGCGCGCGGGGACCAAGTGGCGCGCGCGCGCGCGCGGACCAAGTGGCGCGCGCGCGCGCCCGGACCAAGTGGCGCGCAGCGCGCGCCCGGACCAAGTGGCGCGCGCGCGCGCGCGCCCGGACCAAGTGGCGCGCGCGCGACCAAGTTGCGCGCGCACGCGCCCGGACCAAGTGGCGCGCGCTCGCGCCTGGACCACGTGGCGCGCGCGCGCCCGGACCTAGTGGCGCGCGCGCGCGCGCCGGACCAAGTGGAGCGCGCGCGCGCGCCCGGACCGAGTGGCGCGCGCGCGCGCCCGGACCGAGTGGCGCGCGCGCGCGCCCGGGACCGAGTGGCGAGCGCGCGGACCAAGTGGCGCGCGCGTGGACCAAGAGGGGCGCGCGGACCAAGTGGCGCGTGCGCGCCCGGACCAAGTGGCGCGCGCGCGCGCCCGGACCAAGTGGCGCGCGCGCGCCCGGACCAAGTGGCGCGCGCGCGCGCCCGGACCTAGTGGCGCGCGCGTGCGCAGACCAAGTGGCGCGCGCTCGGGCCCGGACCAAGTGGCGCGCGCGCGCGCCCGGACCAAGTGGCGCGCGCGCGCGGACCAAGAGGCGCGCGCGCGCGCCCGGACCAAGTGGCGCGCGCGCGCCCGGACCTAGTGGCGCGCGCGCGCGCGCCCGGACAAAGTGGCGCGCGCGCGCGCGCCCGGACCAAGTGGCGCGCGCGCGTGCGGACCTAGTTGCGGGCGCGCGCTCCCGGATCAAGTGGAGCGCGTGCGCGCCCGGACCAAGTGACGCGCGCGCGCGCCCGGACCAAGTGGCGCGCGTGCGCGCCCGGACCAAGTGGCGCGCGCGCGCCCGGACCAAGTGGCGCGCGCGCGCGCGCGGGGACCAAGTGGTGCGCGCGCGCGCGCGGACCAAGTGGCGCGCGCGCGCGCGCGGACCAAGTGGCGCGCGCGCGCGCCCTGACCAAGTGGCGCGCGCGCGCGCGCCCGGACCAAGTGGCGCGCGCGCGTGCCCGGACCAAGTGGCGCGCGCGCGCGCGCCCGGACCAAGTGGCGCGCGCGCGACCAAGTTGCGCGCGCACGCGCCCGGACCAAGTGGCGCGCGCTCGCGCCTGGACCACGTGGCGCGCGCGCGCCCGGACCTAGTGGCGCGCGCGCGCGCGCCGGACCAAGTGGAGCGCGCGCGCGCGCCCGGACCGAGTGGCGCGCGCGCGCGCCCGGACCGAGTGGCGCGCGCGCGCGCCCGGACCGAGTGGCGCGCGCGCGCGCCCGGACCGAGTGGCGAGCGCGCGGACCAAGTGGCGCGCGCGTGGACCAAGAGGGGCGCGCGGACCAAGTGGCGCGTGCGCGCCCGGACCAAGTGGCGCGCGCGCGCGCCCGGACCAAGTGGCGCTCGCGCGCCCGGACCAAGTGGCGCGCGCGCACGCGCCCGGACCAAGTGGCACGCGCGCGCGCCACCCGGACCAAGTGGAGCGCGCGCGCGCCCGGACCAAGTGGCGCGCGCGCGCGCGCCGGACCAAGTGGAGCACGCGCGCGCGCCCGGACCAAGTGGAGCGCGCGCGCGCCTGGACCAACTGGAGCGCGCGCGCACCCGGACCAACTGGCGTGCGCGCGCGCTCGCGGACCAAGAGGCGCGCGCGCGCGCCCGGACCAAATGGCGCGCGCGCGCGCGCTTGGACCAAATGGCGCGCGCGCGCGCCCGGACCGAGTGGCGCGCGCGCGCGCGCCCGGACCGAGTGGCGCGCGCGCTGCGCGCGCCGGGATCGAGTGGCGCGCTGCGCGCGCCCGGACCGAGTGGCGCGCGCGCGCGCCCGGACCAAGTTGCGTGCGCGCGCGTGCGGACCAAGAGGCGCGCGCGCGCGCGCCCGGACTAAGTGGCGCGCGCGCGCGCTTGGACCTAGTGGCGCGCGCATGCGCGGACCAAGTGGCGCGCGCGCGCGCCCGGACCAAGTGGCACGCGCGCGCCCGGACCAAGTGGCGCGCGCGCGCGCGCCCGGACCAAGTGGCGCGCGCTCGCGCCCGGACCAAGTGGAGCGCGCGCGCGCGCCCGGACCAAGTGGCGCGCGCGCGCGCCCGGACCAAGTGGCTCGCGCGCGCGCGCCTGGACCAAGTGGCGCGCGCGCGCCCGGACCAAGTGGCGCGCGCGCGCGCGCCCGGACCAAGTGGCGCGCGCGCGCGCCCGGACCAAGTGGCGCGCGCGCGCGCGCGGACCTAGTGGCGCGCACGCGCGCCCGGACCAAGTGGCGCGCGCGCGCGCCCGGACCAAGTGGCGCGCGCGCGCCCGGACCAAGTGGCGCGCGCGCGCGCCCGGACCAAGTGGCGCGCGCGCGCGCCCGGACCAAGTGGCGCGCGCGCGCGCCCGGACCAAGTGGCGCGCGCGCGCGCCCGGACCAAGTGGCGCGCGCGCGCGCCCGGACCACGTGGCGCGCGCGCGCGCCCGGACCACGTGGCGCGCGCGCGCGCCCGGACCTAGTGGCGCGCGCGCGCGGACCAAGTGGCCGTGCGCGCGCGCCCGGACCTAGTGGCGCGCGCGCGCGCCCGGACCAAGTGGCGCGCTGCGCGCGCGCCCGGACCAAGTGGCGCGCTGCGCGCGCCCGGACCTAGTGGCGCGCGCGCGCGCGCGGACCTAGTGGCGCGCGCGCGCGCCCGGACCAAGTGGAGCGCGCGCGCGCCCGGACCAAGTTACGCGCGCGCGCGCCTGGACCAAGTGGCGCGCGCGCGCGCCCGGACCAAGTGGCGCGCGCGCGCCCGGACCAAGTGGCGCGCGCGCGCGCCCGGACCAAGTGGCGCGCGCGCGCGCCCGGACCAAGTGGCGCGCGCGCGCGCCCGGACCAAGTGGCGCACGCGCGCGCGCCCGGACCATGTGGCGCGCGCGCGCGCCCGGACCAAGTGGCGCGCGCGCGCGAGCCCGGACCAAGTGGCGCGCGCGCGCGCCCGGACCTAGTGGCGCGCGCGCGCCCGGACCTAGTGGCGCGCGCGCGCGCCCGGACCAAGTGGAGCGCGCGCGCGCCCGGACCAAGTGGCGCGCGCGCGCCCGGACCAAGTGGCGCGCGCGCGCCCGGACCAAGTGGCGCGCGCGCGCGGACCAAGTGGCGCGCGCGCGCTCCTGAACCAAGTGGCGCGCGCGCGCGGACCAAGTGGCGCGCGCGCGCGCCCGGGCCAAGTGGCGCGCGCGCGCGCCCGGACCAAGTGGCGCGCGCGCGCGCGCCCGGACCAAGTGGCGCGCGCGCGCTCCCGGACCAAGTGGCGCGCGCGCGCGAGCCCGGACCAAGTGGCGCGCGCACGCCCGGACCAAGTGGCGCGCGCGCGCGGACCAAGAGGCGCGCGCGCGCGCCTGGACCAAGTGGCGCGCGCGCGCGCCCGGACCTAGTGGCGCGCGCGTGCGCAGACCAAGTGGCGCGCGCTCGCGCCCGGACCAAGTGGCGCGCGCGCGCGCCCGGACCAAGTGGCGCGCGCGCGCCCGGACCAAGTGGCGCGCGCGCGCGGACCAAGAGGCGCGCGCGCGCCTGGACCAAGTGGCGCGCGCGCGCGCCCGGACCTAGTGGCGCGCGCGTGCGCAGACCAAGTGGCGCGCGCTCGCGCCCGGACCAAGTGGTGCGCGCGCGCGCGCCCGGACCAAGTGGTGCGCGCGCGCGAGCCCGGACCAAGTGGCGCGCGCGCGCGCCCGGACCTAGTGGCGCGCGCGCGCGCCCGGACCTAGTGGCGCGCGCGCGCCCGGACCAAGTGGAGCGCGCGCGCGCCCGGACCAAGTGGAGCGCGCGCGCGCCCGGACCAAGTGGCGCGCGCGCGCGCCCGGACCAAGTGGCGCGCGCGCGCGCCCGGACCTAGTGGCGCGCGCGCGCCCGGACCTAGTGGCAAGCGCGCGCGCGGACCAAGTGGTGCGCGCGCGCGCCCGGACCAAGTGGCGCGCGCGCGCGCTCGGACCAAGTGGCGGGCGCGCGCCCGGACCAAGTGGCGCGCGCGCGCGCCCGGACCAAGTGGCGCGCGCGCGCGCCCGGACCAAGTGGCGCGCGCGCGCGCCCGGACCAAGTGGCGCACGCGCGCGCGCCCGGACCAAGTGGCGCGCGCGCGCGCCCGGACCAAGTGGCGCGCGCGCGCGAGCCCGGACCAAGTGGCGCGCGCGCGCGCCCAGACCAAGTGGAGCGCTCGCGCGCGCCCGGACCAAGTGGAGGGCGCGCGCGCCCGGACCAAGTGGCGTGCGCGCGCGCCCGGACCAAGACGCGCACGCGCGCGCCCGGACCAAGTGCCGCGCGCGCGCGCCCGGACCAAGACGCGCGCGCGCGCGCCCGGACCAAGTGCCGCGCGCGCGCGCGCCCGGACCAAGTGGCGCGCGCGCGCGCCCGGACCAAGTGGCGCGCGCGCGCCCGGACCAAGTGGCGCGCGCGCGCTCGCCCGGACCAAGTGGCGCGCGCGCGCGCGCCTGGACCAAGTGCCGCGCGCGCGCGCCCGGACCAAGTGGCGCGCGCGCGCGCCTGGACCAAGTGGCGCGCGCGCGCTCGCCCGGACCAAGTGGCGCGCGCGCGCGGACTAAGAGGCGCGCGCGCGCGCCTGGACCAAGAGGCGCGCGCACGCGCCCGGACCAAGTGGCGCGTGCTCGCGGACGAAGAGGCGCGCGCGCGCGCCCGGACCAAATGGTGTGAGCGCTTGCCCGGACCAAGTGGCGCGCGCGCGCGCGGACCAAGAGGCGCGCGCGCGCGCGCCCGGACCAAGTGGCGCGCGCGCGCGCCCGGACCAAGTGGCGCTCGCGCGCGCGCCGGGACCAAGTGGCGCGCGCGCGGACCAAGTGGCGCGCGCGCGCTTGGACCAACTGGCGCGCGCGCGCGCCCGGACCAACTGGCGCGCGCGCGCGCACGCGGACCAAGAGGCGCGCGCGCGCGCCCGGACCAAGTGGCGCGCGCGCGCGCCCGGACCAAGTGGCGCGCGCTCGCGCCTGGACCAGGTGGCGCGCGCGCGCGCCCGGACCTAATGGCGCGCGCGCGCCCGGACCAAGTGGCGCGCTCGCGCGCAGGACCAAGTGGCGCGCGCGCGCGCCCGGACCTGGTGGCGCGCACGCGCCCGGACCAAGCGGCGCGCGCGCGCGCTCCCGGACCAAGCGGCGCGCGCGCGCGCTCCCGGACCAAGCGGCGCGCGCGCGCGCGCCCGGACCAAGCGGCGCGCGCGCGCGCTCGGACCAAGTGGCGCGCGCGCGCGCGCCCGGACCAAGTGGCGCGCGCGCGCGCGCCCGGACCAAGTGGCGCGCGCGCGCGCGCCCGGACCAAGTGGCGCGCGCGCGCGCCCGGACCAAGTGGCGCGCGCGCGCGCCCAGACCTAGTGGCGCGCGCGCGCGCGGACCTAGTTGCGGGCGCGCGCGCCCGGATCAAGTGGAGCGCGTGCGCGCCCGGACCAAGTGACGCGCGCGCGCGCCCGGACCAAGTGGCGCGCGCGCGCGCGCCCGGACCAAGTGGCGCGCGCGCGCGCGCCCGGACCAAGTGGCGCGCGCGCGCGCGCGCGCGGACCAAGTGGCGCGCGCGCGCGCGGACCAAGTGGCGCGCGCGCGCGCCCGGACCAAGTGGCGCGCGCGCGCGCCCGGACCAAGTGGCGCGCGCACGCGCGCTCGGACCAAGTGGAGCGCGCGCGACCAAGTTGCGCGCGCACGCGCCCGGACCAAGTGGCGCGCGCTCGCGCCTGGACCACGTGGCGCGCGCGCGCCCGGACCTAGTGGCGCGCGCGCGCGCGCGGACCAAGTGGCGTGCGCGCGCGCCCGGACCAAGTGGAGCGCGCGCGCGACCGGTCCAAGTAGCGCGCGCGCGCGCCTGGACCTAGCGGCGCGCGCGCGCGCGCGGACCAAGTGGCGCGCGCGCGCGTGCGGACCAAGTGGCGCGCGCCCGCGCCCGGACCAAGTGGCGCGCGCCCGCGCCCGGACCTAGTGGCGCGCGCGCGCGCGGACCAAGTGGCGCGCGCGCGCGCCCGGACCAAGTGGCGCGCGCGCGCGCGCCCGGACCAAGTGGCGCGCGCGCGCGCCCGGACCAAGTGGCGCGCGCGCGCGCCCCCGGACCAAGTGGCGCGCGCGCGCGCCCGGACCAAGTGGCGCGCGCGCGCGCCCGGACCAAGTGGCGCGCGCGCGCGCCCGGACCAAGTGGCGCGCGCGCGCGCCCGGACCTAGTGGCGGGCGCACGCGCGGACCTAGTGGCGGGCGCGCGCGCCCGGACCAAGTGGAGCGCGCGCGCGCCCGGACCAAGTGGCGCGCGCGCGCGCTCGGACCAAGTGGCGGGCGCGCGCCCGGAAGTGGCGCGCGCGCGACGCCCAAGTGGCGCGCGCGCGCCCGGACCTAGTGGCGCGCGCGCGCTCGGACCAAGAGGGGCGCGCTCGCGCCCGGACCAAGTGGCGCGCGCGCGCGCCCGGACCAAGTGGCGCGCGCGCGCGCCCGGACCAAGTGGCGCGCGCGCGCGCCCGGACCAAGTGGCGCGCGCGCGCGCGCGGATTAAGTGGCGCGCGCGCGCGTGCGGACCAAGAGGCACGCGCGCGCGCCCTGACCAAGTGGCGCGCGCGCGCGCCCGGACCTAGTGGCGCGCGCGCGCGCGGACCAAGTGGCGCGCGCGCGCGCGCCCGGACCAAGTGGCGCGCGCGCGCGCCCGGACCAAGTGGCGCGCGCTCGCGCCCGGACCAAGTGGCGCGCGCGCGCGCCCGGACCTGGTGGCGCGCGCGCGCCCGGACCAAGTGGCGTGTGCGCCCGCCGACCAAGTGGCGCGCGCGCGCGCCCGGACCAAGTGGCGCGCGCTTGCGCCCGGACCAAGTAAAGCGCGCGCGCGCGGCCGGACCAAGTGGAGCGCGCGCGCGCGCCGGACCAAGTGGAGCGCGCGCGCGCGCCCGGACCAAGTGGCGCGCGCGCGCGCCCGGACCAACTGGCGTGCGCGCGCGCTCGCGGACCAAGAGGCGCGCGCGCGCGCTGGGACCAAGTGGGGCGCTCGCGCGCGCTGGGACCAAGTGGGGCGCTCGCGCGCCGGGACCAAGTGGCGCGCGCGCGCGCTCTCGGACCAAGTGGCGCGCGCGCGCGGACCTAGTGGCAGGCGCGCGCGCGCGGACCAAGTGGAGCGCGCGCGCGCCCGGACCAAGTGACGCGCGCGCGCGCTCGGACCAAGTGGAGCGCGCGCGCGCCTGGACCAAGTGGCGCGCGCGCGCGCGGACCAAGTGGCGCGCGCGCGCGCGGACCAAGTGGCGCGCGCGCGCGCGGACCAAGTGGCGCGCGCGCGCGCGGACCAAATGGCGCGCGTGCGCGCCCGGACCAAGGCGCGCGCGCGCGCGCCCGGACCAAGTGGCGCGCGCGCGCGCCCGGACCAAGTGGCGCGTGCGCGCGCCCGGACCAAGTGGCGCGCGAACGCGCGGACCAAGTGGCGCGCGCGCGCGCCCGGACCAAGTGGCGCGCGCGCGCGCCCGGACCAAGTGGAGCGCGCGCGCGCCCGGTCCAAGTGGCGCGCGCGCGCGCCGACCTAGTGGCGCGCGCGCGCGCCCGGACCTAGTGGCGCGCGCGCGCGCCCGGACCAAGCGGCGCGCGCACGCGCCCGGACCAAGCGGCGCGTGCGCGCGCGCCCGGACCAAGCGGCGCGCGCCGACCAGGGCGCCCCCGGACCAAGCGGCGCGCGCGCGCGCCCCCGGACCAAGCGGCGCGCGCGCGCGCCCCCGGACCAAGCGGCGCGCGCGCGCGCCCCGACCAAGCGGCGCGCGCGCGCGCCCGGACCAAGCGGCGCGCGCGCGCCCGGACCTGGTGGCGCGCGCGCGCGCCGACCAAGTGGAGCGCGCGCGCGCCCGGACCAAGAGGCGCGCGCGCGCCCGGACCAAGAGGCGCGCGCGCGCCCGGACCAAGTGGGGCGCGCGCACGCGGACCAAGTGGCGCGCGCGCGCGCCCGGACCAAGTGGCGCGCGCGCCCGCCCGGACCAAGTGGCGCCCGCGCCCGCCCGGAACAAGTGGCGCGCGCGCCCGCCCGGACCAAGTGGCGCGCACGCGCGGCCGGACCAAGAGGCGCGCGCGCGCGCCCGGACCAAGAGGCGCGCGCGCGCGCCCGGACCAAGAGGGGCGCGCGCGCGGACCAAGAGGCACGCGCGCGCGCGCCCTGACCAAGTGGCGTGTGCGCGCGCCCGGACCAAGTAGAGCGCGCGCGCGCGCCTGGACCAAGTAGAGCGCGCGCGCGCGCGGACCAAGAGGCGCGCGCGCTCGCGGACCAAGTGGCGAGCGCGCGCGCCCGGACCAAGTGGCGCGCGCGCGCGCCCGGACCAACTGGCGCGCGCGCGCGCGCTCGCGGACCAAGAAGCGCGCGCGCGCGCCTGGACCAAGTGGCGCGCGCGCGCGCGCGCGCGCACGGACCAAGTGGCACGCGCGCGCCCGGACCAAGTGGCGCGCGCGCTCGCGGACTAAGTGGCGCGAGCACGCGCGCGAACCAAGAGGCGCGCGCGCTCGAGGACCAAGTGGCGCGCTGCGCGCGGACCAAGAGGCGCGCGCGCGCGCCCGGACCAAGAGGCGCGCGCACGCGCCCAGACCAAGTGGCGCGCGTGCTCGCGGACAAAGAGGCGCGCGCGCGCGCCCGGACCAAGTGGCGCGCGCGCTCGCCAGGACCAAGTGGCGCGCGCTGCGCGCGCGCCCGGACCAAGTGGTGTGCGCACGTGCCCGGACCAAGTGGCGCGCGCGCGCGCGGACCAAGAGGCGCGCGCGCGCGCGCCCGGACCAAGTGGCGCGCGCGCGCGCCCGGACCAAGTGGCGCGCGCGCGCGCCCGGACCAAGTGGTGCGCGCGCGCGCCCGGACCAAGTGGCGCACGCTGCGCGCGCCCGGACCAAGTGGCGCGCGCGCGCGCCCGGACCAAGTGGCGCGCGCGCGCGAGCCCGGACCAAGTGGCGCGCGCGCGCGCCCAGACCAAGTGGAGCGCTCGCGCGCGCCCGGACCAAGTGGAGGGCGCGCGCGCCCGGACCAAGTGGCGTGCGCGCGCGCCCGGACCAAGACGCGCACGCGCGCGCGCGCGCCCGGACCAAGACGCGCGCGCGCGCGCCCGGACCAAGTGCCGCGCGCGCGCGCCCGGACCAAGTGGCGCGCGCGCGCGCCCGGACCAAGTGGCGCGCGCGCGCCCGGACCAAGTGGCGCGCGCGCGCTCGCCCGGACCAAGTGGCGCGCGCGCGCGCGCCTGGACCAAGTGCCGCGCGCGCGCGCCCGGACCAAGTGGCGCGCGCGCGCGCCTGGACCAAGTGGCGCGCGCGCGCGCTCGCCCGGACCAAGTGGCGCGCGCGCGCGGACTAAGAGGCGCGCGCGCGCGCCTGGACCAAGAGGCGCGCGCACGCGCCCGGACCAAGTGGCGCGTGCTCGCGGACGAAGAGGCGCGCGCGCGCGCCCGGACCAAGTGGTGTGAGCGCTTGCCCGGACCAAGTGGCGCGCGCGCGCGCGGACCAAGAGGCGCGCGCGCGCGCGCCCGGACCAAGTGGCGCGCGCGCGCGCCCGGACCAAGTGGCGCTCGCGCGCGCGCCGGGACCAAGTGGCGCGCGCGCGGACCAAGTGGCGCGCGCGCGCTTGGACCAACTGGCGCGCGCGCGCGCCCGGACCAACTGGCGCGCGCGCGCGCATGCGGACCAAGAGGCGCGCGCGCGCGCCCGGACCAAGTGGCGCGCGCGCGCGCCCGGACCAAGTGGCGCGCGCTCGCGCCTGGACCAGGTGGCGCGCGCGCGCGCCCGGACCTAATGGCGCGCGCGCGCCCGGACCAAGTGGCGCGCTCGCGCGCAGGACCAAGTGGCGCGCGCGCGCGCCCGGACCTGGTGGCGCGCACGCGCCCGGACCAAGCGGCGCGCGCGCGCGCGCTCCCGGACCAAGCGGCGCGCGCGCGCGCTCCTGGACCAAGCGGCGCGCGCGCGCGCGCCCGGACCAAGCGGCGCGCGCGCGCGCTCGGACCAAGTGGCGCGCGCGCGCGCGCCCGGACAAAGTGGCGCGCGCTGCGCGCGCCCGGACCAAGTGGCGCGCGCGCGCGCGCCCGGACCAAGTGGCGCGCGCGCGCGCCCGGACCAAGTGGCGCGCGCGCGCGCCCAGACCTAGTGGCGCGCGCGCGCGCGGACCTAGTTGCGGGCGCGCGCGCCCGGATCAAGTGGAGCGCGTGCGCGCCCGGACCAAGTGACGCGCGCGCGCGCCCGGACCAAGTGGCGCGCGCGCGCGCGCCCGGACCAAGTGGCGCGCGCGCGCGCGCGCCCGGACCAAGTGGCGCGCGCGCGCGCGCCCGGACCAAGTGGCGCGCGCGCGCGCGCGCGGACCAAGTGGCGCGCGCGCGCGGACCAAGTGGCGCGCGCGCGCGGACCAAGTGGCGCGCGCGCGCGCCCGGACCAAGTGGCGCGCGCACGCGCGCTCGGACCAAGTGGAGCGCGCGCGACCAAGTTGCGCGCGCACGCGCCCGGACCAAGTGGCGCGCGCTCGCGCCTGGACCACGTGGCGCGCGCGCGCCCGGACCTAGTGGCGCGCGCGCGCGCGCGGACCAAGTGGCGTGCGCGCGCGCCCGGACCAAGTGGAGCGCGCGCGCGACCGGTCCAAGTAGCGCGCGCGCGCGCCTGGACCTAGCGGCGCGCGCGCGCGCGGACCAAGTGGCGCGCGCGCGCGTGCGGACCAAGTGGCGCGCGCCCGCGCCCGGACCAAGTGGCGCGCGCCCGCGCCCGGACCTAGTGGCGCGCGCGCGCGCGGACCAAGTGGCGCGCGCGCGCGCCCGGACCAAGTGGCGCGCGCGCGCGCGCGCCCGGACCAAGTGGCGCGCGCGCGCGCGCCCGGACCAAGTGGCGCGCGCGCGCGCCCCCGGACCAAGTGGCGCGCGCGCGCGCCCGGACCAAGTGGCGCGCGCGCGCGCCCGGACCAAGTGGCGCGCGCGCGCGCCCGGACCAAGTGGCGCGCGCGCGCGCCCGGACCTAGTGGCGGGCGCACGCGCGGACCTAGTGGCGGGCGCGCGCGCCCGGACCAAGTGGAGCGCGCGCGCGCCCGGACCAAGTGGCGCGCGCGCGCGCTCGGACCAAGTGGCGGGCGCGCGCCCGGAAGTGGCGCGCGCGCGACGCCCAAGTGGCGCGCGCGCGCCCGGACCTAGTGGCGCGCGCGCGCTCGGACCAAGAGGGGCGCGCTCGCGCCCGGACCAAGTGGCGCGCGCGCGCGCCCGGACCAAGTGGCGCGCGCGCGCGCCCGGACCAAGTGGCGCGCGCGCGCGCCCGGACCAAGTGGCGCGCGCGCGCGCCCGGACCAAGTGGCGCGCGCGCGCGCCCGGACCAAGTGGCGCGCGCGCTGCGCGCGGATTAAGTGGCGCGCGCGCGCGCGCGGACCAAGAGGCACGCGCGCGCGCCCTGACCAAGTGGCGCGCGCGCGCGCCCGGACCTAGTGGCGCGCGCTCGCGCGGACCAAGTGGCGCGCGCGCGCGCCCGGACCAAGTGGCGCGCGCGCGCGCCCGGACCAAGTGGCGCGCGCTCGCGCCCGGACCAAGTGGCGCGCGCGCGCGCCTGGACCTGGTGGCGCGCGCGCGCCCGGACCAAGTGGCGTGTGCGCCCGCCGACCAAGTGGCGCGCGCGCGCGCCCGGACCAAGTGGCGCGCGCTTGCGCCCGGACCAAGTAAAGCGCGCGCGCGCGGCCGGACCAAGTGGAGCGCGCGCGCGCGCGCCGGACCAAGTGGAGCGCGCGCGCGCGCCCGGACCAAGTGGCGCGCGCGCGCGCCTGGACCAACTGGCGTGCGCGCGCGCTCGCGGACCAAGAGGCGCGCGCGCGCGCCCGGACCAAGTGGCGCGCGCGCGCGCGCTGGGACCAAGTGGGGCGCTCGCGCGCCGGGACCAAGTGGCGCGCGCGCGCGCTCTCGGACCAAGTGGCGCGCGCGCGCGGACCTAGTGGCAGGCGCGCGCGCGCGGACCAAGTGGAGCGCGCGCGCGCCCGGACCAAGTGACGCGCGCGCGCGCTCGGACCAAGTGGAGCGCGCGCGCGCCCGGACCAAGTGGCGCGCGCGCGCGCGGACCAAGTGGCGCGCGCGCGCGCGGACCAAGTGGCGCGCGCGCGCGCGGACCAAGTGGCGCGCGCGCGCGCGGACCAAGTGGCGCGCGCGCGCGCCCGGACCAAGGCGCGCGCGCGCGCGCCCGGACCAAGTGGCGCGCGCGCGCGCCCGGACCAAGTGGCGCGTGCGCGCGCCCGGACCAAGTGGCGCGCGCGCGCCCGGACCAAGTGGCGCGCGAGCGCGCGGACCAAGTGGCGCGCGCGCGCGCCCGGACCAAGTGGAGCGCGCGCGCGCCCGGTCCAAGTGGCGCGCGCGCGCGCCCGGACCTAGTGGCGCGCGCGCGCGCGGACCAAGTGGCGCGCGCGCGCGCCGGGACCTAGTGGCGCGCGCGCGCGCCCGGACCTAGTGGCGCGCGCGCGCGCCCGGACCAAGCGGCGCGCGCACGCGCCCGGACCAAGCGGCGCGTGCGCGCGCGCCCGGACCAAGCGGCGCGCGCGCCCGGACCAAGCGGCGCGCGCGCGCGCGCCCGGACCAAGCGGCGCGCGCGCGCGCGCCCGGACCAAGCGGCGCGCGCGCGCGCCCCCGGACCAAGCGGCGCGCGCGCGCGCCCCCGGACCAAGCGGCGCGCGCGCGCGCCCCCGGACCAAGCGGCGCGCGCGCGCGCCCGGACCAAGCGGCGCGCGCGCGCGCCCGGACCTGGTGGCGCGCGCGCGCCCGGACCAAGTGGCGTGCACGCGCGCCGACCAAGTGGAGCGCGCGCGCGCCCGGACCAAGCGGCGCGCGCGCGCCCGGACCAAGTGGGGCGCGCGCGCGCCTGGACCAAGTGGCGCGCGCACGCGGACCAAGAGGCGCGCGCGCGCGCTCGGACCAAGTGGCGCGCGCGCGCGCCCGGACCAAGTGGCGCGCGCGCCCGCCCGGACCAAGTGGCGCCCGCGCCCGCCCGGAACAAGTGGCGCGCGCGCCCGCCCGGACCAAGTGGCGCGCACGCGCGGCCGGACCAAGTGGCGCGCGCGCGCGCCCGGACCAAGAGGCGCGCGCGCGCGCCCGGACCAAGAGGGGCGCGCGCGCGGACCAAGAGGCACGCGCGCGCGCGCCCTGACCAAGTGGCGTGTGCGCGCGCCCGGACCAAGTAGAGCGCGCGCGCGCGCCTGGACCAAGTAGAGCGCGCGCGCGCGCGGACCAAGAGGCGCGCGCGCTCGCGGACCAAGTGGCGAGCGCGCGCGCCCGGACCAAGTGGCGCGCGCGCGCGCCCGGACCAACAGGCGCGCGCGCGCGCTCGCGGACCAAGAAGCGCGCGCGCGCGCCTGGACCAAGTGGCGCGCGCGCGCGCACGGACCAAGTGGCACGCGCGCGCCCGGACCAAGTGGCGCGCGCGCTCGCGGACTAAGTGGCGCGAGCACGCGCGCGAACCAAGAGGCGCGCGCGCTCGAGGACCAAGTGGCGCGCGCGCGCGGACCAAGAGGCGCGCGCGCGCGCCCGGACCAAGAGGCGCGCGCACGCGCCCAGACCAAGTGGCGCGCGTGCTCGCGGACAAAGAGGCGCGCGCGCGCGCCCGGACCAAGTGGCGCGCGCGCTCGCCAGGACCAAGTGGCGCGCGCGCGCGCCCGGACCAAGTGGTGTGCGCACGTGCCCGGACCAAGTGGCGCGCGCGCGCGCGGACCAAGAGGCGCGCGCGCGCGCGCCCGGACCAAGTGGCGCGCGCGCGCGCCCGGACCAAGTGGCGCGCGCGCGCGCCCGGACCAAGTGGCGCGCGCGCGCGCCCGGACCAAGTGGCGCACGCGCGCGCGCCCGGACCAAGTGGCGCGCGCGCGCGCCCGGACCAAGTGGCGCGCGCGCGCGAGCCCGGACCAAGTGGCGCGCGCGCGCGCCCGGACCAAGTGGAGCGCTCGCGCGCGCCCGGACCAAGTGGAGGGCGCGCGCGCCCGGACCAAGTGGCGTGCGCGCGCGCCCGGACCAAGACGCGCACGCGCGCGCCCGGACCAAGTGCCGCGCGCGCGCGCCCGGACCAAGACGCGCGCGCCCGCGCCCGGACCAAGTGCCGCGCGCGCGCGCCCGGACCAAGTGGCGCGCGCGCGCGCCCGGACCAAGTGGCGCGCGCGCGCCCGGACCAAGTGGCGCGCGGGCGCTTGCCCGGACCAAGTGGCGCGCGCGCGCGCGCGCCTGGACCAAGTGCCGCGCGCGCGCGCCCGGACCAAGTGGCGCGCGCGCGCGCCTGGACCAAGTGGCGCGCGCGCGCTCGCCCGGACCAAGTGGCGCGCGCGCGCGGACTAAGAGGCGCGCGCGCGCGCCTGGACCAAGAGGCGCGCGCACGCGCCCGGACCAAGTGGCGCGTGCTCGCGGACGAAGAGGCGCGCGCGCGCGCCCGGACCAAGTGGTGTGAGCGCTTCCCCGGACCAAGTGGCGCGCGCGCGCGCGGACCAAGAGGCGCGCGCGCGCGCGCCCGGACCAAGTGGCGCGCGCGCGCGCCCGGACCAAGTGGCGCTCGCGCGCGCGCCGGGACCAAGTGGCGCGCGCGCGGACCAAGTGGCGCGCGCGCGCTTGGACCAACTGGCGCGCGCGCGCGCCCGGACCAACTGGCGCGCGCGCGCGCACGCGGACCAAGAGGCGCGCGCGTGCGCCCGACCAAGTGGCGCGCGCGCGCGCACGGACCAAGTGGCGCGCGCGCGCGCGGACCAAGAGGGGCGCGCGTGGACCAAGGCCGGGATTGGAGTACAGAAGTAGAGGAGGAGAGGAGGAGCATGCGTTGTCATGACAGTTGAAGACAAGGGCGCTCTTTGGAGGAGGAGAGGAGGAGAATAGTAGAGGAGGAGAGCAGGAGAGGCGGGTAAAGGGAGGACAGAGCCGCCAATGACCTTTTCTTTGGAGAGCAGCAGGTCGTTGTCATGACAAGGGCGCTGTTTGTCCTTATTTTTGTCAACTGCTAAGAGTTTGGCTCTGAGATCTCTTTGAACGCTTAGTTTTACACAGCGAGTACAATACTAGCTGTTTGTTCTTTTGCTTTAAGCCTAGCTTCGCTACTGCTGCTCCCTGAGAATTATGTGTGAAGGTCGTTGTCATGACAGTCGGCCACGAGGGCCTCTTTGGAGGTGGAGAGGAGAGGAGGAGGAGAGTTGGAGAGGAGGAGGAGGAGGAGTAAAGGAGGAGAGAAGGAGAAAGCTTAAGGCTTACTTTCTCCTTGGAGAGCAGCAGCAGGTCGTTGTCATGGCAGTCCGCTACGAGTGCCTCTTTGGACGCCACCCCCACCATGTGGAACTCATTGGCTCGCTCACAGCGCACCGCCACCACCAGATGACTCTCCATGCCTCCTGGCACGAGGGGAGACACGGAGGCCACATGGGTGGAAATAACAGAGGGGAGCCGGGTAAGAGTGGGGGAAAGAGAGGAGAGGCACACGAGCTCACAGCGCACCGCCACCACCAGATGACTCTCCATGCCTCCTGGGGAACCTGATGGGGAACCTGATGGGGTGGGAACCTGATGGGGTGGGAACCTGATGGGGTGGGAACCTGATGGGGAACCTGATGGGGAACCTGATGGGGAACCTGATGGGGAACCTGATGGGGAACCTGATGGGGAACCTGATGGGGAACCTGATGGGGAACCTGATGGGGAACCAGATGGGGAACCTGATGGGGTTGGAACCTGATGGGGTGGGAACCTGATGGGGTGGGAACCTGATGGGGAACCTGATGGGGAACCTGATGGGGTGGGAACCTGATGGGGTGGGAACCTGATGGGGTGGGAACCTGATGGGGAACCTGATGGGGAACCTGATGGGGAACCTGATGGGGAACCTGATGGGGAACCTGATGGGGAACCTGATGAGGAACCTGATGGGGAACCTGATGGGGAACCTGATGGGGAACCTGATGTTGAACCTGATGGGGAACCTGATGGGGAACCTGATGGGGAACCTGATGGGGAACCTGATGGGGAACCTGATGGGGAACCTGATGAGGAACCTGATGGGGAACCTGATGGGGAACCTGATGGGGAACCTGATGGGGAACCTGATGGGGTGGGAACCTGATGGGGAGGGAACCTGATAGGGTGGGAACCTGATGGGGAACCTGATGGGGAACCTGATGGGGAACCTGATGGGGAACCTGATGGGGAACCTGATGGGGAACCTGATGGGGATGGGGAACCTGATGGGGAACCTGATGGGGAACCTGATGGGGAACCTGATGGGGAACCTGATGGGGAACCTGATGGGGAACCTGATGAGGAACCTGATGGGGAACCTGATGGGGAACCTGATGGGGAACCTGATGGGGAACCTGATGGGGTGGGAACCTGATGGGGTGGGAACCTGATGGGGTGGGAACCTGATGGGGAACCTGATGGGGAACCTGATGGGGAACCTGATGGGGAACCTGATGGGGAACCTGATGGGGAACCTGATGGGGAACCTGATGTGGAACCTGATGGGGAACCTGATGGGGAACCTGATGGGGAACCTGATGGGGAACCTGATGGGAAACCTGATGGGGAACCTGATGGGGAACCTGATGGGGAACCTGATGAGGAACCTGATGGGGAACCTGATGGGGAACCTGATGGGGAACCTGATGGGGAACCTGATGGGGAACCTGATGGGGTGGGAACCTGATGGGGTGGGAACCTGATGGGGGGAACCTGATGGGGAACCTGATGGGGAACCTGATGGGGAACCTGATGGGGAACCTGATGGGGAACCTGATGGGGAACCTGATGGGGAACCTGATGGGGAACCTGATGGGGAACCTGATGGGGAACCTGATGGGGAACCTGATGGGGAACCTGATGGGGAACCTGATGGGGGACCTGATGGGGAACCTGATGGGGAACCTGATGGGGTGGGAACCTGATGGGGTGGGAACCTGATGGGGTGGGAACCTGATGGGGAACCTTATGGGGAACCTGATGGGGAACCTGATGGGGAACCTGATGGGGAACCTGATGGGGAACCTGATGGGGAACCTGATGTGGAACCTGATGGGGAACCTGATGGGGAACCTGATGGGGAACCTGATGGGGAACCTGATGGGAAACCTGATGGGGAACCTGATGGGGAACCTGATGGGGAACCTGATGAGGAACCTGATGGGGAACCTGATGGGGAACCTGATGGGGAACCTGATGGGGAACCTGATGGGGAACCTGATGGGGAACCTGATGGGGAACCTGATGGGGAACCTGATGGGGTGGGAACCTGATTGGGAACCTGATGGGGAACCTGATGGGGAACCTGATGGGGAACCTGATGGGGAACCTGATGGGGAACCTGATGGGGAACCTGATGGGGATCTGATGGGGAACCTGATGGGGAACCTGATGGGGTGGGAACCTGATGGGGAACCTGATGGGGAACCTGATGGGGAACCTGATGGGGAACCTGATGGGGTGGGAACCTGATGGGGTGGGAACCTGATGGGGAACCTGATGTGGAACCTGATGGGGAACCTGATGGGGTGGGAACCTGATGGGGAACCTGATGGGGAACCTGATGGGGAACCTGATGGGGAACCTGATGGGGTGGGAACCTGATGGGGTGGGAACCTGATGGGGTGGGAACCTGATGGGGAACCTGATGGGGAATTTGATGGGGAACCTGATGGGGAACCTGATGGGGAACCTGATGGGGAACCTGATGGGGAACCTGATGGGGAACCTGTTGGGGAACCTGATGGGGAACCTGATGGGGAACCTGATGGGGAACCTGATGGGGTGGGAACCTGATGGGGTGGGAACCTGATGGGGAACCTGATGGGGAACCTGATGGGGTGGGAACCTGATGGGGAACCTGATGGGGAACCTGATGGGGAACCTGATGGGGTGGGGAACCTGATGGGGAACCTGATGGGGAACCTGATGGGGAACCTGATGGGGAACCTGATGGGGAACCTGATGGGGAACCTGATGGGGTGGGAACCTGATGGGGTGGGAACCTGATGGGGTGGGAACCTGATGGGGTGGGAACCTGATGGGGTGGGAACCTGATGGGGAACCTGATGGGGAACCTGATGGGGTGGGAACCTGATGGGGAACCTGATGGGGAACCTGCTGGGGAACCTGATGGGGAACCTGATGGGGAAGCTGATGGGGAACCTGATGGGGAACCTGATGGGGAACCTGATGGGGAACCTGATGGGGTGGGGAACCTGATGGGGAACCTGATGGGGTGGGAACCTGATGGGGTGGGAACCTGATGGGGTGGGAACCTGATGGGGAACCTGATGGGGAACCTGATGGGGAACCTGATGGGGAACCTGATGGGGAACCTGATGGGGAACCTGATGGGGAACCTGATGGGGAACCTGATGGGGAACCTGATGGGGGACCTGATGGGGGACCTGATGGGGAACCTGATGGGGAACCTGATGGGGTGGGAACCTGATGGGGAACCTGATGGGGTGGGAACCTGATGGGTTGGGAACCTGATGGGGTGGGAACCTGATGGGGAACCTGATGGGGAACCTGATGGGGAACCTGATGGGGAACCTGGTGGGAAACCTGATGGGGAACCTGATGGGGAACCTGATGGGGAACCTGATGGGGAACCTGATGGGGAACCTGATGGGGAACCTGATGGGGAACCTGATGGGGAACCTGATGGGGAACCTGATGGGGAACCTGATGGGGAACCTGATGGGGTGGGAACCTGATGGGGTGGGAACCTGATGGGGTGGGAACCTGATGGGGAACCTGATGGGGAACCTGATGGGGAACCTCATGGGGAACCTCATGGGGAACCTGATGGGGAACCTCATGGGGAACCTGATGGGGAACCTGATGGGGAACCTCATGGGGAACCTGATGGGGAACCTGATGGGGAACCTGATGGGGAACCTGATGGGGTGGGAACCTGATGGGGTGGGAACCTGATGGGGAACCTGATGGGGAACCTGATGGGGAACCTGATGGGGAACCTGATGGGGAACCTGATGGGGAACCTGATGGGAAACCTGATGGGAAACCTGATGGGGAACCTGATGGGGAACCTGATGGGGAACCTGATGGGGAACCTGATGGGGAACCTGATGGGGAACCTGATGGGGAACCTGATGGGGAACCTGATGGGGAACCTGATGGGGAACCTGGTGGGGAACGCTTGGGCGAATAAAATTCGGGCAGCCGGGAAAAAAAATTCGCGCGCGCGAAACTGAAATTTCAACGCGAAATTTTTTTTTCACGCCATTAGAACCCCTTCCCACCCATTTCAACCATATAAACCAGCCCCCCAAGCAAATTTGAATCCCCCCCAATCAGATATGATGAGATGTGAACTTTTTGTGAAGTCTTAGAATGGGGAAAAAATTATGGTACGGGGAAAATTTCACCTCATTGTGACATTGGTGCATGTCCCCCACCCTCCCCATGCCCCATAGAACTTTTTTTGGTCTGCCCGAACTTTTTGTTAGGCCTGCCTGGGCTTCCGTCTAATACTGCGTCTAATCTATACTGTCTAGCGTCTAGCGTCTTAGACGCTGCGTCTAGACAGTCGCGTCTAAGACGCTAGACGCGTCTTCCGCAACTAAGGGGGCGGATGGGGAGGCACGGGGGAGGTGGTGGTGCTGAGGCGCTGTGGTCCACGCCCACGGGAGGGCCGTCTGTGAGCTGGTGGCCCTCAATCACACCAGCTACCTACCAACTCGTCACGTGGCCCACGCCCGTGGGAGCAGCGTCACTCCTCGCCACGGGAATGGAATGGAATGGAATGAAATGGACAACGCCATGGGTACAGCCCCTCACCTTGCTCCTCCGCCCCTCTGAGGATCTGCGCGCGGCACTCCTCCAGCAGCAGGCGTTCAAACACGTCCACATACTCCTCTGCGCTGCTGAACTGCACCGGCACCTCCCGTAGCTCCTCCTCCTCCCCGCCCTCCAACTCCCCCTCCGCCTCTGCCGCCTCCTCTGCTTCCGCGGCTTCTTCCGCTGCTGCTTCCTGTGCTGCTGCCCCGCCTTCCCCCTCGCCTGCCTCTCCGCCGTCCACCTCCATCCCCTCCCCCTGCGCCCCTAGCGCCGCTGCTGCCTCCCCGCCTGCCTCTGCATCAGCCAAAGCAGCATCCTTCGCCCCATCACCCTCCCTCTCCTCCCCCTCCTTCTCCTCCACTACAGTATCAGCAGCAGCAGCAGGGAGTTGGGGGAGCTTCCTGGGTTGCCGCTTCCTCTCCCTCACCTGCTCGTGCGCCCTCAGTGCCACATGCGACAGGAGTGGGGGCGAACGGCAGGCGGCGGGAAGAGAGAACGAACAGGGGGGAAAAGGACGACGGAGAACCGGAGAAGGGAACAGGAGCAGGGAGCAAAGGGAAAGCAAGGGGCGGGAGGGGAGAGGAACGGTGACGAGGTCACCTTGGAGAGCGCGAGCATGTGGAAGAAGTCCCAGCTCAGCACGGTGCGCAGCAGCCGCGCCGTGCTCGCCGCCTTCTCCCCGCCCGCCTCCTTCCCGCCCCGCCCGCCTCCCGCTCCGCCCGCCACTGCGCCCACCGCCATCCCGCCTTCCCGCAGACTCCTCGCTAGCTCGTTCGATGGCTACAATTATCCCTCGCTAGCTCACTGCTTCACGTGCGCGCGCGCGCTCGTTCTCCCAGCATGGGGGCGCCTACAGCTGCTACTGTGCTCCGCCGCTCGCTGCCGCTGCGCGATAACGGGGTCCAGATCGCGGTGCTAACAGCTTGCAACGAACTGCCGTTCGCGGCGCGAAAAACAAATAAGGAGCGGAATGCGGTAACAAGACCAGACAGGCGCAGTTAATGACGGACGAAGGAGTTCAGTTCGGTGATAATCTGCACTTCCCGAAGTTTTATATGGCTGGGCTCTAAAACCCTGCACACAAATCTTCGTGTTCAATCAGCTTCTCGGGTCCGACAGTATCGGGTCAAAAAATCTGCAGGGTTGAAGGTTCAGGGTTTCGGAGATTTGGCGCGCACTGTAATTTCCAGCTCTATTTCTGCTCCAATTCACGCCTGATCTCGTGCCATCGCTCACTATGGCTCCTCGCGCAACGCCTCGCGTTCACTCATACTCACCGCGTTCGCTCTCACTGATCCCCACTAGCCAAGCACTCTAGCTGTCGAGCGGTCGTGCTCCGCTTGGAGTGCCAATCCGCAGGGGCGCCATGGCAACCCCCTTAGCGCAGACGCGCGCGCCCGGCTTGCGCGGAGAAATGCTTCCCCTCCCCGCGCGTCGCGTCCGCTTAGCGCATGCTTGCGGGCTACGTGGCTTAATCTCGCGCGTGCCACTGTCGCGGGAACAAAGTGTTGGGCGGAACTGCAGTTCCCTGCAGAAAATGCGCTTATATCAGGGCCTTCGCTTAACGGGGCATTCATGCAGGCATCAAAGGGTGAACGAGCTTTGTCTGTTCTGTACCCCACATGTTCGCGGAAAGGGCGCAGGGGCGCACGATGGCCGAATATGCGCCGCCTCTGAGGGAAGGCGGAGGGGCAGCAGCGTGCAGCAGGGGAAGGGCGGACGGACTGGCGGAAAGGATGGGTTGAAAGCAGGAAAGGGGAAGGGGGAAGGGAGGTACCGGGGGGGAGGGGCGGCGGAGAGACAGACCCTGCAAGGGCTGATTACGCTTGAGCGGGCGTTGGAAGAGGGAAGAAGGGCAGAGGGGAAGGGGAGGTGGAAGCGGCGGGTTGTGCTGCTGCGGTGCGACCTGAGTGACTTGGTGGAAGGGGGTGATGCGGGCAAAGCGGAGAAGGGGGAGGGGGAGGGGGAAGCGGAGGGGGGGGGGGGGGGAGGGAGATGGGGGGGAGGAACACGAGGTGCGGAGTGTGGGCAGTTTAAGGCTGATGCTGCGGGAGTGGGCGCGGAGATACGCGCTGGTGGTGGTGGTGGCGGGGGAGTGGCCGCCTGACACGGCCTCTCAACCTGCTGTCGCTGGTGAGACATGCGGCATGATGCATGTGGCATGTGGCATGAGGCAGGTATGGCACATGGAAACCGCCTTACCACATGGCTACTCCTGCATGGCTTCATGGCGATCGTGAGGCATGACCCCTCTCACTTCTCCCATTCGTTCTTAAAGCCCTCCCTTATTCCAATTCCCCTTTTTCCCCCCCCACGTGCAGCCCTGCTATCCACGGCATGCGGCCTGCCCCAGTCCCAGCCTGTCCAGGTCGCACCTCTGCACTTTGCCCCTCTCCTCTCACCCTCATCACCAACAACCCCCACCACCAACCCTCACCCAGCAACCACCCCCAACTCCTCCTCTCATCTACCCCAGTCCCCTGCCCTCACGGCCCCTCCTCCTCGCGTCCTGCTGCTGCCCAACCTCCGCCACGTGTCATCCACCGATGCCGCCAACTCACCCACCCTAGCTGCCACGCTAGCAGGCGTGGCAGAAGAACCAGAGAGCGCAGCAGCACACCAGGAGCTGCAAAGCCCAACGGCTCTCTCCTCCCCCACGCCCCCCTCCCTCTCCACTGCCAACATCCGCACGTCCTCTGTCCCGGTGGTAGATCTCGTGGTGCTGGACGCGTCTTCTGCAAGCCCAGCGGGGCAGCAGGAGGAGGCAGGAGAGCCAGCCCCCCGCCCTAATCTGCGCGTGTCTGCGTGCCCGCTGGTAGACCTGGTGGTGCTGGACGCGCCCTCCGCATGCCACCGCGTGCTGGCATCGTGCGTGGGCGTGGCGGCAGTGGTGGGGCGAGCCGTGGCCGGGCTGAGAGTGGAGCGCGAGCTCATGGGGGTGCTGCACGCCTTGGGGGACGTGGGGGAAGCAGGGGACGTGGGGGACGTTGGGGACGTGGGGGACGTGGGAGTGTTAAGGTTGATGGGGAGAGGGGAGGCTGGAGAGGTGCGTGGTGGTGGTGAGGGGCGCAGTGCGGTGGTGGCGGTGGTGGGAGTGGCAAGCATGGGTCGCAGTGGTGCGTTGATCCGCGCCCTGCTGCCTCGCTGCCATGCGCTTGTGCTCTCTGGCCCTGTGCTGCCCGCCCTCCTCGCTGCCGTTACTGCTGGTACTCTTGCTGGTTCAGTTGGTCGTGGGTTACATCTCGCCCGCCTGCCCGAGTTCCGTACTCTCGGCACGCTGCATTGCACTGATCCAGCAGCAGTGCACAGTGATATAGATGGAGATGTGATAGCAGAGAGAGGGGAGACAGCAGAGGGAAACGAGGTAGCAGAGCGAGAGGAGGCAGCAGCTCAAAATACCCACATCTCATCCCTCCTATCATCTCTCCCGCACCCATCCCCTCAAGCCCAGGCGGAAGCCTCTGCTTTCCTCTCCTCGCTGCCCCCTCCCTTCCTCTCCCGCCTCGTGCTGCCTCTTGCTGTGCGTGCGGTACCTGCTACTCACGGCACCACCACTACCACTCCCTCCCACAACTACCACCACCAGCAGCAGCAGAAGAAGCAGTTTGAGAGCGAGCAGCAGAGTGACTCGCAGCAGCAGGTGGAGCTGTGTGCGTCAAGCATTGAAGACGTCGCTCGCCTCTGTACTGCCCTCAACTGCCAGGTCTGCACCCTCCTTCGCCTCATGCCGTCCCCTTTCTGCGCGTGCTCCCTCATGCCTCTCACCACAGTGCCCCAAGTGCATTCCCCCCACGTCCGCATTCCCTCTCCTCCGTTCTTCCCTCCGTTGTTCCCACCTCTTGTCTCTCCCCCCTTGGATTGGATCACAGCAGACAGTCTTCTGGGCTGGCTCTATCTCCCTGCACCCAACAAGAGAGGCGCCAGCATCACGGCAGGGCACCCATGCATCACTGCGTGCGGTACTATATGCGGCAGAGCCAGGATCGCATGCGGCAGGGCAGGGATCGCATGCGGCAGGGCAGGGATCGCTTGCGGCAGGGCAGGGATCGCATGCGGCAGGGCAGGGATCGCTTGCGGCAGGGCAGGGATCGCATGCGGCAGGGCAGGGATCGCATGCGGCAGGGCAGGGATCGCTTGCGGCAGGGCAGGGATCGCATGCGCTGCTTTGTGTGGACTCTGCTCTGCTCTCCCTCCTCACCACCGCACCCACCAGCGAGAGCAACGGCGCCAGCAGTGATCTCCGTGTTGGCGCGGGTGGCACGGATACCGCTGGTCAGATGAGGCGGCCACAGCTCATAATGGCCGGGCGGCAGCTGCAGCAGGTGCTGGGGCGGCAGTTACGGCAGCATGTGAAGGTGGTGGGGGGGAAGGGGAGGAGAGACGGTGATGGGGATGGGGATGGGGGCAGGGAGTGTGTGGTGGTGGATGGAGGCACGGCTCTGCTTCGAGGACTCCAAGGGATGCCTCTGCCTGGCGTTGACTGCCTTGACTTTGTGAGTTGACTGGCATTCGCTGCATTGACTAGTCGTGAAACCAGTTCTGACCAGAACCATTATCTACCCGTCTCTTCCTTTATCTCTCCTCTTTATCTCTCCTGTACCCAGGTGCCACTGCCGCCTCCTGATTGGTCCGCAGTCTTCCTAGATCCCTCGCTGCCTCTCACTGTTGACATCGGCTGTGGTGAGTGCGAGACTGCTGCATGCCTGGAAGATTGAGAGGAGTTGTGAGAATTAGAGAGCTCCAGAGGGACCCAGAGGGATTCGGCAATGTTCAGAGAGAAGAAGAGAAGCTTAGAGTGTGCACCCTGGGTGGCCTTTGCCGTGCATGTGCTCATGTGTTCATGTGTGCATGTGCGTATGGGTGCAGGCAACGGGGGCTTCTGTCGAAGCATTGCTCCGCGGTTCAGAGGGTCAAGGAACTTCCTTGGGGTGGAGATCAACCGCCATGTGCGTGGGGTTAGGGAGATGGGTACATGTGCAAGTAAACGAGTGAATACCCATCCTCACTCACAGTGACACGCACACTATCTAAGTCACTCTCACTTGCACTCTCATTCTCACTTACAATCACACTCGCACTTTCATGCACACTCACATTCACTCGCACTCCCATTCACACTCTCTCTCACCCTCTCTCCCATTCACCCCCTTGATCACACATCACACCAGCTGGTGAAGAAGGCGCTCTCTATGGCTACCAGCTCTCCCCCACCGCATGCCCCACACAGGCCCACCTCTACCAGGGACACTCGCAGGCAGCGCAGCGAGCACACACCAAGCAACGTGTATGCACGCCGCCAGGCGCCCCCCTTCCGTCCTGTATACGTAGCATCCTTGCAACTCCTGTGTCGAATCAAAGCCACCGCACGCTAATGTGGCAGCATAGCACCCACGCACCTCTGCAACCCATGCTGCGGTTCCCTCTACTGTCCTGCACTTGTGCATACGTAGCATCCTCGCACCGCGCGTTTTTCCATGACTGCCCGCCCCTCCTGCTGTATGGCTGCTCTTCTGGTGCTCAATGCAGGTGGTTCATTCATGCCAATGCCACCACGTCTCTGCACGCGCTGCTAATCGGCTACGCTGGACCCATTAACCTCTTCACCATCCAGGTCCCCCCTCCCACCCCGCATTCTCCTGAAGTGTCTTGAGAGTTGACTCACAACTCATCCCTGCCCCATCCACCTCCTCAGCTTTCAGCTCCCCATCCCAATTTCTCATCTCCATTTTAAAAGGGTGTTCGAACGTTCCGTTTTCGCCTAAGCATTCTCTCAACGCCCCCTTGCCCCTCTCTCGCCCATGGCAGTGCCCGGACCCGGACTTTGCGGCGAGCAGGAGAGCGCAGGAGAGGGGCACAGCACACGTGCACCGATGGGGCATGCTCACCCCTGCCCTCGTGCACGCCATGCTTGCCCTGCTGCACCCCTCTGGCAAGGTGCGTACTCTGTGCCGCGCTACACCAATGTGTGTGCGTGTATGTATGAATTTCTCTGGTATGGTGTACTTTTGAGTATCAATCCACATGGAGCGATACAAATCGGGAATACGTGTACCGTAACTTGTTTTTTTTCCTGGCTTGCAGGTTCTCATCGAGTCAGACATTGAGGATGTCGCAACGCGGTTGACATGTGATGCCATTCGATGGTCTGACTGCCGGCTCGTGTTGTGCAATGGCAATGTGGACGACCCCAGTGATGGTAGTAATGGGAGTGGCGTTATAGGGCCTCACGTAGCACAAGGTTGTGGAGTTCCCGAGGGTCCCTTTACACCACATGAACCTTTGTTAGCAGAAGTGGAGTCCGATTGGGAAGTGCATGCCAAGAAAAAAGGCCGGTCGATGACATCGTTTTGGCTCCAAAAGAGATGTAATGCATGATGCATCATTTAATAATCTGTGTAACGTAAGTGCCTTCATGCTCCCTTACTCGTTTCCATCTGAGTCACTAACGCGTACGCACCAACCTGCTCAAGAGACAAGAATTGTTGGCTGATAAGTTATGAAGCGACCAGATCCATACAGCCGTGCCCCCGCCGCCACTCCTATCCATCTACTTTTTTTCCTCCAAGTTCCTTCCAGCCGCTGCCATCACCTAACCCAGGAAGCCACCTGTCACGATGTTCTAAGAGCGGATTCATTATGCAGTCTTGTTCACCGACGACGAACAACAGCTGAGTTGTCGCAGTCTGGGCGGCTGCCATGGCATTCGCATGGCGACGTCGCAGCGTGTTATCGCTTATCGCCGTGACGTTCTCGCTCCTGCTGCTCCTGTCGCACGTCGCCCCCGCTGCGCGCCTTTCAACGGGCAATGACGCTAAACGCGAGGGTCTTTCGCGCAATATAGCGTCAGCTTATACTGGAATTGTAGCAACTGCGGCTGACTTTGATCCACTACAGGAGTCTGAGATTGCTGGCCGCGTCGTTGCTAGGATTTTGAAAGTGAAGAAGAAAAAGAAGAAGTCGACGACGACCGCGAAAGCAGCGGCGATTGCGGAGGAAGAAGAAGGAATTGCGGACAACGCGGAGAGAGGAGCGGCGGACGATGCGGCCGACGCGGAAGTCGCGCGAGATGAGGGGGACGAGGAGGAGTCTCGAGTGGTTAAGGCGAAGAAAGCGAAGAAAGCTAAGAAGACGGGAAGCAAGAAGGCGGTCAATTCTGTGAGAGAAGCGGAGGGGGGAGAAGTTGCGGAAACGGGGAGGAGAGCGGGTAGGACGAGCGGAGAAGGGGAAAGCGGAAATGGCGAGGACGGGGAAGGTTTTTCCGCTGTGGATAAGGCGGAGGCGGAAGCGGTGATTGCGGGGAAGGGGGAAGATGCGGAGGAGGGGGACGGAGCGGGGGAGGGGAAGCGAACGAAGAGAATCAAGGGGAAGAAAAGTGAGGTGAGGGAGGGGGACGGAGGGGAGGAGGGGAGTGATGAGGAGGAAGGTGGAGAGGATGCGGTAACGACAAAGTCAAGCAAGTCAAGACAGTCGAGCAAATCAAGCAAGTCAACAAGGGCAGCAAGAGGGAGTGAAGTTGAAGGGGAGCAGCAGGAGGCGGAAGGCGAGGAGGGTGATGAGGTTGAGGGAGATGAGGAGGGAGCAGCGGGTGCACTGGGCACCAGGAAGAAAAAGAAGGCAAAGAAGCAAAAGGGGGAGGAGGAGGATGGGGAGGGGGAGGGAGAGGGGCAGGGGAAGGGGGAGGCAGGAGCAGCGCGGGCTGCTGGGGACGAGGAGGAAGCGCGGCCGGGTGGGGAGGGCGAGACCACGACAGAGAGCACGACGAAACGCGACAGCGAGGACAGGGATGAGGGCGGGAGTGGCGGAGGGAGCGCGGAGAGAGAGACAGCGGGAACGGGAGAAAGCGGGGGAAAGGGGGTAGTCGGGGGGGAAGGCGGAGGCGGGGCAGGGTCGGAGATACAGGTGGCGTTCACGGGTCCACAGGACGTGATGGACGTGCCGGTGGACGAGGAGATGGTCTCCGTTGACCTTGAAGACATCCCCCCTGACCCTGAACCCCCCCACCCCACCCCCGCTGCTGATTCACATGCTGCTGCTGATGCTGCCGATGCTGCCGATGCTACCAACGCGGCAGGGAATGAGCTGCAGGGAGGCGCTGAAGGCGCGACTACCGGTGGTGACAGCGGCGGTGGTGGCGGTGCCGATGGTGGTGCCGCCTCTGCTGGGGAAGGTTATGGGAAAGCTGCGGTGGCGGCGGGTGGGGATGCAGAGCAGGAAGCAGGGTTCCTCTCCCGCTGGGTCGTCGCGCCCCTGGCTGCAACCCTGGAACCCATTCTCGCCCCTCTCTACCCCCTCACATCCCTCTTCCTCTCGCCCGGGCAAACTGTGCTCCTTGCTGCTTCTCTCGCCCTGCTTGCCTGCTTCTGATGCTGCCTCTGCTGCTGCCGCTCGCTCTCCCGCCTTGTGAGTGGCGGCCGGGGAGCAGGGCCGGGGGCAGCAGCGGGCGGCAGCGGCAGCTGGTTCGGCGGGAGGCACGGGCCAGGTGCAGCGTACTCTGAGGTGGCTCGGCAGGAGGTGGATTTGTCTGTGGCGTTCGGGCAGCAGATTCCGGGGGGAGGGAAGCAGGGAGGGGGAGGGCAGGGAGGGGTGGGGGGAGGAGCAGGAAGGAGCAGGGCGGATGGTGGGTCGGAGTGGGATGAGTGGGACGAGGAATGGGGGGGTGCGAGAGGGGAGGGGGGAGGAGGGAGGGAGAAGGGGGTGGGGAGTGTGGGAAGTGGAGGGAGGGGTGTGGGTGGTGGGGATGGGTAAAGTTCAGGGGAGGGAGGAGGTAGAGGTGGGGCGAGAAAAGGGGGGAAGCTGGTAGTGAGCAAGGGGGCAGGGGCAGCTGGCAAGGAAGGCTGGAAGTCATGAGATGAATGTCGTAGCAGGATTATAGGTTGCGTTGTATGGTACAAGCTTGTTGAGTATCATAGCTTCAGCAATTTAGCCGTAGGAGGAATTTCATGATTCGTCGTATAGTGCACAAAGGCACGACCCAGCCATTCTCTGCAATGCAATGGAACGGACCCTCCCAGAGCCCAGTTCACTTTCCTCATTCTGTGCACGGCACCTCTACCGTAAGTCCTTCGGGTTCAGGGTCTCGCTGTGAGAGTATGCAAGGGCTACTGCAACAGAGCTCTCGCTTTTGATACTGAGCTGCAAGACGGTGTAAAACGGTGTCCGATTCGAGGTAATTCTTCCCCAGTTGATCTCTGTACGGTGCGGTAATATCATCCACGTCCTGTGGTTAATCGTTGCATCCCACAGCTACGGTACAGGAATAATTTCTCAGGAACTAATGCTACAGGTATCAAAGAGCTGATTCGTTTAAAGGCAACAGAAAGGAGACATGTGGCGTGCAGAGCAACTACGGTATCAGGAAAGGGCGAACTTCATGAGTAAAAAGCTGCAGTGCTGCCCAAGAACTACCTGGAGTGTAAAATTCACTTAGTTTGACTTAAAGCTCGCGTCTCAGATTTCCAACCTTTTAACACTTGGTTGGGTTTTCCCGTCTGTGATTGGGTAACGAATGACGAATTATTTGACGAGTGGGTGAAAAAAACACAGCGAACTCCCAAACAGTCGAGGCCAAAACAAACCAGGGTGGGTTGGTTTGGGTGGAAAACGAGCCAAGGGGGACAGGTTTGGTCCCGGGTTTCGTCAACGTTGAGTTCAGAGTCTCATTTTCGAGAGTTGTTAACACTTGGTGTGCACGGGGAAGTGTGCGACAGCCAACTTTCCCAAACCACCCCTTGCTTTGGTGTGCTTTGCGACAAACTCTGCTGTTACCGGATTCCAACCGTTTAACACTTGGTTGGATGGCAGAAATATGAGACGCGAGCTTTAAGTAGCTTAGTATGCCCCTGGTGCTTTCTAAGCAGGATGTGTGTAAACCTCCTCCCGCTGCTCCTCCTCGTTCGGCCTCCCTGCGCACCTGCCGACTCGCCCCCACTGCCCACTCTGCCCCACTGCTTCCACTCCCGCTCCCCGCCCCTTCCCCACTGCCACGCCCCCACCACCCGCCCCCTGCCCCTCTGTCAGATTACAATTGTATCTCTAGGTTACAGTAGGGTCACTCCTTAGTGAGTACAACACTTTAGGGTTAGGTTTCCCCTACTTGTACTCACCTCTTGCCTAGTCCAATCCATCATTCCTAGTTGTATTCTTGACATGGTATCAGAGCAGGAACCGTTCCTACATGGGCCCACCGTTCCGCCTAGTGGTAACGCCACGCCCTACACAGTAGCCAGCGCGCTGGCGCCCCTAGCTCTCACTGTCGCGACCCTTGCAGCCCGTGCGCTGCCCCTGCGACCGCGCTGCCCCTGCAGCCGTGCTCGCCCCTGCTACCGTGCTGCCCCTGCAGCCGCGCCTGCCCCTGTGGCCCGCGCGCTGCTCCTCCAGCCCGTACGCTGCCCCTGCAGCCCGTTCACGCTGCCCCTGCAGCCGCGCGTCGCCTCTGCAGCCAGCCCGCGCGTCGCCCCTGGAGCCCGCGCGCCGCCTGTGCAGCCCGTCCTCGCGGACCCTGCAGCCCGCGCGTCGCCCCTGGAGCCCGCGCGCCGCCTCTGCAGCCCGTCCTCGCGGACCCTGCAGCCCGCGCGTCGCCCCTGGAGCCCGCGCGCCGCCTCTGCAGCCCGTCCTCGCGGACCCTGCAGCCCGCGCGTCGCCCCTGGAGCCCGCGCGCCGCCTCTGCAGCCCGTCCTCGCGGACCCTGCAGCCCGCGCGTCGCCCCTGGAGCCCGCGCGCCGCCTCTGCAGCCCGTCCGCGCGGCCCCTGCAGCCCGTACGATCTGCCTTTGCAGCCAGCGCGGCGCCCCTGCAGCCCGCGCGTCCTGCCCCTGCAACCTGCGCCAGCGCCCTGCCCTGCACGCGCTGACGCCCTGCCCTGCGCCAGCGCCCTGCCCTGCGCCCGCGCCCTGCCCTGCGCCAGCGCCCTGCCCTGCGCCAGCGCCCTGCTATACCCTAAATATAATTAAATTGTTAAAAAAAAAAAAAAAAAAAAAAAAAAAAGGACCCTAGGTGCTTCTGCCCTAGGAGCTACTGCCTACTACTGCCCTGCTGTGGCCGCGCGCCGCCCTGCTCTGGCCGCGCGCCGCCCTGCTGCTGTTACTACTGCTGCTGCTCCTACTCGTGCTACTGGGAGTGGAGGAGGTGCTGCTGGGAGTGCAGGAGGTGCTGCTGGCGCTGTAGGAGCTGGAGGTGCTGGACCTACTCCTGACCGTCACTGTCTGTCATGGCCACTTCCGCGGCAGTTGCTGCGGCCAGGGGTGGACAGCAGCGGGCACTGCTTCTCCCAGACAACCCCACCCCTCAGCAGCTTCGTGAGTGGGTTATTCAGCGAGGTCGTCCTGGTGGTGGAGGTTATCGTTTTGTTAGGACTGCTGCTCTTGGTGTTAGTGAGTCTGCTGCCGCTCCAGGTGCTAGTGAGTCTGCTGCAGCTCTAGGTGCCCGTGAGTCTACCGACGCTCTAGGTGCTAGTGCGTCTACTACCACAGGTCCTGCCTCAGCTGAGGTCTTGCACACTTTCACGCTTGACTCAGGCGCGTCACGTTGCTTCTTCCGTGATTGCACCACAGTCACACCACTCACAGCACCTGTCCCAGTCTCACTGGCTGACCCCTCTGGGGGCCCAGTGGTTGCGAGAGCCTCCACGGTCCTCCCTTGTCCAGCAGTCCCCTCTGGTTCTTTGTCAGGTCTCCACCTCCCCACGTTCTCGACGAACTTGGTGAGCAACGCTGCCATTCAAGATGTCTGGGTTGATACCTTTATTCCTGGAGGGCAGCGTGTGGCGATCTGTACGTGCTCCCGGACTGGCCGTCACCTGGCTACGTTCACTCGTCAGCCTGGGTCTAGTCTGTACACACTGACCACTGCGTCTGCACAGGTGGCTGAGTCAGGTCAGGTAGCTGCGTCGAGTCGAGCGTCTGCGTCAGGGCAGTTAGCTGCGTCTTGCTCGTGCAGAGTACTCACGCACGAGACTCAGCGCTGGCACCACCGTCTTGGTCACCCCTCCCTGCAGCGTCTGCGCGGCATGCACTCCCGGCTCCTGGTCTCTGGCCTCCCTGAGACCCTGCCCCCCCTCCCGCGCTCACTTGCGCCGCCGTGTCTTCCTTGCGTCGAGGGGCGGCAGCGCGTCGCTCCTCACTCCTCCGAGTTTCCTCCGACCACTGCTCCTCTGCAGACTCTCCACCTGGACGTGTGGGGCCCGGCCCCCGTCGGTGGGACGGACCAGGAGCGCTACTTCCTGCTGTCGACTACACACGCTACACCACAGTCTTCCCCTTGCGTCGCAAGGCGGACGTCAGCGGTGTTTTGATCCCTTGGATCCGTGCTACTCGTCTCCAGCTACACGAGCGCTTTCATCAGGACTTCCCAGTCCTGCGTCTGCACTCTGACAGGGGTGGTGAGTTCTCTTCTGGCGTCCTTGAGACGTTCTGCCAGGATGAGGGCATCGCCCAGTCGTTCACGCTTCCGGCCTCTCCGCAGCAAAATGGGATCGCTGAGCGTCGCATTGGCCTGATCATGGAGGTTGCTCGTACCTCCATGATCCATGCGGCTGCTCCCCATTTCCTGTGGCCGTTTGCGGTCCGATACGCCGCGCATCAGCTCAACCTCTGGCCCCGTGTCTCTGCTCCAGAGACCTCGCCCACACTTCGTTGGACGGGACAGCCTGGTGATGTGTCGTCGTTTTGGGTCTGGGGCGCGCTCTCCCTTGTTCGCGATACCAAAGCGAGCAAGCTCTCTCCTCGCACTCTCCGCTGTGTCTTCCTGGGCTTCCCCACCGACGCTCCACCCTGGCAGTTCTACCACCCTGCCTCGCGTCGTGTTCTGTCCTCTCAGGACGTCACCTTCGACGAGTCGGTCTGTTACTACCAACTTCACCCGCATGCGTCCCACCCGGTCCCCCTTGCACCCCTCTTCCTGGTACCAGTCCCCCCCCCCCGGTAGACCCCCTCCCCCCACAGGGTCCTGCTCCCTCAGGTGTGTCCCAGGTAGACCCACCCCCCTTGGATGAGCCAGTTGAGATCTCTTCTGACTCCTCTGACTCACCTGAGGGGGGTGACGCCGTCGCCGACGACACGGCGACCACTCGCCACACTCCTCGCTTGGCGACCCCCCCGGGTTTCCCGCCACGGCCGTCTTCGCCGCCTCCGCAGCCTGCTGCTGTGGACTCTGGAGCTGAGACTACTGGAGCTGGGGCTGGGGGTGGTGAGTCTGGGGGTGCCCGCTCTCCTCGTCTGGCTACCCCCCCCGGGTTCCCACCTCTGCCGTCTTCGCCGCCTCTGCAGCCTACTGCTGTGGACACTGGAGCAGAGACTGAGGGTGCTGAGACTGAGGGTGCTGGGACTGAGGGTACTGAGCCTGAGGGTGCTGGGACTGAGGGTGCTGGGACTGAGGGTGCTGAGACTGAGGGTGCTGAGACTGAGGGTGCTGGGACTGAGGGTGCTGAGCCTGAGGGTGCTGGGACTGAGGGTACCGAGACTTTGGGTGCTGACTCTGGGGGTGCTGAGACTTCGGGTGCTGACTCTGGGGGTGCTGCGAGTCCTTCTGGAGGTCCTGGTGCTGGAGGTACTGGAGCTGCTGCTGGTGCTGGAGGTGCTGGAGCTGGAGGTACTAGAGGTGCTTCTGGTGCTGGAGGTGCTAGAGCTACCACTACTAGAGGTACTGGAGCTGGACAGCCACCGCAGCCTGCTCTACTTGAGACGCTCTCGCCGCAGGCGATTCGTGCGTGGGTCGTTCTGCGAGGCAGTCCTGGTGGTGGAGGGTACGGTCCTGCTGGTGCTGGAGCTACTATTCCAGGAGTTGCTGCTGGTGCTGGAGGTGCTGGAGGTACTGCTGGAGGTGCTGGAGGTACTACTGGAGGTACTAGAGGTGCTGCTGGTGCAGGAGGTACTGGAGCTGCTAGTGCTGGGGGTACTGGAGCTGCTGCCGGTGCTGGAGGTACTGGAGCTGGTGGCACTGGAGGTGCTGGTGCTCCTGGTGCTGGAGCTGCGGGAGCTGCTGACCCTGGAGGTGCTGGAGCTACTGGTCCCGGAGGTGCTCGTACTGGAGGTGCTGGAGCTGCCGGAGCAGGTGGTACTGCTGGTGCTGGAGGTGCAGGAGGTGCTACTGGAGCTGCTGGCACAGGAGGTACTGGAGGTACTACTGGTGCTGGAGGCGCTGGAGCTGGAGCTGGAGGCACTGGAGGTGCTGGAGGTACTACTGGTGCTCGAGGTGCTGGCGCTGTCGGAGCTCGTGGTGCTGGAGGTGCTGGTGCTACTGGTGCTGGAGGTCTTGCTGGGGGTACTGGAGGAGCTGCTCGTGCTGGAGGTACGGGAGCTACTGGTGCTCTTCGCCACCTTCTCAGTCTTCCGCCAGGTGCTACTGGCTTCCCTGTGGCAGGTACTACTCCTCCGTTGCTGTGTCCGCCAGCGGACCAGTCACAGCCACCGCTGCTACCACACTCCCCACTGCCTGCTCTTGCTCCTTACACTGTGGTGTCAGAGTCCCTGACTGAGCGTCGAGAGCCTGAGACTCGTGCTTCCACCTCTGAGCGTCGAGAGCCTGAGTCTAGCTTTGACCTTGAGCCTGAGCCTAGAGCTGCTGTCCGTGCTCGTGTTCCTCGTGTTCGTCGTCCGTGTGCTCCGGCTGTCCCCGGCACTCACGATATGACACTCCGTCCTTCCTCTGTTCCTCAGCGTGTTGTACTACCGTTACCTCCTGCGTCCTCTCTGCCTGACGTTGCTGACCCTCCGTCTGACCTTGCTCGTGCGTCCAGTCCGACTGTTACTCGCCTTCTTGCTACGGTTGTGACGGACCCTACGTTCTCGTCTCCTGCTGCGTCTGCCCTAGTAGCTGAGCTTGTTGACTTTGCTGCTGTGTACCGCCTAGACTACCTTGCGAGTCTTGTCTCTGACCCTGTCCCTGCCTGTCCTCCGTCCGTCGGGGGTGAGACTGCTCTTGGCTGTACTGCCCTTGGCTGTGACGTTCTTGAGGACAGACAGGAGGAGCTGGAGTGCCTTGCTGCCGCTTCACCCCATCACGCGACCATGCTGCTTGCCCCTGAGGGAGACCCGGATGCACTTGACATCCCCACCCCGCGCTCCTACAGGGAGGCGATTTCGGGTGAGTACTCCTCTCAGTGGCAGACAGCCATGGACGCAGAGATGGCTTCCTGGAAGTCCACAGGCACCTACGTCGACGAGGTTCCCCCACCTGGGGCGAACATCGTCAGTGGCATGTGGATTTTCAAGGTGAAGCGGCCGCCGGGTTCTCCGCCTGCCTTCAAGGCACGTTACGTTGCTCGAGGCTTCAGTCAGCGTGAGGGGGTCGACTTCTTTCAGACCTTCTCCCCCACCCCGAAGATGACCACTCTTCGGGTGTTGCTACACGTTGCAGCTCAGCGTGACTACGAGCTGCACTCCCTCGACTTCTCGACAGCTTTCTTGCAGGGTACCCTTCACGAGGCCATCTGGTTGCGCCGTCCACAGGGTTTCACTGGGTCGTTTCCTGAGGGTACCCAGTGGAGCCTACGGCGACCAGTGTACGGCCTGCGTCAGGCGCCCCGTGAGTGGCACGACACACTGAGGACGACACTTGCGGCTCTTGGGTTTGCTCCTTCGACTGCTGACCCGTCGCTGTTTCTACGCACCGACACTACTCTGCCGCCGTTCTACATCCTCGTGTACGTCGACGACTTGGTTTTTGCTACTGCTGACACTGAGGCACTGGCCCTAGTGAAGGCAGAGCTGCAGGAGAGACACACCTGCACTGACCTGGGTGAGCTGCGGAGCTATCTTGGCTTGCAGATCACCCGGGACAGACCACGGCGCACCATCACCCTCACTCAGTCACACATGGTGCACCAGGTCCTTCAGCGCTTCCGCTTCACTTGGTCCTCGCCACAGCCCACTCCTCTGTCTACCGGCCACTCGCTCTCACCTTCGGACGAGTCCGTAGAGCCGAGTGGTCCGTACCCAGAGCTTGTGGGTTGCCTCATGTACCTGATGACGTGCACACGACCTGACCTCGCGTACCCTCTCAGCCTCCTGGCTCGCTACGTGGCACCTGGTCGACACCGAAAGGTGCACTTTGATGCTGCGAAGAGGGTACTGCGTTACTTGTGCAGCACATCGGGCATGGGGCTCGTGCTTGGAGGACGGGGTTCGGTGGTCCTCACAGGACACTCTGACGCTTCTTGGGCCGACGACCAGACGACTCAGCGTTCGTCACAGGGTTACACCTTCAGTCTTGGCGCTGGTTCTGTCTCGTGGAGGTCCACTCGTTCTTCTTCTGTGCTTGGTTCCAGCTGTGAGGCCGAGATCTACGCTGGGGCCATGGCTGCACAGGAGCTACGCTGGCTGACCTACCTGCTGACCGACTTGGGGGAGCGGCCTCGTTCTCCTCCAGTTCTGTACGTCGACAACAAGGCAATGCTTTCCTTGTGTCGCGAGCAGAGACTGGAGCACAGAACGAAGCACATTGCTCTTCGCTACTTCCTTGCGCGTGAGCTGCAGCAACGTGGTCAGCTGCGCCTTGCTTACGTGGCCACTCGGGCCAACACTGCTGATGTCTTCACCAAGGCCCTTAGGGCTGGTGATCATCACCGTTTCTGCACTGCTCTTGGGCTTGTGCCCACTCTGCCTCACCTGTTGGTTGCTTGACTTGCTCTTGTTGTACACTGCTATATATCTTTATGCCTGCATGTTTTCTCTTGCTAGGTTGTGATCGGTGTACTGCCTTGCTATTATATACCTCTGCATGTGAACTGGCCTTGTGGCCACTTGCTTGTGCTCAGAATGCGTGGTGACTTTGTGATCCACCCTGAGCTGTGTTCTCTTCTGCAGACTGGTCTTGTGACCGCTTGTTGTGTTTGCTGTCCCCTACTTTGCCTATGGGGGTGTGTCAGATTACAATTGTATCTCTAGGCTACAGTAGGGTCACTCCTTAGTGAGTACAACACTTTAGGGTTAGGTTTCCCCTACTTGTACTCACCTCTTGCCTAGTCCAATCCATCATTCCTAGTTGTATTCTTGACACCCTCCCCCACTGCAATCAACACTATATACAAAGATGCATATTTATGATACGGTACCACAAACACTCTATCCAAAAAAACCCTTGAACACTTTGCTCATCCACTCCTTCCCATAAAACTCTTTCACCTTCTCGGTGTCAATCTTCGCCGCTGCTCTGATCATATCCGACGTCAGAAAACTATAGTACAAAGGAAACAAAGAGGGACCTCGTACGATGTACCCTAGCTCCACCGACCTCCCTCCATCCCCTGGATTATCAACCAATCCCAAGTTCACATCTGTACCATCTACCTCAATCCGGACATTATACTTCAATCGAGATTTTTGCAAACAGAATATTCCGTTCCTCGGCCACCTTTCAGGTGCATTCTTGTTGAATCGCACCTTTTCGTTGATGAAGTGCCTTTCGCCAACTTTCTTGCGTGTAAGGCGTACCGTGTATCGTACGCCTTCGTGGTTTTGCACCGCAAGAGGCAAGTAGTTGAGACGCGATGCAGCTTCGAGCGTTCTTACGACCTGAAACACTTCAAACGCCTCAACCACATCGTCCTCTCGCCAATCCTCAAATCCCTCAACCGCCACAATACAATCTGAACCCGCAACAACCTGGTGTTGAGGATTCGGAATTGGGTGGGAATATAAGCATGCGGGTTTGAGAAAAAGTGAAAGAAATTAACGAGAATCACTTTCACAAACGTTATTGGTAGTGAGTGAGTGTGGGAGTGCTGGAGAAGTGAGTGAGCGTGTGGCAGATGTCTCAAAGCTCAGCTGAGGGTTAGTGTACTGAGCTTCTAGGAACAAGTGCCAGGCCACCACGCCCAAGAACGTGCGTGACATGGTCAAGAGGCGTGGACGGGTGAGCATGGGGCGTGGAATGAGCGGGATAGGATGATTTGCATGGGTTTGTCGATGTCTCGGGGTGAGGGTTGGTGTGCTGGGCTTCTAGGAACAAGTGCCAGGCCACCACGGCCACGTGAGGGAGTTCGGGCCATCGTACCTTGTTGGCGGAACTTCCATCTTGCTGCAGCGATGTGAGAATACCCGAAAAGATCTTTCCCTTTCTTCTCCTTATCACCTCCACACCGCACCCCACGACGAACTCGCCCTCCACCACCTTCACCCCTGCCTCCACACCTTCACCAAGAGACTCAACATTTCCCTTCTCTAGAGGACGGCAGTCCTGGTCCTGGTGGGATGCAAAAGGGGAGAAATGGTGGGAAGAAAAACACACCCATGCGTAATACCATACAAAATTTTTGGTCAAACTATAGAAAACGCTTCTTTGTCAGAGCAGTTAGGCTATGGTTTCTTGGTGCGCATCGTAAGGCGTGCTCTATTCTTCTGATCCGTTCTTCAATGCTCTTTCCTACCGTGTACCCCACCACCTACGTTGCTGCTTGAATCTGTACCTTGTATGCTTACTCTAAGTATCTAACCGTAAGATGTCCGTACCAAGAGAAGACCTTCCATTGCCTTTCGTGCGCCGTGTTCCAAGTCAGGAAGCAACGATGAAACCTGCACATCCACTCCCTTCTCCCTGGCCTTTGCCGCAACACCAGTCGGCACCTTGACCTGGTAAGCCAGCACCACAGCCCCGTGGGTAGCTGCGACATCAATGTCGCTAATTGTCACCACATCAAAGGGCTGCCAGAGAAGGCAAGAGTGAGAAGGAAAATGAGGCTCACTGTTAATATTTAGATAAAAACTAGCACTGCATGCATTGGAAGATTGGTAGCGGAGGGGAGCAGGGGATATGGGAAATGAAGTAGATGGCACAAGGGGATGGGGAAGACTTGGGGTGTCGAAAGGACAAATCATAGATTTTTACTTTTCAAATTTAAGAAAAACTCATGACAAACCATATTACCTGCAGTAGGAAGTGCAGTAACACTGTATCCTGTGGGAGCGCCGCAAGAGCATCGTGAATGTCCCCCACTGCCGACTGGAAGGGGGCGAAGGGGCATATGCAAAATGTGAGAAAAATACATAAACAACTCTACTCAAACAAAACACATGTGGGCATGTAGCTACAATACGAACGCTGTCTAATGCACATTGGAAACTTAAGAATGGGGGCCACGGATTGAGAATGGGGAGCATTAATATGCATGATATATATTACCACTACCATCTTCCCCATAATCAATTGCATGCTCATTTCCTACATGTGATCCACCTCATACTTGCCTGATCATTGACTTTGAGAACAACATTAATGTGAATGTGGTTCAACCCATCGTCGTCACCTCCAACTCCAGCACTTGCGGACCCGCTTGCACCCAACGCCGACAGCGTGACCCGTTTCTTGCTCGTCAAGGCTTTCAGCCAGGCACACGCATCGACTACGGTTTCAGGCACCTCCAAACCCTCCCCTGGTGCTGCAACTGCTTGGCCTCCGCTACCCTGAAAGTGGAATGGAGAATGGAAGAGCGGACACAAGGCAGAGAGGATAAGGGGGGTGGCATGTGGTAGGGCGAACACAAGGCAGGGAGATTGAGAGGGGGAGCATGTGGAAGGGGGAATGGAACCGGAAACACGAGGCAATGTGAATGGAAGGAGCAAGAGGCATGGAGAATGGAATGGGGAACACGAGGCAGGTAGACTGAGAGGACGGAGCAAGAGGCGAGGAGTTTGGAAGGGGGAGCAAGAGGCAGGGAGGATGAAAGAGGGGACATGAAACAAGGAGAATAAGAGGGGCGGCACGGGTAGGGAGAATGAATGGGGGAACACGAGGCTGGGAGAATGAGAGGGGGGCACATGGAAGGGAGAATGGATCGGGATAGCCATGAGCAGCGTGCTGCGTTTTTACTTACAAGTCGAGTCGAGACGAGTAGAATGCAGATGCAATTGCAAAGTGTTCTAGAAGCATCATGGAGGAGTGGGGATTGCAAGGGCGGTTGATGGCCGTCGCCACGGATATTGCGAAGGCGAAAAACAAGGGTTTTGGACCGGCTGGGGGAGACATGTAGCTTAACACAGCACCGGATAAGCACCGGATATTGCCAAGGTAAACCCTGCTTTGACTCAACTCGACTCGACCTCGAGTCGACTCGACTCCAGCATATGGTCATGTCCAGAAGGGAGAACACGAGGCAAGAAGTACGAGAGGGGTAGTACGTTTGTAGGGAGAATGAAAGGGAGAGCAAGAGGCAGAGAGGATGAGAAGGGCAGCAAGAGGCAGTGAGAGCGAGAGGGGTAGCTCGTGGTAGGAGGTCTCACACGGCGAGGTTGCTGCTGCTCCTCCTCCTTCTCCTCCTCCTCCTCCTCCTTTTCCTCCTCCTCCTTTTCCTCCTCATCCTCCTTTTCCTCCTCATCCTCCTTTTCCTCCTCATCCTCCTTTTCCTCCTCCTCCTTTTCCTTCTCTTCTTCCTTTTGCTCCTCCTCCTTCTTTTCCTCCTCATCCTTTTCCTCCTCCTCCTCCTCCTTTTTCTCCTCCTTCTTTTCCTCCTCCTTTTCCTCCTCCTCCTCCTTTTTCTCCTCCTTCTTTTCCTCCTCCTCCTCCTCCTTCTTTTCCTCCTCCTCCTGTTCCTCCTTTTCACCTCTGCACCTTATCTCTTCGGCTTTTGCTACTGCAGCAGCCAGATCTTCATGTTTCCGCTGGATAAAAAACACAAAGATCAATTTTACAAAATTTACGGTTTGAGTGACATCATTTGACGTAGATGATATGAGTACGAAGCGCAGAAAGACATACAAACGTGGGGTTAATCACATGCACGTTAAAACCACTGGCATCTGCATGTGAGAACTTTTTATATGCACATAATATAAATCTCAAAAAACGTCTTACCGGATGGTCGGTGCAGTAAAAATCTATGCTCCATTCTGACCACGCGGTGATATGATCACGTTTGACAGACCTCTCTCCAGACTGCCATTAAGGGGTTGGGGTGTGCAGGGGTCAAAGGAAGAGAGGGAGGGACGTAGGCCGTGAGCGAAGGAAGATGGAGAAGTGGCAAGAATGGCGGAATCAGGGAGCGTTTCCTAACCTCTAACAAGATGCGGCACTTGTCGTCGTGGCCAAAGTAAGTCCAAAAAAATCACTCACTTGCACACTCAGGGGCTGCACGCGAACTTCTTCAGACGGAGGGGGTTGTTCTTCCTGCTGCCCCGACACGCCCCCATGAAACGAAATCACTTGTGACGGTCACCTGTCATAATGGTCATCTATTATGGCCCATACGACGTCACCTACTTTCAGCGCAGGTGGAGGGGGCCGAGACATCTCGTATCAAGCTCAAAGGGGCACAACTGCGACCAACAAATGGACAGCTGGAGCGTCGAATCGCTGGCCAGGTGAACAGCTGGTTGGCTGGATGGCTGCGGTGCGGCTATGGTTCGAGGGTTGATGGTCTTGAGAATTGCGTTGGTGGCCAGGGCTTCCTTCAGGGCTTTAACTCCTTCGGGGCCAACGCCGTCGTTGGAGATGTTCACAGTCTCAACACTCTGTTGAGAAGGTGAGGGGAGAGAGAAATAGAGGAAGCGAATGGAGATCGGGAAAGGGGAAGTTGTTAGGGCATCCATGGTGGCCCTACAGCCATTCACAGGTGGCCCGAGAGTAGATCGGAGTGATCGAAGTTGAACACGACATCTGACGACAGAAAGTGGAGACGGAAGGAGAGGTATGGCGGCAAAGGGGAGTGTGCGTTGTCGAGCCACCAGAGGGTGTCGGGGTGAGACGGGGTGACCTTGAGGGCTTTATCGAACTTGAACACGGCAGCTGACGGGAAGAGAATGGGGGAGGGCGTGGGGAAGGGCGTGGGGAAGGGCGTGGGGAAGGGCGTGGGGAAGGGCGTGGGGAAGGGCGTGAGGATGAAAGGGGGAGAGTGCTCTTAAGAGGATTCTGATCAGAGGGAGCAGGGGGGTGCGTGGACGGATGCTCCTCGCTGCGACGCAGTAAAGGGTGTCAGGGACACACACACACCGTACTCTCTCTTTTGTTCTCTCCTGCACCAGGACCGGCCCTGGCGAGGGAAGTGGGATTTCCGCTTGGGAGCGCGAAAGGAGAGCCCTTGGATGGGGCACAAGAAAAGGAGGGCCACACAGACGCACGCACCTCCCACTCGCGTTCGTTCTCCAATGACTGCACGTGGCCCTGCTGGCGTGGGAAGCGGGAGGTGAACAACTTGCATGTGAAGGATGCCGCTCGTCGCAAGAGAGTAGTCAAAGGGATGACAGGGACGCGCGGCCCCACCCACGCGGAGCCCTTCTTCGTCCACAGGAACCCGGGCTGGCGTGGCGAGGGATGGCGGACGGGGGCTCGAGAATTCTCAAGAGGAATAGCGGAGAGGAGGTGGATCAGAAAGAATACATGCGGAGGGGAACCGAGCGAGGAGAGGAGAAGAAGAACTCACGGGGGGAAATCGACGAGCTCGAAGAAAAATTCGGCTTTTCGGTGAGTTAGTGGGATGGTGGAACGAAAAGGAGAGGCGAGGAGAGTCACGGATAGAGAGAAAACGGATTTCCAAGCGCCTAGATGAGCGATACCGGAGGCGTGAGATTCTGGAAAGCGAAACCTCACAATGGGCCTAGATGAGCGTGAAGTCGAATTCTTCCACCGCGGATCCAGTACGGTGTGCAACACTTCAAGTTGAGGACATGGCCATTTCGCTCTGCAACGGGGATGGGGAAGCTCGAGAGGCGACGGTGACAAGATGGCACTTGGGCGCACGCTAGGGACGGGAGCGACGGTCGGGCTGTTCGAGATCTGTCCGTTTGGGACTGCTAACGCAAGCGCGGCTCGGGTAATGCTTTGGTTGTGTGAGGCCAGCTGGTGCATGCAGTTGCGCTCCTAGTCGAGTGAATTCTCCTCCACAGCACAAACCGTTTGTCTACGTTGGAAATATCTCAATGTACTTGCATTCACCTAGTAATGATTACAATGACAATCAATGTACAGATCCCGCATTTCTTACTAGAAGACTGAATCAAGCGGTTTTTTAAATCTAAAAAGAACAAATGAAAGAAAAAATAAAGAATAAAAGAGCACACTCGTGGTGCTGCACCTCACAGACTCATCTCTGAGGCATCCTGTTTACAGGGCATGTGCAACTAATCAAATAACAGAGGTTGTCCTCACAACTTATATTGACTCTTAAGGTGTGCAGCAGGGCTTGCGCATTGAGGGCACGTCCATTGGAGAGAACCAGTTACAAATGCTTTTGCAGGTGGCACACAGATTGCCAATCTCAGACTGCCAGAAGGAGGCGGAATGTGGGTGACGCAATAAGCAGATGGGTGGGAATACAGTGGCGTGTGGGCTTCCCTATCGTGAGTCAGCATGTGAAGTTGACTAGTCATCATCTGAGTCGATGAGAATCACATCTGCTGCCATCCCCCCTGCTGGATGGTGCACAACCGCGAAGCAGAGAGGCGGAAAAGCATAGAAACGGAGAGTTAGGCAGAGATGCATGTGGGCGGCAATGGCAGAGGGGCGGAGAGGCATGGGTGGGGATGTGAAAGGAGATACCCGGCAGTGCATAAAAGCAACTGCAGCAGGACACAAATGGAGTGACTGGCGAGAAAGGAGGAGAAAGAAAGAAGATAGAAGAGAGAAGAAAAAGGAGGAGAGATGAGAAAGGGAAGAGGAGAGAGCAGAGAGGGGAGACGAGAGAAGAGAGAAGAGAGGAGGGGGGAGGCAGGAGAGAAAAGAGAGGACTGTAAAGCGAGTAAGACAACTGCTTCTCACCATGCATGCGCCCCTGTTGCTGGACGTGTGGGGCTGGAGCATGCTGGGGCTGTGCCATGTCAGGGGCATAGGCAGCGTTGGCGTTGAGAGGAGCATGGGGGCCAGTTGACGGAGGATGCATGGCATGTGAGGGATGCGAGGCGGCATTGCACTGCCCATGGGGCTGCGGTGCATGGGGCTGTGGTGCATGGGGTTGAGTTGAATGGCTTTGTGCATGCGGGTGGGCATGGATGGCTTGTGATAAAGGATGCATGGAATGTGAACGTGGCAGGGTGGCATGGGGCTGCGCATGGGACGATGCTGCAGCTGCCTGTGGGGATGTGGGGTTGGGAAGAGGCGGCGTGAATGTTGTAGGGGGAGGTGAGCGGGGAGCATGTGTGAGAGCAGGAGGAGAAGTTGCAGCAGCAGCGGCAGGGGAAACGCCTGCAATGGCAGCGGAAGGGGAAAGTGGAGCAGGCAGAGGAGAGGTGGCAGTAGGAGGTGCAGCAAATACACAATCACTTCTAAAACTGTGAAAGGCTGTGAGATCTGCTGCTGCTGCTGCAGCTGCTGCTGCAGCTGCTGTTGCTGCTGCTGCTGCTGCTGCTGCTGCTTGCAGCTGTTGCAACAGCCACCGGTGCACAAATGCATTTTCCACGGCAGCTATTTCTTGCACAGCTGATACAGGCATTCCACGCTGCTGCTGCTGTCGATGCACAGAACCCCCCCCACTCCTCTCCACCGCAGCCCTCCCACCCGGCAACTCTCGCACCTCACCATCTGCCCCATCCACCCGCCCCTTGGTCACCGCAACAGCTCCTGCTGCATCCCCAAACAGCCCCAAGAGCACCAGAAGTAGAAGCAGCTGCACGAGCCACAGCTGCAGCAGCAGTAGCTGCAGGAGCCGCATTAGCTTCCTCTGCTTTCCCCGCCTCCCCCCTCCCTTCCTCCTCCTCCTCCTCGTCCTCCTCGTGCTCCTCCCCCTGCATCTTCGTTGCTTGAGGAGTCGCTTCTACCCAACTCCGAAAACGGGCGAAACTTAATGCTCGTCACGGCCACCAGCTTGGCCCGCGCTCTGATTGATGTTTCAGGCACCTCCGAGCCATCCTCTTCTGCTGCTACTGCTGGGCTTATGCGACCAATCACCTGGAAGCATGTGGTAAGGAGAATGGAGGAGGGGATTCGAGGCAGGGAGATTGAGAGGGGGAGCACAGCTACGAGGTGGTGTGAGAGGAGGGAGGGGGGCAGTGGCTCTGTGCATGGTGTTGGGCATGGATGGTATGCGTTTGAGAAGGTGAGGGTGATAATAGAGGGAGGCACGGAGGTGGGATGTGCGAAGCAGAGGGAGGCTCACTTGAGAGCGCTTTACAGAAGCTCTTGAAACTCACCCAACACCTCGATCTCCTCACACCTCTGCTGTCGCTCCACTCCCTGGTTCCTGCCCCGCGCCCTTGGTTTGGCTGCTTGGTGGGTGCCGCACGCACTGCATGAAGTGACGGGTTCTTGTGCAAGGTGCAACACTCGCTGTCAGAATTCGCAGTGATGTGGCATGGGTGACACTAGCAGCAGGTGGCAGAAAATGCACATACTGTACTGGCTAGACAGCGCGCACATATGTTGAGCACCCACGATGTGCCTGGTATGGTCAGGTGTGGTCTGTTGTAAGGGACAAGGAGATCAGAGGACATGGTTGTCGCAGCGTGAACAACCCCAGTACTACCCGGTCCCCCACCAACCCACCCACCCATCCCACCTACCACCCGCCCTGGCCCCCTCCAGGGGGGATTCGGCACAGCTTTGCAACTAGTCCCTTCTTCAGGCAGCTTCGCCATAATTAAAAAAGCAAGCACGTGGCTTACCTGGAGTGCACTCGATGCAGCGCAGTCCCTTCCCAGGCAGCTTTACCAGGGTCATATACATCCCAGCCGAGGCTCTGGTTGCTCCACCGTCTCCATCTCCCAGCTTCCTGCTCCTGTCTTTCCTCTCCTGTCTCTCCTCCCTGCTTGACTCCTCCCTAGTACAATTCTCCTCCCCTCTCCCCCAAAATCTCCCCTCTCCCAGTACTCTCCTCTTTGAAGTCTCTCTCCTTTCGAGTCATTTGTCTGCAATGCAAGAAACTAGCCAAGTCAGCTCAAAGAGCTGACCCGATCTCCGACATTCACAATTTCTGCTTCTCTTCATGAAAACCGCGCAGCTACGACAGCATCCACACAAGCAGACAACACTACAAATTGGTGAACACTGCACTGCATTGCAAGCATGGCCTTGAAACAGCGTTGCCTCCATGCACGCACTCTGATGAGCTCCTACTGCAGCAAGCAAGGTGCTGGCACTATTCTCGGTCTGCACTCGTAGCCATGCGTGCTCAGCTGGGCCAATCTTTCTTGTAGCTGAATTAACCATGCGGTACAAGGGGTGCAGGTGACGTATGGTGGGAGGGGGATGACATGTAGGCTATGAAAGATTTTCCTTATGACATGTTGAATGTCTTGAAATATCTGTGGAAAAAATCTGGTAATCAGCAGCAGTATCTACCAAGTTGCACACATACCGTATGATACAACAAACACTCTATGAAAAGAACCCTTTGAACACTCTCCTCATCCACTCCCCCCCAGTAATGTTTTTCACCTCCTCTATCAATCGTCGCTGCTGCTCTGATCATGTCCGACGTCAGAAGGCTATAGTACAAAGGAAACTGAGTGGGACTGTGTACGATATACCCTAGCTCCACCCCCTTTCCTCCATCCCCCGGATTATCAGCAGTACCCAAGTTCAGTTCCGTACCATCTACGTCAATCCGCACATTATACCCCAATTGAGTTTTCTTCAAACAGAATATTCCAGTCTTCGGCAACGTTTCAGGCGCATCCTTGTTGAATCGCACCTTTTCCTCGAGGCTGTGCCTTTCACCAACCTTCCGACGTGTAAGACGTACCGTATACCGTACGCCTGCGTTGTTTCGTACTGCAAGAGGTAAAAAGTCCAGACGAGAAGCCTCTTCAAGCTTTCTTACAGTGCGAACCACTTCAAACGCCTCCACCACGTCGTCTTTTTGCCATTGCCGAAACCCCTCCACCGCCACAATACAACGTGAACCCGCAACAACCTGGTTTTGAAGATTTAGATTGGGTGGAGGAAAAAATCAAGTGGGTTTGAGAAGAAATGAAAGGATATAGTGAGAAACACTTTCACACATGAGCATGAGCACACAGATCATCATATCCATGAGTAAGGCGAACTTACCCTCCTTCCCACATCACTCCATACTCTACTGAGCAGCATATCTGGTACCATGCAGCCACCACGCCCAAGACGTGCGTGACATGGTGAGAGGGTGGGTGGTAGTGAGTGGGTGCGAGAGGAAGTTCGGGGCATCGTACCTTGTTGGCGGGACTTTCATTTTGCCACACCGATGTTAGAATTCCAGAGAAGATCGTTCCCTTTTCTCCCCTTATCACTTCCACACCGCACCCCACGACGAACTCGCCCTCCACCACCTTCACCTATGCCTCCACACCTCCACCAAACGCCTCAACAGTTCCCTTCCCCAGAGGACGGTAGTCCTGGTCCTGGTGGGATGGGAAGGAGGAGAAATGGTGGGAAGTAACTGGACACAAAATGAGAGGGAGCAATACAATACTATACATAATTGGTAAAACAAACGCTTCTTGGGCAGAGCAGCTGGGCTAAAGTTCTTGGTTAATGGGCGGCTCGAGCAAGGACTGTCTTTCCCAGATTGGTTGCCTAACTTGACCTCCTTGGGCTGATGTCGCAAATTCCTCTACGTTGCGTCGCTTTTTGACTATGTACCTCGCATGCTTACACAAAGTATATAACTGTATAATTCCCATACCTCTAGATTCGCTTCCATTGCCGTTTTAAGGCCGGCTTTCAAGTCAGGAAGCAGCGAAGACACCCGCATATCCACTCCCTTCTCCCTGGCCTTTGCCGCGACATCAGGCGGCACCTCGACCTGGTAAACCAGCACCACAGCCCCCTGGGTAGCTGCGACATCAATGTCATTTGTTGTCACTGCACCAAAGGGCTGTCAGAGAAGGCGAGATTGAAAAGGAACATGTGGCTCATATTCAATATTTAGATAGAAACGAACACTGCGTGTGTTGGAAAAGAGGTAACGGAGGGGAACAGGAGAAGTGAGGATGTAGAGAACACAAAGGGGATGGAATATACTTGGAGTGTCGAAAGGACAATGAGTATCATTTCTTTATTCTATTTCAAAGACAAAAAAAAACCGCATTACAAATCATATTACATGCAGCAAGAAGCGAAGTGTCACCGTATCCTGTGGGAGCGCCGCAAGAGCATCTCCAACGTCCTTTACGGCAGCCTGAAAGTGAGCAAAGGGGTGCATGCAAATTTTGAGAAGCATACATGAAACAACTCTACTTAAACAGAACATGTCTAGGCATGTGGCTACAATAAGAACAATGTCTAATGCATATTAGAGAATGGGGGCCACCAATTGAGAGTGGGGGCATTGCCTGATTGCGAACTTTGAGGAGAACATTCATGCGAATGTGATTGACCCCTTCGTCGTCACTTCGTGGAGGAGGGCAAGCCATCTTGTATCAAGCTCAAAGTCCTCGCTCTCAGCACTCTGTTAAGGAAAGGGGGAGAGAGAAACAGAGGAAGAGAACGGAGATTGGGAAAGGAATTTGTTAGGGCATCCATCATGGCCCTACAGCCATTCACAGGGTGGCCCGAGAGTAGATCGGAGTGAACGAAGTTGAACATGGCATCTGACGACAGAGTGGGGAAAGAGAGGGGAGGAGCATTTTGAAAGGGGAGCAGAGCAGAGGAATGGGGGGCAAAGGGGTGTGTGCGTTGTCGAGCCACCAGAGGGTGTCGGGGCGAGACGGGGCGATCTTGAGGACTTTGTCGAACTTGGACACGGCAGCTGACGGGAGGAGAATGGGGGAGGGCGTGGGGAAGGGCGTGGGGAAAGGCGTGGGGAAGGGCGTGAGGATGAAAGGGGGGAAATCCTCTTAAGATGATTCTGATCAGAGGGAGGGGGGGGGCGCGGACAGATGCTCCTCACTACGACGCAGTAGAGGGTGGTGGGGAGACACACACACCGCGCTCTCTCTTTTGTTCTCTCCTGCAGCAGGACCGGCCCTGACGTGGGGAGTGGGGTTTCCGCTTGGGAGCGCGGAAGGAGAGCCCTCGGTTGGGAATGGGGCGCAGTGGAGTGGAGGGCCACACAGACGCACGCACACACCTCCCACTCGCGTTCGTTGAATTTGTCCCCTGTTGAAATCACAAAGCTGGAACCTATCTATCTCCCCTGCCACTCGCCCCACCTGACAGGCAAACAAAGATGAAGGAAGGGTTCTGGGGGGAAGCAGGGTAGTGGGGAACGGAGGGCCTTTAGAGTGATAATTACAATCCAATCTTTCAGCCCATCCTCATAAAAGTTGTTCCCCGTTGAAACGACAAAGCTGGAGCCTATCCCCCCTGCCAGTCAACCCGTCTGACATTCAACCGGAGAGGAAGGAGAATTGGATTGGAGGTAGTATGGGAAGGAGAGGAGAGAGGTGTGAGGAAGCTGGGACGGTCACTGCTGTCTATGAGTCCGTGCTCATAAAAGTTGTCCCCCCGTTGATATCACAAAGCTGGAACTAATCTCCCCAGCCACTCGCCCCATCTGACAAGGCAAAGCAAGAGGAAGGGAACAAAACGGGGGGAGGGGGGAGGTGGGAGAAGGTGAATTGCGGGTCGCTGCTGTCTGTCAGCCCGTCCTCAAGAAAGTTATCCCCCGTTGAAATGACGCAGCTGGAGGCGATCTCCCCTGCCACTCGCCCCATCGGATATGCGAAGAGTGAGGAAGGGGGAGTATTAGGAAGAAGGAGGGAAGGGGGGACAGGGGGTCTTTAGGGTAACGGTTGCAGGTCTGTCTGTCAGTCCGTCCTCATAGAAGCTGGAACTGACCTCCCCCGCCACTCGCCACATCTGACACGAGAACGGAGAGGAAGGAAGGGGGGGCAGGAGTTGAAGGGTGGAGAGAGGTGTGAGGAAGCTGAGATGGTCGCTGCTGTCTGCATAGGGGTCAGCCCGACCTCATATAAGTTGTCCCCCGTTGAAATCACAAAGCTGGAACGATCTCCCCTGCCACTCGCCCCATCTGACAGTGGCGAGGGAAGCGGGAGGGGAGCAATGTGAGGGAGGCCGCTCGTTGAAAGAGCGCAGTTGAAGGGATGGCAGGGACACGCGGCCCCACCCACTCAAAAAACCCCTTCTCGTCCACAGGCACCCGGGCCCGCGTGGTGTGGGAAGTGCTTGGGCCGGTGCGGCGAGGCGTGGGAAGTGCGGATAGGGGGCTCGCCGCGGCAGTATGATACTTGGGTGACACTTTTTGAGAATTCTCAAAAGGTATGGACGGGTGGTGCTCGCGAGTATGTGGCGGCGCATCGGCGCAGGAAAGACGCGCACGCCGCCCGGGATAATTTGAGTATGCTGCTCAAGGGTGGAGATTTCTGGAGAGCGTGGGAGAAGGGGCCTCTTCTCGGCGGGTGGGTGTGGCGAGGGAGACGGGGGATAGGCGGAGACGGTGAGACCCGTGAGAAAGGGGGAAAGAGTGAGAGGGGTAAGGAGAGGGGGAAGGAGTGAGAAGGAAAGGGAGTGAGAGGGGGCGCGACAGCAGCATAAATTCTGGCGCGTAGAGGGGGGACGGGGGGGACGTAGCAGCAGCGAGAAGTGGCTCGTTGAGGAGGGAAGAGGTGGATAAGAGAGAATCACGAGAAAGGAAACAGAGCCAGGAGAGCGAGGGATAAGGAGGAGAAGAACTCACGGCAAAGAATCGAAGAGCACGAGGAGAGACTCGATTTCCAGCCTAAGAGTTTGCGAGATGGCGGAACGAGGAGGAGAGCAAGGGAGGAGGAGCGGAACTCACAAAATTGCAAAAACAACGGCCTTGCTAGTCCTGGAGGCGTGAGAGTCGGCGAGCGACACGTGAGTAAGCTCCGACCGGCTGGTCTGCGGGAAACTTGGATCTAGAAGAGTAAGAAATCGGATTCTTCCGCCGAGTGAGTATGAATCTGAATTCCGACGAGTGAGGATGGATCTGAATTCCGCCGCGGATTTAGTGAAAAACGCACTCCTAACTCAGCATACTGAGAGATAGCCGTGAGGCGACAGTGACAGGGTGACGCGTGGCCGCAAGCGAGGGACGCCTTCCCGTTTGAGACCTGCTAAGGCAAGCGCGGCTCGGGTTACAGCTGGTTGTGCTGGTTGTGTGGGGTATGTCGAATTGGTGGATGCATGCAGTACAGCTCCTCCTCGTCGCGTGAATTCTCCAACACACCAAACTTCGTTTGCCTATGTAAGAATTTCATAGATGTACCGTACTTGCATTCTCTTAGTAACACTTACAGTGACAACTTATGTAGTAAATTTGCATCTCCTATTAAATGGAGAGGGTGCAAGAGGCTTTTGAAAAGCAAAACAAAAAAGAAGAGCCAACTCATGATGCTACGTCTCACAAATTCATCTCAAGGCATGCTTTTCACAGGGCTTGTGCATCTAACCACGCGAACAAGGGTTTGACCTTGGGGTTTAGGGCGTGTGCACCTAGGCACACCAGGTATGGACTCGTACACAGGTTCCTGAATCCATAACCATGAAAGGCACGCAGCGAGCTTTACATGATTGTACGTTGACTCACACGTACAACAGGGACTTGTGCTGCTGTGCATTGGGTATCATGCACAGTTTTGTGCATAAAATCACGCCAACAAGGCTTGTGCCTTGAAGACGCACACTAATTACAGGGCTTGGTTCCAAACCATCATGGTTAGCTAGCCACACAGAGAGCTTGTGCACCAGGGCTTGCGTATTGAACATAGTGACTACAGAACTTGTGCAACGGAGAGCACCAGTTACTAAAGCTTTTGCAGGAGGCGCACGGATTGCCCATCTCAGACGTCAGAAGTAGGCAGCACGTGGGTGAAGCAGTAAGCAGATGGGTGGGCAGATGTCACACGTGCGAATCCGGTGGCGTGTTGGCTTGCCCACTCGTCAGCAAGCATGTGGGGTTGATTGATTACTCATCATCTGAGTCAATGAGAATGACCTGTGCTGCCATGCCCCCTGCTGTGATAATGCACACATGACAAAGAGGTAGAGAGGCGGAGAGGTAGAGAGGAGGCAGAGATGCATGTGGGGGGCAATGGCAGAGGGGAAGAGAGGCACCGATGAGGATGTGAAAGGAGAAACTTGGTGGTGCATGAAAGCAACTGCAATGGGACAGAAGTGGAGTGAATGGAGGGATGGGAGGAGACAGACGGAGAGAGGACAGACGAAAGAAGAAAGAGGAGAGAGGAAAAAGGAGAGAGGAGAGAGGAGAGTGGAGAGAAGTGAAGAGAGAGGAGCGAGGAGGGAGGAGACAGGAGAGAAAAGAGAGGACTGTGAAGCGAGTAAGACAACTCCTTCTCACCATGCATGTGCCCCTGCTGCTGGACGTGTGGGGCGGGAGCTTGTTGGGGCTGTGACATGTCAGGGAAGTGGGTTGGGTTGGCGTTGAGAGGAGCATGGGGGCCAGTTGACGGAGGATGCATGGCATGTGAGGGATGCGAGGCGGCATTGCACTGCCCATGGGGCTGCGGTGCATGGGGCTGTGGTGCATGGGGCTGTGGTGCATGGGGCTGTGGTGCATGGGGCTGTGGTGCATGGGGCTGGGCATGCGGTTGAGTTGAGTGGCTTTGGGCGTGGGGTTGGGTATGTTGTGCATAAGGTTGAGCATGTTGCGCATGGGGTTGGGCATGGATGGCATGGGGCAATGTGGCATGGGCCGATGGGGCATAGGGCTGCGCATGGGACGATGCTGCAGCTGCGTGTGGGGATGTGGGGTTGGGAAGGGGCGGCGAGAACGTCGTTGCGGGCGGTGAGCGGAGAGCATGTGAGAGAGCAGCGGGAGAAGAGGGTGCAATAGGTACAGCTGTAGCGACGAGGGCAGAAGGAGAAATTGCGGCAGCAGCACGGGAAACGGCAGCAGTGGCAGCGGAAGGGGAATGTGGAGCAGGCAAAGGAGACATGGAAGCAGGAGGTGCAGCAAACACTCGATTCACTCCTGAAACTGTGAATAGCTGTGAGTTCTGCTGCTGCTGCTGTTGCTGTTGCTGCTGCTGCTGCCATTGCTGTGGCGGCTGCTGTTGCAACAGCCATCGGTGCACAAAAGCATTTTCCATGGCAGCTATGTCTTGCACTGCTGATACAGGCATGCCACGCTGCTGCTGCTGCTGTTGCTCTTGGTGCTGGTGTTGCTGCTGGTGCCGCTGCTGCGGCTGTTGCTGTTGGTGCTGCTGCTGCTGCTGCTGCTGCTGCTGTTGGTGTTGGTGTTGTTGCTGTTGCTGTTGCTGCTACTGCTGCTGCTGCTGTTGTTGGTACTGCAGTTGCTGCTGCTGCTGCTGCCACAGTTGCTGCCATTGTTGCTGCTGCTGCTGCTGCCACTGCTGCTGCTGCTGACGTTCTTGCTGCTGCTGGTAGTGCTGTCGTTGCTGCTGATGGGTCCGTTGAGAGCTCAGACAAGGCAAGCCACCCGTGTCAGCAGCTGCACCTGCTGTGTTAGCAGCAGCACCTGCAGAGGCAGCAGTGGTGGGAGGAAAGGCACGGGGGAGTGGAGCGACGGCCACTCGAGCAGACGGCACAGCGCCAGCAGTGGCAGCAAGAGGTGCAGCAGCGGCAGGAGAAGCAGCAGGAGAGGCAGCAGCTCTGGCACCAGCATTTGTAGCAGCAGCAGAGAGAGAACGGCTTGGCATGCCCACCACAGGATGTGGCACAGAGGGCATGTGTGCACGCACATGCACATTCTGCTGCTGCTGCATCGGCACCTGCTGCTGCTGTTGCTGCTGCCGGATCAGCGCTTGCTGGCTTGAGAAAACAGCAGCAGACGCAGGAGCTGGCGTCACAGGGTCTTGGTGAGGGGCAACTGCAGACACATTCACGCTAGCACTCACTGCACCCATGGCCGCATTCATTGCACTCACTGCAGCACTCCGTGCCGCTCGCATGCTCGTTCTGCCTGGATGGACGGTGGCTGGTGTGCCGGCAGCTGCTGCTCGAGTGCCAAGTCCTGCTGCAGGCAACGTTGCTGTGGTTAAGGGCTCACCCATCCCCCCCACACCACCACCTGTAGCAACCCTTGCACCACTGGCATGCGCACCACCTGCAGAAGCCCCAGCAGTCCCAGCAGTCCCAGCAGTTCCAGCACCACCTCCAGCAACCCTTGCTCCCGAACCTGCTGCTCCCGAGGCTGCTGCCCCCGCCCCACTTGAATACTTCGCCTGCCAAGCCTGCAGCAGCGGAATCTGACCATCCACCATCCCTATGGCCTCCCTTGTCCTCTCCATTTCTGCCGCCCCTTTCGCTCTCACTCCCACCTTCCTCCTCTCAAACCGCTGCCGCACCAGCGCCACCTGGCGCTCCATTTCATCGTCCAGCTGGCGCTCTACTGCCAGCGTGGCAGCCTGCTGGTGCTTCATAAGATCCTCCAGACGCAGCCGCTCTGCCAGCATGATATCCCGTGTGGCACGGGTGAGACCCTGGGCGGCAGTGAGAGAGGCACTGTCCATGGGTATGTGGTCTGAGGGGGGGGGAGTGGTGCTGGCACTGCCAGGCACAGCAGCAGCAGCAGTGTAACCATTCTGCTGCTGCTGCTGCTGCTGCTGCTGCTGCTGCTGAAGGTCGGTGATGAGCAGGCGTTGGTGCTGCAAGGCGTTGAGGCGGTGCAGGAAGCTCAGGCGCGGAGGGGATGGCTGTCGTGGCGGCCTGCGCATGCGCGGGGGAGGCAGATCAGAGACAGCATGTGGTGTGCGCTCTGCTGCTACTGCTGCTGCCGCCGCCGCTGCTGCTGCTGCTGCTGCTGCTGGTAGTGGTGGTAGTGGTGGTAGTGATGGTGCTGCTGGTGGTAGTGGTAATGGTGCTGGTGCTTGTGCTGGCGCTGGTGCTGCTGCTATTGCTGGTTCTGCTGCTGCTGCTGGTTCTACTGCTGATGCTGTTACTGGTGCTGGTGCTGCTAGTTCTAGTACTACTGTTGGTGCTGCTGCCACTAGCACGGATACTGGTGGTGCTGCTAATGTTGCTGGTGGTGGTGCAGGTGCCACTGGGGCTGCTGCTGCTGCTGCTGCTGCTGCTGCTTCTCCCTCTCCCTTCCCTACTGGTTCTGCATCTGCATCTGCCATCGCCACCTCCCCTGCTCCCTCATCGGTTCTTCCTGATCCTTCCCCACTCGCAATCCCTGTCACTACAGCTGCTTGTGCTCCCTCCCCTCTCTCTCCTGCCTCTGCCTCCTCTGCTCCCTCTGCTCCCTCTGCTCCCTCTTCCCCCTCTGGCCCCACAGCCCCCCCTCCCTCCACACCCTCACCTCCCTCTACTCCCTCTGCCATTTCTGCCCTTTCTGCCGTTTCTGTTCCCACTGCTTCCTCTGCCCCCTCTGCTCCTTCTGCTTCCACCCCTGCCTCTGCTCGCTCTGCTCCAGCCGAAGAAAGGCCATTTTGACCCTGCTCCTTCTCGACCCCCTCCCTCCCTACCTCTCCTCCTTCCTCCTGGCCCCTCTTGGATGCATGTAGTGCGGCTGTATCCAGTGCGGCTGTATCCGGTGCGGCTGTATCTGGTGCAGCTGTATCCGGCGCTGGAGTTGTAGTTGCTGCAACGATGTCTGCTACAGCTGTGTCTGCTACAGCTGTGTCTGCTACAGCCATGTCTGCTACTGCTGTGTCTGCTACAGCTGTGTCTGCTACAGCCATGTCTGCTACTGCTGTGTCTGCTACAGCTGCGTCGGCTGCACTTGCTACAGCTGTCTCGGCAGCACCTGTGTCTGCTACAGCTGCGTTGACAGCAGATGTGCTCTTGGGGGAAGCATCTGCTACAGGGACGTCAGGTGCAACAGTGTCGACTGCAGCAGTGTCGACTGCAGCAGTGTCGACTGCAACAGTGTCGACTGCAGCAGTGTCGACTGCAGCAGTGTCGACTGCAACAGTTTCGAGAGGCACAAGCGCGCTTTTCCCTTTCTCCTCCTGCCCGCACTCACCGCCCTCACCCTGAGTTGACGCCACTTCCCTCCGATCCCCCACTTCCCTCCCATCCCCCAATTCCCTCTCCTCCCGCACTTCCTTTCCATTCCCTCCTTCCTTTTCCCCCACCTCCATATCCTCCCCATCTCTCCTCTCACCCCTCTCCCTCCCCACACCATCTGCACCGTCCATCTCTCCTTCCTCCCTGCCACATGTTTCCACCTCAACCGCTTGCTGCTTCTCCCCTTTCTCCCCCTCACCTCCTTCCGCCTCCTTCCCTGGCCCTCCCCCTTCCTCTCTCCCTATTTTCTCCTCGTCACCTACCTCCTTCCCCAATTCAACCTCCCCTCTACCCTCCTCTCTGGCCTCCTCCGCCCTTCCCTTCTCCTCCATCCGCCCTTCAATCTCCTGCCCGTCTCCAGCCATCCCATCCACGGATTTCTCCCCCCCTTTCATCACCCCCACCTCGCTATCACCACTCTCCTTCTGCCCATTCCTTACCTCTACCGCCGCCTGTCCGCTTCCTCCCACTGATATCACCTCCCCTTCACCACGCTCACTCTGGCTGTCCCTTAGCTCCACCGCCGCCTGACCGCGTTTCCCTGCAATCACATCCACGCCCACCAGCTTCTCCCCCGTTGTAATCACCTGATCCGCCACACCCATTGATATCCCCACATCGTTAACCGCCCCCACCTCTCCTTCACCACCCTCCTTCTGCCCGTTCCTTGGCTCCACCGCCGCCTGACGGCCTTTCGCTGATATCACATGCACACCCACCAACCTCTCCCCTGCTGTAACCCGCCCCGCCTCTCCTCCAAGCCCCTCTTTGGGCATCGCCCCATCCTCTTGCGCCTGCCTCTCCATGCCTCCTTCCTCCCCTCCCATGCCTTCCTCCTGCCCGTTCAAGCCAGCCTCGCGCCTTGATCGCTTGCCCAGCACAGAGCTCCCCGCACTCCTCTCCACTGCAGCCCTCCCACTCGGCATCTCTCGCATCGCACCATCTGCACCATCCCCACGCCGCTTGGTCACCCCAGCAGCCCCAGCAGCCCCAGCAGCCCCAGAAGCAGATGCAGTTGAAGCAGCCACAACAGCAGCAGCAGCTGCAACAGCTGCATCAAACTCTGCACGCAACAGCTGCCCATGACCATCCCCCCCTTTATCTGCCTCTCCTGCCATCCCCGCTCCCTCTTCCTCTCCCCGGACTTTCATCTGCCCATTCTGGGCCCCCTCCTTACTTCCTCCCACCCCCCTCCCTCCACTCCCTCGCCCTCCTACCCCCCTCCCTCTTCCCACTCTCACCAGCACACCTCCCCGCACCACTCCACAACCCCGTCGCACCGCTCTCCCTCCCGTTCTCCCCGGTAAACCCCCCTTTGACCCTCCGTCAGGGGATGGCCTTGCTTCAGTTTCCGCCCTGCCACGTGGACTGCTTGCTGCCACCTGGCTAAGGGGCTGTTCATGCCCCTCTCTGCCACGTGGGATGCTTGCTGGCACCTGGCCTGCCATCTCATCCATCTCTTCCCCACGTGTTTCCCTGCTTTCCGTTCCACATGTCACTGCATTTGATGGGCCAGCTGCCACCTGCTTCGCCACGTCATCCCTTTTGGTTCCTGTCTCATCTCCCTGCTTTCCACGTGCCCTTTCTTTCGGTGAGCCAGCTGGCATGTAATCTGCCACGTCATCCTCCCACTCATGCGCCTCAGCGCTCACCACGCCACATCTCCCTTCTTTTGTTGAGCCACGTGGCAGATCCTCCTGCCACCTCGGATCATCTAGATCACACGAGCCCGCTTGGTCGCCACGGAACCTCGCCTGAGATTTCACCTGAGAGTTACCACTGCTACCAGCTCCAGGGGGCCCATGGCACCAGTCAGGCGCACGGTCAGGTGAAAAAACAGGTGGAGAACGGCGTTCAGGTGGTAAGTCAGGGTGGTGCAGGACTCTGTTTGGGTGGTGGCTGTTTTCAGGCAGTGCTGGTGGGCTTGGAGGGCGATTAGCCGGCGGGAGTGACCGGGCTGGGTGCGCATTGGGAGGCGCAGGACGTGTGTGGGGACTGCTGGAAGGGGAATTGGACTTCTGGGTCGACACACGAGCCTTCTTGGAGGGGGAAAATGGCAGGGGCAGGGGCGGATGGGGGGTGGAGGCACGTGGGTGGTGAGGGCTGGAAGGTGCATTCGAAGGGGAGTTGGGAGGGGCGCGAGAGGTGGTAGGAGATTGGGGGTGGTTGCGGGGAGTGGGAGGAGGCGTAGGAGCGTGGTTGGAAGCAGCAGTGTGAGGATAATGGGGGTGGGCGTTTGGAGGGCGTGCGAGGAAAAAGGTGGGGGGATGGTTGGCATGGAAAAGCATAGGAAACCCAGGCGGATGATGACGTGGCAGAAAGGTAAGTGGACCGTGCTGACTGGGCAGATGTGGGCTGTGCTGATTGGGCAGATGTGGGCCATGCTGACTTGGCAGATGTGGGCCGTGCTGACTGGGCAGATGTGGGCCGTTTTGACTGGGCAATTGGAAACCACGGGGGCGTGGGAGGGATACGAACATAGGTGGATGGAGGGACGGAAACCCATGGGGATGACTGGGTCCCTGAGCAGACAATGCATGGGCCCGTTCAAATTCCTCATGAGTTCTGTGCACATGTGAGGCATGGGGAGAGGGCAGGGCGGTGAGGGGCGTAGGGAGCAACCCATGGGTCCTCACACACCTTGGGTCAAGGTTCAGACCTGCTCCCTCCCTTGACCCTTGCTGCCTGATTGCAAGGAAGTTTGGGGGGAGGTACGTGGCAGGGAGGGGGGCATGAACTGGCGGATGGGCGAGGGGGAATGGTGGGTGGAGGTGGGAGAGGGAGCGTGAGAGAGTGGATGGTTGGTTACGGGAGTGGCGGGATGGGGATGAGTGTGACCGGTGCAGCACGCTCTCTAGATGCTCATGCCCTGCCTGCCCACTGTGCTCACTCCGCCCATCCTGCTGCTGCTGCTGCTGCTGCTGCTGCTGCTGCTGCTGCCGCCGCTGCTGCTGATGCTTCTTCATTTTCTTCCTTTTCCTCTTCTTTTGTTCCTGCTCACCCGTTGCCAGGCTCCCTCCCTCTTCGGTGGCCCTGTGCTGCTCTGAGGAACGCCCATCATCATCATCACCACCACTTGCATCACTTCTCTCCTTCTCCTCCTCATGCCACTCCCCCTCCTCCATCTCCTCACTCCCCTCCTCGCCACCCTTGCCTAGCCTCTGCGCCCCATCAACCACTCCTCCCTCCCTTCCCAATCCGCCCTGCCTTCCCACTCCTCCCTCTCTTTCCACCCCTCGCTCCCCCTCTGCCCCAGTCAGCCTCGCTGCCCCTTCTTCTCCTCCTCTCCCTTTCCTCTCTGCATCCCCCACGATGTCTCCTCCTTTTCGCTCTGTCTCTCCCCTCGTCCCCGTCACTCCCTCGTCTCTTCGCCTGACACCATCCCTCCCTCGCTCGCCCAGTTGCCTCCTGGCCTCAGCCACAGCAGCCGCAACGCCACCTTCCCCTATCTCACTCAACCGCGACACACCACGTGCCCTTGCGCTGCCTTCACCGCTCATCAAAGTGCTTGCCCTGCCGTCACTGCTCCTCTCACTGGTTGCCACCCCTCTACACCGCACAGAACCGCCATCCGTTTTTTCAGCCTCACTCTCTCGCTCCTCTCCGCCCTCTCCGCCCTCTATGCCCTCTCTTCCCTCTCTCACCTCTCTGCCCTCTCCGCCCTCTTCGCCGTGCCCTGCTCCATCTGCTATGGCCCTGGACTCTCCTTCTGCCCTCCCTGCCACCCCTCTCTCCACTCCCAACCTCTTGCCTGCATTATCCCAAAGTTGCACTTCCTCCCCTCCTCCTCCTCCTCCTCCCACCACTCCTTCCATCCCATCTCGCCTCTCCTCCCCTGCCACCTCTTCCCCTCTGCCTGTCTCTTGCATCTCGTGTCTATTCTCTCTCCATTCCACCTCGTGCCCAACCTTCTCACTCTCTACCTCATGCCCTATCTTCTCACTCTCTGCCTCATGCCCTATCTTCTCACTCTCTACCTCATGCCCAACCTTCTCACTCTCTACCTCATGCCCAACCTTCTCACTCTCTACCTCGTGCCCTATCTTCTTGCTTCCCACCTCCTGCCCGGCCTCACCCCTTTGCATTTCCCCGTCCACCCTCTCCTCCCCCCCTCCCACTTTCTGCTCCTCCTCTTCCCCTCCCATTCTATACTCCTCCTCCTCTCCTCCCATTCTATGCTCCTCCACCCCCCCTCCCATTCTATGCTCCCCCTCCCCCCCTCCCACCCAATGCTCCTCCTCCTCCCCTCCATTCATTTGCTCCTCTCCCTCCTTTCCATTCCTTTGCTCCTCTCCCTCCTTTCCATTCCTTTGCTCCTCTCCCTCCTTTCCATTCCTTTGCTCCTCTCCCTCCTTTCCATTCCTTTGCTCCTCTCCCTCCTTTCCATTCCTTTGCTCCTCTCCCTCCTTTCCATTCCTTTGCTCCTCTCCCTCCTTTCCATTCCTTTGCTCCTCTCCCTCCTTTCCATTCCTTTGCTCCTCTCCCTCCTTTCCATTCCTTTGCTCCTCTCCCTCCTTTCCATTCCTTTGCTCCTCTCCCTCCTTTCCATTCCTTTGCTCCTCTCCCTCCTTTCCATTCCTTTGCTCCTCTCCCTCCTTTCCATTCCTTTGCTCCTCTCCCTCCTTTCCATTCCTTTGCTCCTCTCCCTCCTTTCCATTCCTTTCCTTTGCTCCTCTCCCTCCTTTCCATTCCTTTGCTCCTCTCCCTCCTTTCCATTCCTTTGCTCCTCTCCCTCCTTTCCATTCCTTTGCTCCTCTCCCTCCTTTCCATTCCTTTGCTCCTCTCCCTCCTTTCCATTCCTTTGCTCCTCTCCCTCCTTTCCATTCCTTTGCTCCTCTCCCTCCTTTCCATTCCTTTGCTCCTCTCCCTCCTTTCCATTCCTTTGCTCCTCTCCCTCCTTTCCATTCCTTTGCTCCTCTCCCTCCTTTCCATTCCTTTGCTCCTCTCCCTCCTTTCCATTCCTTTGCTCCTCTCCCTCCTTTCCATTCCTTTGCTCCTCTCCCTCCTTTCCATTCCTTTGCTCCTCTCCCTCCTTTCCATTCCTTTGCTCCTCTCCCTCCTTTCCATTCCTTTGCTCCTCTCCCTCCTTTCCATTCCTTTGCTCCTCTCCCTCCTTTCCATTCCTTTGCTCCTCTCCCTCCTTTCCATTCCTTTGCTCCTCTCCCTCCTTTCCATTCCTTTGCTCCTCTCCCTCCTTTCCATTCCTTTGCTCCTCTCCCTCCTTTCCATTCCTTTGCTCCTCTCCCTCCTTTCCATTCCTTTGCTCCTCTCCCTCCTTTCCATTCCTTTGCTCCTCTCCCTCCTTTCCATTCCTTTGCTCCTCTCCCTCCTTTCCATTCCTTTGCTCCTCTCCCTCCTTTCCATTCCTTTGCTCCTCTCCCTCCTTTCCATTCCTTTGCTCCTCTCCCTCCTTTCCATTCCTTTGCTCCTCTCCCTCCTTTCCATTCCTTTGCTCCTCTCCCTCCTTTCCATTCCTTTGCTCCTCTCCCTCCTTTCCATTCCTTTGCTCCTCTCCCTCCTTTCCATTCCTTTGCTCCTCTCCCTCCTTTCCATTCCTTTGCTCCTCTCCCTCCTTTCCATTCCTTTGCTCCTCTCCCTCCTTTCCATTCCTTTGCTCCTCTCCCTCCTTTCCATTCCTTTGCTCCTCTCCCTCCTTTCCATTCCTTTGCTCCTCTCCCTCCTTTCCATTCCTTTGCTCCTCTCCCTCCTTTCCATTCCTTTGCTCCTCTCCCTCCTTTCCATTCCTTTGCTCCTCTCCCTCCTTTCCATTCCTTTGCTCCTCTCCCTCCTTTCCATTCCTTTGCTCCTCTCCCTCCTTTCCATTCCTTTGCTCCTCTCCCTCCTTTCCATTCCTTTGCTCCTCTCCCTCCTTTCCATTCCTTTGCTCCTCTCCCTCCTTTCCATTCCTTTGCTCCTCTCCCTCCTTTCCATTCCTTTGCTCCTCTCCCTCCTTTCCATTCCTTTGCTCCTCTCCCTCCTTTCCATTCCTTTGCTCCTCTCCCTCCTTTCCATTCCTTTGCTCCTCTCCCTCCTTTCCATTCCTTTGCTCCTCTCCCTCCTTTCCATTCCTTTGCTCCTCTCCCTCCTTTCCATTCCTTTGCTCCTCTCCCTCCTTTCCATTCCTTTGCTCCTCTCCCTCCTTTCCATTCCTTTGCTCCTCTCCCTCCTTTCCATTCCTTTGCTCCTCTCCCTCCTTTCCATTCCTTTGCTCCTCTCCCTCCTTTCCATTCCTTTGCTCCTCTCCCTCCTTTCCATTCCTTTGCTCCTCTCCCTCCTTTCCATTCCTTTGCTCCTCTCCCTCCTTTCCATTCCTTTGCTCCTCTCCCTCCTTTCCATTCCTTTGCTCCTCTCCCTCCTTTCCATTCCTTTGCTCCTCTCCCTCCTTTCCATTCCTTTGCTCCTCTCCCTCCTTTCCATTCCTTTGCTCCTCTCCCTCCTTTCCATTCCTTTGCTCCTCTCCCTCCTTTCCATTCCTTTGCTCCTCTCCCTCCTTTCCATTCCTTTGCTCCTCTCCCTCCTTTCCATTCCTTTGCTCCTCTCCCTCCTTTCCATTCCTTTGCTCCTCTCCCTCCTTTCCATTCCTTTGCTCCTCTCCCTCCTTTCCATTCCTTTGCTCCTCTCCCTCCTTTCCATTCCTTTGCTCCTCTCCCTCCTTTCCATTCCTTTGCTCCTCTCCCTCCTTTCCATTCCTTTGCTCCTCTCCCTCCTTTCCATTCCTTTGCTCCTCTCCCTCCTTTCCATTCCTTTGCTCCTCTCCCTCCTTTCCATTCCTTTGCTCCTCTCCCTCCTTTCCATTCCTTTGCTCCTCCTCCTCCCCTCCAATCCCATACCCCTCCTCCTCCCCTCTAAGCCTATGCTCTTCCTCCTCCTCCAGTCCAGTCCTATTCTCCCCCTCCTGCCTTCCAATCCTATGCTCCTCCTCCCCTAACGTCCCATGCCCCTCTTCCTCACGTCCCTCTCCTCTTCCCTCCTCTTCCCTCCCTCCTCCTTCACAAACCCCTCTTCCCTCCTCTTCCCTCCCTCCTCCTTCACAAACCCCTCTTACCTCCTCTGCAACAGCTTCCAAATCCCTCATAGACAAAACACCTCTCACAGGCTCGGAAACAACCGGACCTGCAGGTCCGGGCCAAGCCAGAGCCCGATCCAGAGTCACAGACGTGACGGGCTCAGAATGCAGGGCACTGTTCCCCGCCCATTCTTTCACACTCCGCTTGTTCGCCGCCCAGAATAAAAGAATCTCCCTCAACTGCTGCCTCACGCCTGCGTCACCTTCCCCGCTGCCCCATCCCTTCCCCCTGCACTCAATCCTATGCCCCTCTCCTGCCTCCTCCTCGCCAACTCCCTTCCCATTAGCACTCCCTCCCCCCCTTCCCTGCTGCCTCACGTCCCCTCTCCCCGCAACACCGTCACTCCGTCCCTCCCCATCTCCTTCCTCCATAGAACCAGCACAGCCGTCCACCCTTCGCCTCTTGCCACTCTGATTGCCTTCCCTCCCCTTCCTTGGCTCCTCCTCCTCCTCCTCCTCCTCCTCCTCCTCCTCCTCCTCCTCCTCCTCCTCCTCCTCCTCCTCCTCCTCCTCCTCCTCCTCCTCCTCCTCCTCCTCCTCCTCCTCCTCCTCCTCCTCCTCCTCCTCCTCCTCCTCGTCCCCGTGTTCCGCGTCCCTCTCCCAACCCCCCTCCCTCCCACCAGCACGCCTCTTCACTCCTCTCCTCGCCTCCCACTGTATCTCCTCCCCTTCTCCACGGACCCCTCCGCCTACCTCCACCCCTACGCCTCTCACCTCTCCCCTACTCTCCTCTCGCTCCTCACTTCTCTCCTCCCCTATCGTCCCTCCCACCCCGCCCGCAAATCCCCCCACCGTCCTCCCCAGGCCCCTCTGCAGCGGGCGCCACTCAGAATGTTGAGTCCTCGCAAAGCCTCTCTCTGCCCCATGCCAGGCGCTTTCCAGCAGCCGCTGCTCCTCAGTGGCGGGGCAGTAGAGGCGCAGCACGGTGAGATGTGGTACGCTGCTGCCTTCTTGCCGTGGGGGCGAGCTTGGAGCGTGGCAGGTGTCTCGGTGGAAGAGCAAGGAGGCGAGCAGGCGCTGCACGGCATGGTAGGGACGAAGGGGGGAGGGGGGGGGGTGGAGAGAAGGGCGAGACGGGCGAAGGGGGGGAGGAGAATAAGGGCGAGGATGAGGTGGAGAAGAGGGGTCATGACCTTTCTTGATGCTGTCAGTCATGGAGATTTGAGCATCAAGTGTGGGGGATGGCACTTGCGGAGGGAGGAGTTGCAGAGGAACATCGCATCGCAGCTGATTATGCTATTGAACTTGCAGTGACACAAACGACCACGACCCACTCACCGACCCACACTCACTCGCTCCCACAACCACTGTCACAGACAGCCATAGCCACAGCCACACCTTTCACCCCCACCCGCACCCACACCCGCACCACAGCCACTGACCTGAGTGGTCAAGGAAGGAGTTGCGGAGTCATCCACGAGTATCACCACGTCTATAGCATCCAGATCCACGCCCATTGACACCACTGCACCTGGCGCCAGCACCACAAACGGACGCTCCATGCATGCCCCTGCCCACTGCTGCCCTCCCTGCTGTTCTCCCTGCTGCCCTCCCTGCTGCTCTCCCTGCTGCGCTTGTTCCTCCTCTCTCTCCTTCTCATCTTCCTCCTCTCCTTCACCACACGCCCCTTGCTCCCACCCTCCCTCCACTCGCGCCTGCCATTGCGCTTCCACCCCTGTTCCCTCATTCCTCTCTTGCCCTTCCTCCTCATCCTCCCTCTCCTCATCCTCTTCCGCAGCCTCCTCCTCGCCCTCGTGCTGCACCCCCCACATACTCTCCCCCGCGAACCCCTCGTCCATCTTCTCCTCTTTCACTCTTCTCAGCGCCTCGCCACTGCCCTCTCCCCTCACTAGCCCCTTCCCCGATCCACCCCCCCCATCCATTGACTCACCACCCCCCTCCACCGACTCACCACCACCCTCCACCGATTCACCATCCTCCTCCACCTCACACGCCATCCACACCGGCATTCGTACCACCGAGTATTCCTCCTCCTCCACCTCTTCTTCCTTCACCCCTTTCACCTCCACCCCCACCTCCTCTCGACCCTCCTCTTCCAACCCCACCCCCACCTCCTCCTCCACCTCCTCTTCCACCTCCTCCTCCACCTGCTCCAGCTTCACACTCACTCCCACCTCGCTCTCCCCTCCCCGTCCCTGCCCCCTCACCACCTCCCCACTCTCCTCGCCTTCACACTCTCGTTCCTCCACCATCTGGCCCCTCCTGCCCCTCCCCTGCGGCCTACCCCTGGCTTGCTGCGTACCCCTGCCATACTGCCTACTCCTGGTGTGCTGCCTATCCCTACCACAACTCACCCCACCTGCGCCACTTCCAAATCGCCTCTCTTCACCGCCTCTTACCCCGCGCCTGTCCCTTCCCCTGCGCCTATCCCTTTCAACGCGCCTATCCCTAACCGTTCCACCATTTCTCCCCCGAACCACCACCCTGCCACAACTCAGCCTAATCCCCACTGCCCTTCTGCCATTCCTTCTGCCCCCACCATTACTTCCTCCGCCCTCTCTCCCCACTCGCCGCTCCTCTGCCCCTCGGTTCCGCCCCCTCACGCCCCCCCACTGTCTCCTGCTGCCACCAGTCGCTGCTCCCCCACCAATTGTTCTTCCCCTCATTCCTCCTCCACCCACTCCTCCCCCACCCATTCCTCTCCCACCCACTCTTCTCCCACACACTCCTCCCCCAGAACCTCCCACCCCCCCACGCCCACCCCCACCACGCACGCCCCTTGCTCTGCCAAACAGCACCTCCGCTGGTCCTCCCCGCACCACACCCCAGCCCTGCTCGCCCGGAGCCCCTCTCACCAACCGGGCGAGCGTGTGGGTGCAGGCAGCAGGGGAGTCGGACGAGTGCAGGCGGAGGAACGCACTCCCACTGCTGCCCCACTGCTGAGCGAGCATGCTGGCTAGCGCCTCCCTCACTTGCGCACTCTGCAGGGTAGGATTGCACGACAGTTGGAAGAGAACGAGCAGGAAAGTCAGTTGGGTTGACGCTGACTGGATACCACGAGAATTGGTTGGGGACGAGCAAAGCAGGGGAGGGTTGAGTTCTAGTAGGTTGCGGGCTTTTCTGCAAGACAACACATGCAGAGACCACGGGTAACCAACAGGAGTAGGAAAAACACGATTGTTATTGAGAAGGTGTGAGACCTCTCAGGGTGGTTTGGAAACACGTGTTGATTCTCAGTGCAAAAGTCAAAGATGCACTCACATGGGCCAGCAGCAGAACGGTCTTCCCTTTTCGTTGGAGACATGGCAGCATGGTACTCAGCAGCCGCAGCTTCCCACTGCTCTGCGTGCCATCTGCGCTGCTAGGCCTTGCCTCCTCTGCTGCTGCTGCTCCTGCTGCTGCTCCTGCTGCTGCAGTATCACCGGCAGAAGCAGGCATAGGAGCAGGTGCAGGAGTGGCAGCAGCAGGTTCAACAGCAGCAGCAGCAGCAGCCGCAGCAGCAGTGGCATTTCCAGCAGCGGTAGCAGAAGCGGCAGGAGGAGCAGGGGGCCTGGGAGCGCTAACAGTCGGGTGGCCAGGGCATGGAGCAGGTGAGAGAAGCTGTGGGTGGTGGCAGCACTGCAGCAGTCTCCTCTGTAGAGCAGTGAAGGCTGGTGCGGGCAGTGCAGCAGCCCCGGCTTGGGCTCGCACTCTCCCTGCTCGCTTCAGCTCTCGCATCGTCGCCCTGCGTTGAAGTGACGGGGCGTGAGTGAGGCTGGTGGAATAAATACTACTACTACTACTACTACTACTACTACTACTACTACTACTACTACTACTACTACTACTACTAATAGTAATAATAATAATAATAGTAATAATAATAATAATAATAATAATAATAATACAACAACAACAACCAAAGAAAGAAAGAAAGAAAGAAAGAAAGAAAGAAAGAAAGAAAGAAAGAAAGAAAGAAAGAAAGAAAGAAAGAAAACACTAACAAGGATTACCTGTAGAGCACGCGCTGGTGGGGAGTGAGACTGGCAGGCCACCAGATCTCCCTCACCACCCTCCCCCTCACTGCCCACGTCCTTCTTAAAGCCCACTCCCTCCCCTCTCGCTCTGCTCCCCAAGCCGCCACAAATGACCCACCAACCCCCTCACCACCCTCCATCCCTTCCCCCCACTCCCTCCTCCTGTCCACCTGCTCCCCCGTTTCCAACCCATCCCTCCTGTCAACCCATTCCCTTCCTTCCGCCCCCTCCTCTTCCCACTCTCTCCCTGCGCCAGCATCACCACGCTCCCTCTCATCCCCACCTCGCCCCAGGTTCAACCCCACATCCAGCACATGCCACTGCCTGCCACCATTACTACTGCCCCTGCCAGAACCACCACGCTCACCACCACCACTGCCCCATCCCTCCTTCCTCCCATCCGTCGCCTCCACCTCCTCCACCCCCCTTCCCGACCACATGGCTGCTGCAGCCCACACCGCGGCAGCAGCAACAGCTGCACGCCCCGCTGCTGCTGCAACTGCTGCGGCTTCCCCTCCTCCTCTGCCTGCTGCTGCCCTTGCTGCTGCAGCCTGATTATCATCATCATCCTCATCATCGTCATCATCATCAGTATCATTTCCGCCCCCCACTGCCCTTGCTTCCTCCACTGCTGCCTCTGCGGTCACAACAGCAGCAGCAGCAACAGAGAGTCGCTCCCATGCCCGCGCTGCACTCCCATGCCTCTGCTGCTCACTCTGCTGTTCACTCTGCCGGCCACCCTCCTCCTGAATCCGCTGCTCTGAGCCTCTGGAAGAAGCACACACGAGCAGGCGTGCATGTAGAGCGAGGGGCGGAGGGGCACATGGTGGCTGGTGACACGGCGCCACCTCAGCATGCTGGGAATCGGCCTGGAAAGAACTAATCATGGACTGCCACGTGTCAACATTTAAGTGGATGCCTGGTGGCGGGGTTTCCACGAGCACAGCTTCCCAATGCACCTGGGAGAGGCGACCTGCCTCCTGCAAATCCGATCCGCACACAGTCAAAATCCAACGGCTCAGAGTGAGTCGTCACGTTTCAGGCTTTAAGTGAAAGCGTCTCAAGGGAGAATCAACTTTCATAAACAGACTGAGATTTAAGTTGGAACGGACGGGCTAGCAGACACGGCAAGGGCAGGCAGGGTGGAGGAGGGGGAGAACAGGTTGGGGGGGAGGGGGGGGGGAAGCAGCAGGGCATGTTCGAGTGGACTCATGAATCACCTTGCCTGCAGCGGGGAGCAGCTTACATGCACGAATATCGCTGCTGTGGTGACAACCACTTGCGGCTGGACCACGATGCCTGATTCCGCTGGTGCCCCTGGCGTGTCAGCAGCACCACTGCCAGGCTGAGCACGGGCACTCGCACTGGCAGCAGCGCCAGCAGCAGCGCATGCAGCGGCACTGTCAGCAGGCAGCATCTCCCTGTCCCATATGGCCTCCAGCTCCGCCTCTGACCCCCCCACGTACTTCAACACATGAATCTCCCCTCGCTCCCCCACCACCACCCCTCCCACTGCTGCTTCCGCCACTGCTGCTGCTGCTGCTGCCCCTCCTCCTGCAGCAGCTGTTCGTGCAGCAGCTGCTGCTGCTGCAGCTGGTGGCGGTGCAGCAAGGACAGGGCAGGGGGAGCGGAGATCGGAGCACCAGCGGGCAGCGTGGCGGGGAGAGGGGGAGATGACGAGGATGGGGCGCACGCACTTGAACTGAGTGATGAGGGCGCGGCAAAACGCCACGAGCACACGGGAGCTGCCCTGCCCAGGGGGGCGATATGAGGGGCGGTGGGGTGAGATGAGGAGCGGTGAAAGGGTGTTTTAGAGGTGGCTCCAGGCAATTGAACCAGGTGAGTGAGGCATGAGTACGGTGCAGTAAGGAGAAGCAGGGAGATACTCATGCTCATGCTCATGTGCTATGCTTACTCACCATGCCAGGGTCCATGCACAGCAGTGCACGCCTTCCCACCTCATCGTCCACCCCTCTATCTCCCTCTAACCCCTCCGCCTCCGCTCCCGCCCCGGCATCACCACCAGCAGGCCAGGCGCCAGCAGCTCGCAAGTCACAGCCCAGCCCGCGCCTGCTCTCCCCCACGGACCCCCACACAGCGTTCAACGCGCGGTCAAGGGCGGCCCCATCGCACTGCCATAGGGCTCTCAGCCAATCCAGGGCCGCCACCTGGAACCACGTGAGGTGGACCGACTCTGCGTGCTGGGCCTCGTTTGGCTGGTGGATGGCTGCGATGCCGTTCGGATGGTGACGCTGTGATAATGCGAATGGAGCAGCGCGTCTGGCTCTTGCCTGAGAGGAACATGAGTGATGTTATGATCGGGGGGGTGATGATAGCAGCGAGCAGGCACATAGGGAGGATGTGAGCAGAGGGAGGCTCACGGAAGGACTTGCTGACAGCACAGCACAGCACAGCACAGCACAGGCACGTGCATGCAATCAAGGCTCTACAGCGACATGCATCACTGCTATGCAACGGACTGCACCGCACTGCATTCCCATGTATCTCCACTCACACCCCCACTCCCTCCCATGCCCCGCCTGCAAACACAAAGTGCCATGCGAGGAAAAAAACCCGCAGAATAACCCAATACCCAGGTAGGAACACACACACATACGTACCTCCAGCCTGGCCTGTGCTGTGGCTCTGCGCTCACACCCCTCCCTCTCCCTCTCGTGCGTCGCCTGCAGCACCATTCCACATGGCGTGGAGAGGAAGGGCATGTTGCAGGGCTCCCATGTCAGATGCTCGTACCCCACGCCCCTCCACTTCAGCAGCCTGGTATAACGCACCATGCAATGAGGACGAGAAGAGGAGAAAACATATCAGGTGATACGGGGAAGGAAAAGGGGGTGAGTGTCGCTGCTGCATTGCATCGGCAAGAAAGGATGAAGGACGAGCAACATGCTGAAACAGAAGCCCTCGCCCCTGTCATTTCGTCCATCTCTCTCTCTCACCACTGATACTCGTCTGCCACGCGTCTCAGCCGGCCTTTGCCGCGCCCCTTGCTGCCACCCTTGCCATGCGCCAGCCCCTCCACCTTGAACCGCCCCAGCAGCCGCTCCGGCTCCGCCCACTCGCTGCGGTACACAGGCAGCTGGGAATGGGGAGAGAGGAAGGGTGGGGGAGGTGGGTGTTCCTGAAGGGGAAAGTTTTGAGTTGACTTGAAAATTCCACTTGCTGCGAAACATGGGCAGCTGCGCTGCGCATGGGGAGAGGAAGGTGGTGCGTGTTTGTGGGGACATGCATGCACCACCAAGGAAGGAAGGAAACCGGTTTGTTTGAGGCAAGCCTTGCATACTTCAGTTCAGTTCAGGCCAGAGAGTCTGCACTGAGAAAAAATCCAAACCTCTGAATTTTCCAGCCACACACACACACACACACACACACACACACAGACACACACACACACACACACACCCACCCACACCCGAGCTCCAAAATTTAAAAGACTAGCACCATCATCACACAACACACCACACACATACTCACCTCGCCCTCCGCCTTGAGTGTCTCATACGCCGCCAGGTGGCCCGGGAACCGCGAGTGCAGCCACTCGCCATCCACCCACTCGTTGTGCACGTGAGGCCGCTTCAACCACTTCACCAGATACTCCCTCCCCCTGCCACGCCCTGCCTCCGCGCTCGCCCCACTGGGCCCCACACACGCCCCTGCTACAGCCGCATGAGTCTGTTCCCCTGCATCCCTGACAGAACAGCCAAGAGCTTCCACCCCCCCTCCATGCGCCACATTCAACCCATCCCCACCAATCCCCTCGTCCTGTCTTGCCCCCACCCCACCTTCTTCCAATACCAACCCTTTACCCCCCTTTCGCCTGCCTCCACCCCTCTGTGTCAACTTCCCTCCCCCTTTCCCCTTCCTTCCTGCTCTCGCCCCTGCCTTCCCCACTGCTTTCCCCCCCCTCCTCCCTCGCACCTCTCCCTCTCCCCCCACCGCCTTCATTTTCCTCATCTCCTCGTCATGCTGCCATGCCAGACTGCCCTCCCTCATCCCGCCTCCTCCCATCCCCATCTCCCCACCGCCCCCCTCCTCCTTCTCCCGATCCAGCCAAACCGACTCCACAACCACCTCGCCTAGAGCAAACCACTTCGCCGGATCCTCGCCATTAGACGCCCTGTTACTAGCACCAGAGGCCTTAGAACCCCCACCACGAACTGCTGTGAGACTGCCACCTCCTCCCCCCGCCTTGCCAGCACCGCCACTGCGGCTGCTATGAGCAACAGGAGGAGGAGCAGCAGCAGCAGCTGCAGCAGCGGAGGCACCCACACCGTTCACTTCATTAACCCCCCTGGCGACATCCCAATCCTCGTCTTCCAAACTCGCCTCACCACCCCCACCACCGAAACTTCCAGCCAACCCTTCCCTTCCAGGAGCATATGCACAGCCGGTTGCAGTAGTGGAGACGGGGGGATAGGGGAAGGGGCGGCGGGAGGTGCGGAGGCGTTCGAGGCAGTCAGGGCAGTACCAGGGCCCCTTGGGGGCGTGGGAGAGCTTGGGTTCCACACACTCCACGTGGCATGCCTTTGTACACGCAGGCCCGTCACAGCACCTGCCGTTGAGACGGGGAGGCACAGAGGAGAAGGAGAGATATGGCGTGGGTAGAGGTGAGGCGAGAGCAGAGCAAAGGCGAGGGCAGACAGAGCAAAGGCGAAGGCAGACAGAGCAAAGGCGAGGGCGACGGCGAAGCGAGGGAAGAGGTGAGGCGGGACTGACATGAGGAGGCCATGGCCGATGCACTTGAGGCAGTAATCCACGTGAAAATCCTCCTGGACTGTAATTGTAACGGGATCCTGCTTGTCCACCCCTGGCACCCAGAAGTTGTCACGCCACCACGCCCACGTCACCCTCCGCCACACCTCGTTCGCCCTCCGAACCCGCCTCTCCTCCTCTCCCTCGTCCCCGCTCTCGCACTCCTCCTCCACCAGGGCGCCTCCTGACCCGCGCACGGCCGCGTCTGCCCCTCCTTGGCTCCCCATTCCTCTCTCTGGGCATCCTGACCTGCGTTCCGCGTCGTCTGTCCCTCCGAAATTCCCGATTCCGCTCCCCGCAGCTGCTGAACACCCCAATGCCTCGCGAGACATGCACATGGAAAGCGAGTACACGCCATGAACCTCCCCATCTGAAGCACTAACTCCATCCCTCCTCGCACGGCCTCTGCCAAATGACCTCGTCCCTCCTTCCCTTCGCCGTTGCCTTGTCCCTCGGTCCCGTACAAGACCTCGCTCGTCAACCCTCTGTCTGTCAACCCTCCGTCCTCCTACCCTCTGTCCGTCAACCCTCTGTTCGCCAATCCGCCATCGCCAGGCTTTCAACCAACGCTTCATTCCCGCACAACTCTTCCCCCTCCCCGTCCTACCCCTCTCCCTCCCTCGCTCCATCCTCACTCCACGGCTCGTGCCTGTCTCAGTCTCCCTCCTCCTCTCCCTCGTCCTCTCCCTCCCTTGATCCATTCTCGCTCCACTGCTCGTGCCTGTCTCATCCTCTCTTCGCCGCTTCCTTACGGTTTCGCGAACAGTCTCCCCAGCCGGCTCACTACCCACGTTGCCCGCGCCGTCCAGTCGACCAGCGGATTCCGCATGTGAATCCTCGCGAGTAGCAGCCGCATGGAACGCAGGCGGAGAATCAAATCCCGAGAGACGGGCCTCACTAGGAGCACGAAATCCGCTAGGTTCAGCGTGGCGTGCTAATAGCGGTGGGTCGTCCTCTGATGAAGCTCGGTTGCCGAGGTGGCAATCGGCTGCTGACAAATTTCGCCCGCTCGCGAAATCGTCGACTTGTAACGTATTTCGTTCAGCTACGCCGTCGACTCCCTGCGATTCAAATAAGCGTTCACATTTGACCGCCTGATCCGACGGCCTCGCACTGAACGCCGCAGACCCGTGAGGACCTGCGGATTGAAAGGCGTGCGACGGATTCGCATCAAATCTGTCGCCAACATCGTCGATGCGATCGTCCATGCCGTCGTTAATGTCGTCGCCAATGTCGCCAATGTCGTCATCGTCGTCATCGTCGTCTATAATGATGGGGTCCTCCTCTCTTGCGCCACTAGCCACGATGCTACCGCCCTCCATCGCTCCTCACCGCCTCACCCGCGACTACTTGAAAGAAATAAAGAATGAGCTTGCTTGACGTCTCGTCTCGGATTTCTTCAACCTCAACCAAGAAGACTACACACGAAACGCACCGTATCGCACCGCGCCGCACATTCAGCCTCCGTCACTGACCTGGAACGTCGGTCGGTCGACACTCACGGTTCCGCTCAGATCTGACACCTATTACCCGAGAACATCGGCGATAGGTGAAGCATCACGAAGTGCATGGAACTGCAAGTAACGACGGAAAGAGCGTTTATAATCTGACTCGTCAAGCTGACTAGACTCGCGCACGGGGACGAGAAGCGGGTCGAGGTTAGGAGATAGTACGAACTCGACATGAGTACCGCAGGCATGCTTACCTGACAACTAACAGGAATGAGTTATATGAACATGGATATCTAAAGCAAAGTCATGAATCACGACACGGCTAGCGCGGCGGATGTGTAGTCGCTCGTCGCAGCTCCCTAGGCACCACCATGACTCGAATGCTCGCTAACATAAAAAGACACTCACGCGCAACAATCTAGGAGGAATGAATGGTGCTTTTGCCATGCCAACTGACCAAGTCCCTTGGGATTCGGGTTCGGGGATTCAGGGATGGCTGCGCCTGGCGTCAGTCTCAAGCACTTGGCGCGGTATAAGACGCGGCGGCGAGAGGAGATGTTCGGATTGTACACGAGCAGATCGCTTGTGCTAAGCATTCTATCAAACAATCATTAATAAACGCATAGCCGCTTGACAATGCTCTCCGCCGGTCGTCAACGGCGAGGTGGGCGCTCGCGGCATGGAAAGCAGTCCCGGAGAGCTGGAAAAATAAACTACTTACAAGGGTGTCAGCGGCAGAAATCGCAGAGACCACTACCTTGGTTAGCGTGGGAAAGCCGACGGGAGGATGCCAGAACTTCCTACAAGTGGTGCTGGCGGAAAATGAGGAGTTGAAGTGTGAAAGAGTGAAAGTGGACTGCAAAGGCAAAATCATGCAGTTGGGGATAACGGCGCAGCCACCGGCACGACTAAGTGTACTATCACCGATGGTGGCGAGAGGAGGCTATATGCTGGGACAAGCTGGTGACCCTGTGACGCGCTTGCGTGTCTCGTTCCTATGTGAGGAAGGCAAGCCAGCAGCTCAAAGGAAGTTAAGGCACCTGCTCAGGAAACCAACGGTGCAACCCAAGCAGCAGAGAAAGTGGGAGGAGCACTGGGGAGGAAAGATCGATTGGAAGAAGGTCATTGCCAAGAGGGACTCTCTGGCAATCCCCGCCAAAGCAAGAGAGGTACTGCTGAGGCTGCACAGCCACAACCTGCAAGTGGGCACTCGGCTTGCCTTCTTTGGCTCCCGTGCATGCTGTCCATATTGCAAACAGGAGGAATCATCGACTCACTGCTTGATGAGCTGTCCGACTGTCAATGGGGTTTGTGGCGCGCTTCAGGACTCACTCCGTCTGATGAACCCAGCAAGGGCGGTGGGGACACTGGGAGAGCTGATATTCGCTGCGGACAGCACGACAACAGGTTTCCCGGAGTCCACACTTATCGCGATCACGTTCAGACACATCTGGCTAGAGAGGTGTAACGCGGTCTTCCGGAAAGAAAGTTTCGAGCCCAAAAGAGTGGTCAGAAAAATAGGGGCAAATTTCAGGAGGCATGTCAGGATCTACAGTGAAGGGGGTGGGGGTAAAGGGGCACATCGGGGGAGTGGAGGTGGAGGAGGATGGCATCATCTGACAGCTGGAGAGGCGGCAGCACTGGGCCGTATATGTGAACAGAACGAGCAACTGTCGTGGAACAGGGCCTTCAGCTCAATCTGGGAAAGCCCTAGAACCTTCTTCAAACCGCCGTAAATGGCTGTTAGGAAGTACAGTGCTAGCCTCAGCAGGATGGCCTGTGGCTTCCTTACTCACAGTTACGACTGTGGATGTAATGCATTGCATAGTGTATTATGTCCAAAAAAAAAAAAAAAAAAAACAATGCTCTCCGCCTTCTCCGCCATCAGGCGGCCATGGATTCTGCCGAGTCAATCACGGTTAACATCCTCGTTTGCGTGCCTTACATTACCATCTGTCGGGATTAAGTGTACCGTCTTTAACATTCGGCTTGGATTACCAGTCATTATTGCTGACATTGGTTACTCCAGTTACAAGGCGGATTCCTGCGGATATCGTCAGGCTCTCTCGGGACTCCCGGTTATTCATGACTCGCGTCATCATCGTTTTATTAACAATGACCATACTTTTTACGAGACATCAAGCAAGTACTATTCGATTATCAACACGGAAGTTCTCAAGGTTGCTACCTCGAGATCACATCACTTACTGCTGGAGCTACTGGAGCCGGACAAGTTCAAGGAACTATTTAAAGTGCCTGTGCTCAGACTTCAGGCATCAAGTGCATTCTTCGAGGGTGCTCGGCACGCTCTCCTGCAGCCTGGTTTCACTCATCATCACACAATGTCTCACCCAGCTGATGCCCTGAACCTGCCTAAGGGTCAGCGCTCACGCCCGGTCACTGCTCTGCCAGCTTCAACGGAGGCTGATAGCTCCATTGTTGACAAGTCTCCTGCAGTCAATGACAAAGACAAGCCGGTTTTGTCAGAGGCTGGTGGTTCTGGTTTATCGGCTGAAGATAAGGTTGGCATACCTTCCTTGGGAGTTACTGATGATGACGGCTTCATTGACGATGACTCTGATGATGAAATGGTCATCGACTTGGTTAAAGAGGCGGACTTCGGTTTGCGTTCAGTTGCAATCCTTCTGATCCCTTTCATGCTGAACAAGGAGATTTCCTGCATCATTGACGCTGTCAAGGCACTAATAACGCACGGATGGTATACAGAATTATCAAGTGACGCGGCGATCACGACGAAGTTCCAGCAGATTCAGACAACTTATATCGCCAAGACTCGCTTTTGTCGCCTGCAAGTATCGTTTAAGAAGGAGTCTGATGCGGAATGGGTGCGGAAGAAGGAGGTAATTTATCAGCCTCTCGCGAACAAGGGTCAACTCATCACTCTTCATTGGCAACATACTGAGGACTCGGCCTTTGTGCGTGAGAAGGCCTTGAATCCGCACGCCATCGAGTTCATGATTACGGGTGTCTCTGCTGCTGTTGAGCTGGTCCACATTCACGATCGCCTGGCGACCTACCTGCTCACCAGCACTAAGCGTTCGGCTTTCCTGCGCTGCACTTGCCTGCATCGGGTGCTCCATCCTGTCACTGGTGCTGACACGGACGTTGTAAAGGGGTTGGTTTATGCTCACCCTGAGAACCTGAACCGCCGCTGGATTCACATGATCGCTGATCCTGCTGACCGGGCGAAGAAGCTGCTCGTCCACTACCTGACTTTATCCTGCTCGCTCTGTGGCGGAAAGCACTATGATAAGTATCATGATGCTTTTGTCACTGAGCGTCAGAATAATGTTAGTAAATGGAAACTGACCCTTGGCAGTGTGCACAGACTCAACGGTAACAGCAGTACTTCTTTCCTCGCTCGTTTTCTGATTCGGCAATCTCCTTCATGCACTAACCTTTTCCTGGATCCTCGCAGCCGCGTCGCTGAAAGCGTCTTCGATTTTTCTCCCTATCCTCCGCGATCCGGCTATCGCTCTCGTCTCTACCAGCAGCAGCAGGGAAGACTGGATCTGCACGCAAGTGGGTTGTGGAAAGGCAAAAGGAAAGAGTCTCATGGCGGCTGTCCAGCACATCACCGCTGCTGCTCACCTGCTGGAGCTGAAGAAGGCAGGCTCAGCCACGAAGGCGTCACTCGACAAGCTGAACCTCGATGTCGTTCGCAAGGAGTACGGACTGTGACAGTTTCCGCGCGTTATCTTGATGCAGCAGCACGATGGGGCCTAGGAGTTAGTGTTGTCTGTACCGTCTCGTTTCTCAGCCTGTGGATGAACAGGGGCTGCAAGGCAGTGATCCCATGATTATTGAAAACCATCTCACCATCGCGAGCCTGAACGTCAACGGCTTAGGAACAAACAGAAACAAACAGGAGAGGGTTATCAAGTGGATGAAGAAATCAGCCGACATTGCAGTACTAATAGATACTAGGATAGACAACAGTCATTCATTCTGGACTGGACTCAGTGAGTACACATTATTGGCTAATCCTCCTAGAGCCAGTGCTGGTGGGGTAGCCGTCCTCTGTAGTGACGATGACATTACGTTTCATGACATAGACCTTCATCCTTCGGGTAGAATAGTAAAGACATTAGTTAAAGGCTCTGGACTAGACTTCACGCTGGTAGCTGTTTACCTCCCTCCGCACATCACGCCTAGGACCGCTTTTATTAAAGACACGCTTGGACCGGTCGTAGACGCTGTTCCATCCTCTTCTCACCTCCTTATCATCGGCGACCTGAATCTGACGGATGACCCGAAGCTGGACAGATCCTCAGGCTCAGGCTCGTCGGCTGAAAATGAGAAGCTCTTGCTACGCTGTACCAGCTTCCAGCTATCCGACGCGTTCCGCACCCTGCATCCAAGAGACAGGGAATACACATTTTATGCGCACTCGCACCGCTGCAGTACTCGCATTGATCGCGCACTCATCTCGCAATCCTTACTAACTCACCTTTCTATTGCCAGACATGACATGCCGGAGGAGCCTATTTCAGATCATGGCTTCGCGATCCAGGTTGCTTTCCGCCTGGATGAGAAAATCTGCACAGGGCCGGGTATTTGGAGGCTGCACGCCTCGATGGTTCAGAGGCCGGGGGTACGGAGGATTATTGAGGCTACGGTTCGGAGAACTCGGGTGAATGATGGTTGCAGCTTCGAGCTCCTGATTGCTCGCCTGGGAGAGGAAAGCAAACGAGTTAAGAAGACTCTGTCCCACTTGGTTAGCAGGGTCGCGCTGCTGAAACAAGAGCTGATGCGGAATCCAAACTGTGATGCTACGCGGGACGTGCTGGCAGCTAAGGAGCTGCAGCTGAAAGCGTACCAGGAAGCACGGAGAGAGAGGCTGCACCTGCAGGCCGGGATGAAGGAGGAGCTGACCGGGGAAATCGCCTCGAATCACCTGTCTGCAAAAGTTCGGGCAAGGAAAGCTCGCACTCGAATCAAGGAGTTGAAGGAAGGAGGGAGCGTGGTGACCGGAGCAAAACATATCCTCGGCGCTGCGTCGGCTTTCTTCAATAACATTTTTGGCAAGGATCGTCGCACGGATTTCTCGAACTGGGTGTTCAACCCGGGTCGACGCCTGGGGAAAGAGGCGGAAGAGATGTTAATGGCGGATTGGACAGAGCAGGAAGTTAAAGCGGCGTTTACGACAATGGCGAGGAACAAGTCACCGGGGGGAGATGGCCTTCCAAAGGAGTTGTTCGAGTGTCACTGGGATCTGTTGGGGGGGAGTTTTATGGCGCTGGTGAAGGATTTTGAGCAGTCAGCCTCGCTCCCGGAAGAACTTAAGGAAGCTGTCACGATTCTGTTACACAAGAAGGGAGATCGGGATCAGCTGAACAACTACAGACCCATCACCCTTCTTAACTTCACATATAAGGTGTTGGCAAAGGTCATGGCGGACCGGATGAAGCGGGTGCTGCACGAGGTTATCTCACCGGAGCAGTATGGGTTTATCCCGGGGAGGCGGTTGTCTGACGCGGTTGCGCTGGTTGCAGACGTCATCGATGTGGCAAAAAACGAGAAGGCGGACTGGTACATGCTGCTGGTTGATTTCCAGAAAGCCTTCGACTCGGTGTCGAGGGATTTTCTCTTCCAGGTGCTTCGGAAAATGGGCTTCCCGGAGCGGTTCGTTGGCTGGATTGAGGGCCTGCACGAGAACACCACAACAAAGTTATTGGTTAACGGCTGGCTCGGTGAGGGACTGAATGTGGTCTCGGGGGTGCGGCAGGGCTGCCCGCTTGCTCCCTACCTTTTCCTGTGCGCTGTGGAGCCGTTGGCTCAGGAAGTGGAGAGGGAGAAGCTGGGGCTCGACAAGGACGGGCAGCAGCTGATTTACCTCGGTTATGCGGATGACACAACACTCATTCTGCAAGGGAAGGAGCAGATTGTTAAGGCGGAGAAAATTTTGGACAGCTTTGAAAGGGCGGCTGGATTGGCAACGAACAAAGGAAAATCGGTGGTGCTACCTCTGGGGGTAAATATTGGTGCGGTGGCGGACGGCTCGTCCGACTTCAAGTGGGCAGGTGCAGATGACGCTGAACGTCTGCTGGGGGTATGGGTATCTCCTTCGGGGGATGGACAAAAGACATGGGAGAAAGCGCTTGGGCGTGTCGCTGAGAAGCTGGTGAAATGGAAGCAGAAATATTTGACGACGGCGGCACGTGCGTCGGTGGTAAATTTCTACATCACCCCGTTAATCGCCTTCCAGGCTCAAGTCTTCCCGCCACCTGCAGACATTTGGGAGGACTTGGTGCGCATGCTACACGGTTTCTTATCCGGGAACAGGGTGTCAGCAGCAAAAGGTTTTTTCCTATGGAGCAAGGTGCTGCTGTACACAACGAGAGAAGCAGGCGGAATTGGAGTAAGGGACCCGGAGATTGTTATCACCTGTCTGGCGGCGAGAAGGGCGGGGTTGTTCATCACGGAGACTAACTGCCTTAAGAAGGACCTGATGGAGCGGGCGGCGAAGCTCCCTCTGGGTGTCGACTCGTTCGGATCTCACGAAAAGTTATTCAAGCACTGGGAAGGTGGCAGTATTCGATGGAAACAGACGTGTGAAAGCCTCTCTGGCTCGCCGCTGTGTTTGCGCGACCTGGCTACGACGAGGGAAGAGATCCTGCAGGAGCGGATTGTTTTTAACAAAAATATACTGCTGCGCGGCACTACACCGATTGGGGGGCAAAAGGACGCCAGGAAGCTGTGGGACCTGCGCCTAGGGGACCTGTTCATGCGGGATGAGGCTGGGGAGTTGTTGCAGAAGTCTGTAACGGAGCTAACGGATCAATTGGGTAGCAGCGGCCCTGCGAAGCTGGCACTGAAAGCTGTGGGATCGCTCCCTGCAAAATGGTATAGAGAGCTGGGGTTTCCGACCGTGCTCCTTCGCTCGGCTGACTCTCCTCAGCAGCTGCTAATTCTGGAAGAGGGGCGCATCATCCCCATGAAGCGGATGAAGGAGGGCTGGGTGGAGGCCCGGAAGGAGTCTTACAAGCGCGGAAAGTGGGCGGCACGATGGGGTGGGGTCATCAACTGGAAACGGATTGTGGACACACGAGATTCTCTGGCGGTTCCTAGCCGTCCACGTGATGTGCTTACCCGAATCCACGGTCTAAATCTGCAGGTGGGGGAAAGACTGGCTTTCCTCAGTAGTAAGCCGGTGTGCCCGTACTGTGGGGAAACCGAGACACTGGAGCACTGCCTGGTTCTCTGCCCCAGGATCCAGGTGGTTTCCGCAGCTCTCCGGCGCGCTCTGGGCATGCTGAATCCTGGTCGCACGACGGACTCGCTGGGTGACCTTTTGTTTCAGAGGGCAGGAACCAGCTCAGCATTTCCGGAGCTGACGTTAACATCAATCGCATTGCACCAGTTGTGGCTCGAGCGGTGCGAAGCTGTCTTCAGGGGGCAGAAATTTCGGATGCAGCGGGTTCTGAGACGGATCGAGGTAGCTTTCCGGCAGCATGTGAGACTGTACATCCATAAGTTCGGGCCAACGCGGCGAAAGCAGAAGCAGCGAGACTCATCGGAGGAATGGAACATGCTTGGAAAGATCAGGATGGATGGCAAAGGTCTGAAGTGGACAAGCAGTTTTGCAGCGTTATGGTCGGCACAGAGGGCCAGGAACACTCGGCCCTAGGAATCTTATCTGGAGCAAGAGGTCCCCTCTAGTTCCTCACGCACGGTTACGACCGTTCTTGTTAGTATATACTTGTACACTCGGTGTATACTTTCAATTATCATAAAAAAAAAAGTAATAAACGCATAGAGCTTAGTGACCATGAATTGGTAGAGAGGAGGTTGGCATAATTCTAAATGGGCAAAATTCACTATACAGGATTTTCCTAAGAAGAATATCTGGCATACGAGCACAAAGCTGAAGGATACAGGTATTAACGCCTCGCCGTCCCTCATGCATCAACCATAGCCTCCGCCTCCTCCTTACCCTCCTCCTTCAGAGGGTAGTACTTGTAGTGTAGCTCTGTTACATCGTCACCCGACACCTTCGTCCAGCCTTCGGGACCTACATGGTACACTGTTATTAGAATAAGATACAATACACACAGGAGCATATGAGCAATCAGTGGCACGGGGAGAGGGAAGAGAGAGGGTGGGCGGACGGGGAGGGTGAAGGAACTTCGGCTACAGTGCAGGAAAAAAAGAACCCACACAGCCACCACTTCCTGCAATGCATTCCTAATGTATAAAACAACGCCCACAAGAGGCAACGCCTGGAGTAGCAGAGTATTCTCCCTCAGTGAGCACATGCCTGATGCGGTGCCACCACTAGCAGAGTCACGAAAGGTGGCATGGTAGATGGACCTTCGCCCCAGCTCCTCCGCCTCCTCCACTGACATGTCCCACCGGTACCTGCCATGCCATGTGCCATGCCATGCCATGCCATGCCATGCCATGCCATGCCACAGATCCCCATGTTCACGTGCCACGCCATGACGAGGCACGACCGACACACAAATCCAGATTCCCACGTAGTAAGTCAAGCATAGAACCAATTTCCATGGCATGACCTTCCTTCGACGGCCCTGCTCTCCCTCCCACCCCCACCTCCCACCCATGCTCCTCCACACTCTTCATTCCTACCCTCTCTTTCTTCCTTAACACCCCTTCCTCCCTCCCCCCTCCCCTCCTCCCCGCCTCACCCTGCGTCCAGCACGCCATAGGCATAAGTGGAGCCGGACCCCACTGAGAATCGCCGGCCCTCCAAGTGACTTCTGTGCCAACTCACATGTCACCCTTCCCCCCCCTTCCCCCTCCCCTCCCCCTCCCTCCCTGCTCACCCTGCGTCCAGCACGCCATAGGCATAAGTGGAGCCAGACCCCACTGAGAACCGCCGGCCCTCGTAGCGCGACCCCTCACTGTCCACGTAGAACAGCTTTGGGCCCTGGCAGCAGAGCACAGCACAGAAGCACAGCAACAGAACAGTGTGGCAGCATGTGAGCACAGAGCATGGTGCATGGCAGCATGGTAGCACAGAGATATTGTTAGAAATTAGCACTCCGGCAAAAGAAACGAAGCACAAAACGCACGTTTGCTGATCAACTAGGCCATCAACTCACCAGGTTTGACGTTGTTTCCTGTTACTTCACATACGACCTGATAATCGCTTCATGCCAGCCGCCAATCCCACTGACCATCTCATCCAAGCCATTGATCCCACTGACTGCCTCATCAAAGCCGTTCATCTTACTGACCGTCTCATCCCAGCCGTCGATCGCACTGACCGCCTCACAGCAGCCGTCGATTCCACCAAACTCTCATCCCAGCCGTAGATCCCACTGACCTTTTCATCCCAGCCGTTGATCTCACCGTTTCATCCCAGCCGGCGACCATGGTGCCGATGGAGAGCCCCATGCCGCGGTACGAGAAGAGCGTGTTGGCCAGCAGCTTCGACGCCCCCGCCACACTGATGCGCCTCCCGTTCTCCAACTCGTGCAGCCGACACTGCCGCCATTGCAGGTTGAGGGCGGGGATTGGTGGGGGAAGGAAGGATGGGGTGTTTATGTCTCAAGAAACGCCGTCCGTTCTCCAGCTCATGCAGCCGGCACTGCCACACCCCATCCGTATCTTCCAACTCACCAAATCTGCCTCCCCCAGTTGCACCCGACTGCCCCCCATTAACCTTTTTTCCCAGGTTGCGCTGCCAGGGACACCGGTCAAACTTGTATCTGCCTGCCCCAGATGCATACACCTGCCCTGCGACCCCCACCCACGCACCTGCTTGCCCAGGTTGCGCTGCCAGAACTGGCAATCCGCTGCGCCGCCCGCCATGGTGCCCAGCAGGTACTTGTTGATCTCGATCACCTTCTTCACCGTCTGTGAGGCTGCTCGCAGGGAGGAGGAGGTAAACATGGGGAGAGAAGGGGTGTGGAGGGGGTAAGGGGACGGAGGTAAGACGCACATGGTGCCCAGCAGGTACTTGTTGACGCTGCTCGCAGGGAGGTTTATATTCAGGTAGGGTGCAAACGGAAACGGAGACAGAGACGTAGGGATGTGACAACGTGATGGTGAGGACGCGGAGGCAACAATTTTTCCAGCAGGTACGGGTTGATTTCAATCACCTTCTTCACCGTCTGTGAGGCTGCACGGGGCGAGGTGGCAAACACGGGGAGAGAAGGGGTGTGGAGGGGGTAAGGGGACGGAGGTAAGAGGCACATGGTGCCCAGCAGGTACTTGTTGATCTCAATCACCTTCTTCACCGTCTGTGAGGCTGCACGGGGCGAGGAGGGAAGCATGGCGAGAGAAGGGGTGTGGAGGGACGTGGGAAGAGGTAAGGATAAAGAGGCAACACATTTCTGAGCAGGTACGGGTTGATTACAATTGCCTTCTTCACCGTCTGTGAGGCTGTACGCAGCGAGGAGGCAAGCACGGGGAGAGAAACAAACACGGGGAGCAATATTTAAGCGGCGGATTGAAGGGAATGGCGCAGAGGGGCAGACAGAGGAGAGACAGACGACGGGTGGCCAGATCCCCGATATAGGCGCGCACCGATATAAGTGCCCATGGTGGCGCGCGAGTCGACGGCGATGATGACGCCGTGCTGGAAGACGAATCCGAGCGTGGTGGTGCCGTGCTGGGGCTTCACCATCTCCATCGCCGCGTTCTGGAAGCCGTCCAACTGCAGGGAGAGGGAACGGGGAGGGCGCGCGGAGGGAGCGGGGGAGCGCGAGGTGCGGAGAGGGTGAGGGAGGTGCGGGAAGAGAGAGAGAGAGGAGCGGGGAGGAAGCGATTTTTAGGCGCCTGAATCGGCTCACATCCTTCACTGCAGGCAGCGGGAACGACGGCGCGGCGAATCCGATATCTGCGTCGTCGAAACGGCCGGGTTGAAGCGACGGCGGATCCACGAGGCTCATGTCGACCCGCATGCTGGCGAGCGGAAATTCGACGGAAGCGCTAGATGATCGTTGGTAGCGAAAGGTGATTAGGACACGACAACTATTGGACCCGTCGAGATTGGGATGGGAAACTACTGAACGAATGCACTAGGAATGAGGGAAACAAGTCCAATGGCATCTGCGTTGCGGAGTGTCGCGCTATCGTTAGTTCATACGAATCGTTCGAGTGCTGTTCAAATTAATGTTTATATATATTATCCATTCGTACAACCTGTTGCGTAGTTATCTTAACAAGGTAACGTTTGTATGAGGATTGATGTAAGTGTTCTGCGTCTGTTCGTACCCGCTATGAAAATCATGCAGCACTCGGTGTGCTTCTGAGAAACACCACCTCGCAGTAGTCACAGCACTCAGCACCGCATAAGCCATTCTCGAAACCGAGTCGCCCTAGAGTTCCCCCCAACACAATGCGGCTGCTGCGCCGTCGTGACAACAGAGTGTGCGGGGACGCACGAATCGCGTGACAGGACTGCGATTGGGGGGACAGGGGCTCGGGGCGGGCGGAAAGTCCCAATTCGTCAGTCGGGGGGAGCCTGTTTGTCAGTGGGAGAGGCGCAGGAATGCGGCTCGTCGGTGGAGGGATTTCTGGCGGAAAGAAATGTCGGAAATGTGTGCCTGCACTGCCAACATTCGCGTGGGAACATCGGCTTCAAGGCTATTCATGGTGGTTTTTTTTTTTTTTTTGGGCTTTAAGGAGGAACGCTATTCATGGTGGTGGTGTGGGATGGCATGGCATAGCTCAAACTCCGTAGCTCTCTTCTCAAGGGAGACAAATCTTCGGCTGAAACGGAAAGTAAATGATTGCGATTCACGGCTGCATGCCTTGAAGCCATCCGCCAGAGATATATTGCATCGAACTTTTCTGCTTGAACGATCATTCAGGGAACTCGAGTATAGAAAGCGACCTCACAATCGTGTAAGACGGACCTGGTCAGCTAATATAATACATTCCCGAACATCTATACTCATCAGATCGGTACCTCGTTCACTACAGCAGCGCAGTCGCTGCAATGGGCGACCCACTTCTAAGTAGAGTCCTACAAGCGTGCTGTTTACTGCTCGCCGTCTTTCAAGCAGTCCACGCTGCTCAACGCGATTCACCGCTCTCAACCGACAATGGCGCCAACGTGACTCGTCGCATGGCCCTGGTGGGTCGACTACCTCGTTCGGCAGCTCCCCTAGCCGCGCCTCTCGGCTCGGGCTTCTGGTCCGTCAAGGGCAACCAGTTCGTCGACGCGTACGGCCGCGTGGTACGCCCTCCCTGCCTCCCTGCCTCCCTGCCTCCCTGCCTTCCTTCCTTACTGCCTTCCTGCCTCTCTGCCTTACCGACTCCATGCCTCTCTCTGCCTTACTAACCTTCTCCCCGCAATCCACACGCACCGGTTTATATTTCTCAGTTTCCTCCGCTTTCCCTTTTTTTCGGTCTCTGGTTTATCGTTTTCTCGGTTTCCCTCGTTTCCTCCCGTCGCTTCCTCCCGTCGCATCTAACCCCCTTTTTCCGCGTCTTCCCCCGCGTTTCCTCTTCCGCAGGTGCGCTTCTCGGGGCTGATGTGGTCGGGGTTCGAGTCGGACGTGGCGGTGGTGCAGGGGCTGTGGGCGCGCAGCTACCAGTCGCACCTCGACCAGATGCGCCAGCTCGGCTTTAACGCCATCCGCCTGCCCTTCGCGGGAGACGCGCTCGAGCCCAGCTGCTCCCCCAAGAGCATCGACTACGGCAAGAACCCCGATCTGCAGGGCCTCAACTCGCTTCAAGTCATGGATAAGATCATTGCCGCGGCGGGCAAGCGAGGCATGAAGGTTATCTTGGATTACCATCAACACCACCTGCTGCTGAATCTTCCCACGGAGGGCCTGTGGTATGACCCCACCACGCCCCCGAGGAAGTGGCTGCAGCGATGGATCATGCTCGCGAAACGGTACCGTGGTAACCCGACGGTCATCGGCGCGGATCTGCTGAACGAGCCGCACTTCAACGGGAACACCGCGCCGTTCCCCTCGCCGTACTGGGACGTGGAGGGCAAATACGAGAATCCTCCGCTCAACTTCCGCACCGCCACCAAAATGTGAGCCTACCGCGATTCCCACTCCACAAAAAACATATTCTCTCGCACTGTCAAGTTCATGGTGTTTGTGGATTCGATGCTTCTGCAAGCACGGAGCTTGACCCGTTCTTTGCTCATTGCTCTCATTTTCCGCTCTCACCGTGCGTGTAGTGTGGCGGCGGCGATTCAGCGCGCGAACCCGGACTGGATCATCTTCCTGGAGGGCATGCACAACGACTACTGGTGGGGCGGCAACTGCCGCGTGCTCATGAAGGCGCCGCTAAAGCTCACCGTGCCCAATAAGCTTGCATACACCGCTCACGAGTACGGCCCCTTCGTCTACTTTCAAAAGTTTTTCAACAAGACCGTCACGCCGAGTTTTCCGAAGAACCTGCCCGGGTTGTACAACCATCATTGGGGCTTTATTCAAAAGAAGGGGTACGCGCCGGTGTGGGTGGGTGAGTTCGGGTCGAAGCTGCCGCCTCCGGATTCGGAGCTGAACCGAGTGGAACGGACGGTGTTCTTCACGCTGATCAAGTACATGAAGGCGCTCAAGGTGTCGTGGACGTTCGCGTTCTGGGGCCCGCTTAGCAAGGACACTGGAGGGATTCTTAACGACGACTGGTACACTGTGAGGCAAGACAAGCTAGATGCCCTCAAGCCTATCATGTATCCTAATTTTGCGTAGGAGTTGCTGAACTGCTGGAGACCACAGATGGGGAGTGGGTTCTGCAGTGGCTTCTGGATTGGTGTGCTGATGGTAATGGTCATTGGACCTAGACACCACTTTTCAGGCGTTATCCTTCTGTTCCCCTAAGAAGGGCTCCGATGTTTAGTTTTTTACTTGTCCAATAGAGAAAATCTAACTAAATCATTTGTTGATATGTATTGGGTAATGGCTCTACATAAACATCTTAGTGGAGAAATGCATAGCATTCTGTAATGAAGCTACATCGCTCGCAGTGTATATCCAGACAGAAGGCTGGCTCGGTCCCTATATGCATTGAATACGTTTCGTCTTGTGTGTTCCATCAGTTGAATACTGACAACGTTCAGCCTTGATTCTTGTACAGTTACCTACAGCCCGATTTTTCATGTCCCGAGCAAGAGGCCGTGGGATACCGCTCGCTACTGTCACATAACCAGGGCCCCGCTCAATCACCCAAACAAACCTCCACCACACGCAGACCACACCACACACACCACCACCACAACCACACCACATACCCTCCTCCTCCTGACTCTCGCTCTCGCTCCATTGTGCCTGTGTGAGAGCCATCTCTCACATCCATTTCGTAACAGGCTCGCCACCACATTGGCTGCGTTCTGCAGGCGCATCAGCCCGCATCAATGTACATTGATGCGTTCTACCATGGTTCCAGGAATTTTCCAAGATAACCTGCCGACAGGTTATCAAGGTTCGCGATAAGCGCATGGCTGCCGAAGCAAAACAAACCCGAATGCCTGCAGAACGGCCTTTTTGGCTTACGAAATTTGTAATGTGTCCGCTTTCCAAGAAGCTTCCTCTCCTAGCAAGCTGGCGCATCATTGATGCGCGCATCATGCGACTTCGAAAACTCGGATCATGCGCGCATCAGCTGATGCGCTGCAACCTCATTGGCCAATCAGTTTGGCCAAACCGAAATTCAGCGCCGAAAAAGCTTCCAAGAAACCAATAACATTCGCAATTTTTTAATTCGTCAAGAAATTGAATGTCCATTTTCCTGACCTCAATTCAATTTCGTCAGATTTTCCAAACCTCAATTTCAAATGTCCGAACCTCAATTTCTCAATTTCCAATTTGCAATTTCTGAACCTCAATTTCTCAATGTACGGATCAGGCCGAGCCTCAGACGCATCAGAGCTGATGCGCCTGCAGAACGCAGCCATTCTTCTGTTCCCTCCCACCCCCAGCAACCATTTTGTCAGGACGCGGCACATTTGATTGATTGGCCTGAAATATAAATGCAACACATTATTTATCACACTCAATGGCTTTGTTCTGCAGGCGCATCAGCCCGGATGGCTACAGTAAAACATGGTTCCCGGATTCTACCTTGATAACCTGTCACAGGTTATCGAGGCTCGCGATAAGCGCACGGCTGCCGAAGCAAAAGAATCCCGAATGCCTGCAGAACAGCCTTTTTGGCCCTCGAAATTTGAAATGTGATCGCTATCCAAGAAGGTTCCTTTCCTATCAATCTGACGCTTCACCGATGCGCGCATCATGCAACCTCTCGAGGTCGCATGATGCGCGCATAAGCTGGTGCGGAGCACCCTCATTGGTCAATCTGTTTTTTCCTAAACCCTCATTCGTTGGCACCCTTGAAAATTTTGCGCTGTAACTTCCTAGAAACATGTAACATTTTGGCAGTCGAAATTGAATGTTAGGAAATTGAATGTCTCAATTCCGAACCTCAATGTCATTCAATGTCTCAATGTCCGCATCAGGCCGAGCCTCTGGCGCATCAGGCTGATGCGCCTGCAGAACACGGCCAATGGTTAAAAAATGTTATGTTGCGGTATTGGGATTCATAGCGCGGTGAAGTACGTTACGTTGCGGCCCTCACTGCTCTATCCTTCCCTGCCACGCCCGTCTCTCCAGCTCCCTAACACTGTGTGACTGACCTGTGCGCAAATTTTCATTTTTTTTGTGTGGTGGAGAGGAGAGAAGAGCAACGACAGGGCACTCTCCTGCTCACCCTCACAGAATCCGCTGCTTGTTTTGGAGTTCGGCCACTCAGGTTCGTTGGGACGGTTGCAAGGAGCTCCTAGAGCTGACAGCATGTCCCAGCTTACCCTTCGTGTCATTTTCCGAGGGAAGTAAATATCTTTCTACGAGATTTTGCCATATAGGTTGCGTAAGCGCCTCAGCGCTCATCACCATTGCTCGTTCTCCTCTTTGGGCTAGTCGGCAATAGAAGTTATCACAGCTCCAGTCAGACCTCCGTGACTGAGTGGAATCCTAGCCCAATTTGTCACTCTCTCCGGCAAGATTTGCACAGCCGGTCCGCTCCCTTTCCGTTCCCGTTGCCATCCTTTTAGCCCTAGTTGTCGGCAATGGAGGTTGGCCCTCGAGTTCGAGGCACCCACATGCCGGCGAGCAAGCCCACGCTGCTCCTGGATCTGCGCCTCACCAACGCGACGGACGACATGCAGCCGACGCGCTGCCACAACTCATCGTGGCACGACGCCATGTCCTTGGGCGAGGCGACGCGGAGAGGCGACTCGCTGCGCGCGGACGCGGCGGAGAAGAGTGCTGCGCCGCACAGCGGGGGGTTGACGTTTGACTCGACTTACACGAGAGGAGCTCGCGGGGAAAGCCGGCAAGCGTGGCTGGAGATCGAGGAGGAGTGGAACGAGGAAGACGAGGACGAGGACGGCGAGGATGTGGCGATGCTGGACGTCGACGCGTTTCTCGGGCGACGGTTGACGCGCGAGCCGAGCTTCAGCATCGAGGACGCGGCGCTTTACGGCCTGCCGGGTGAGCATCTCCGCGTGCTCGTTTACGGGTGTTTGAATTGAATTGTCTAAATATAAGGTGCCATTTTGAGTGTGAATGTACTCTGTTTTCTTGCCCCGCGGTTGGACGTTGTTTCTGGCGCTCATCGTCGTAACCGCGACTGTTGTTCCTCCGTCTCACTCCCTCCCCCTTTCCCACCCATGTCTTGTGCGCGTGACTCTTCAGAGGAAGTGGCGACTCCGCGCCCCGCGTCAGCGCGATTCACGGCGAGCGACAGCGAAGCAGCGGCGCTGCGACTCGCGGTGATGGAAGCGGAGGTCAACATAGTCATGGAGACGAACCGCCTCGTGTCCGCCATTAGATGCCAGCTCACCTCCCCCTGCTCCACCATCCCACCCCGCTCCCCCTCCGCCACGGGTACCACCTCCCCCTTTTCCCCTCCCCGAACCCGAACCTCCTGGGATTTCCGCTCCTTCTCCTCCCCTGCCTCCACCCCCTCCTCCGCCTCCGCCTCCGCCCACTCCGCTCTCTCCCCCTGGCGCAGGAAAACCCCCTCAGTGTCCCCCACAGCTGGGTGGGCGTCGCAGGTACCAGAGGAGGAGCCTGTGTTTGGCTCTCCCATGGCTGATCGCGCCATCTCTCGCTCCCTCACTTCCTACTCGCTTCCCCGGCCGCGCTCGTCCCATATCACCCGCTCCCACACCGCATCGTGCGACCGCCTGCCCGCGAATTTCGTGCCTCGCAGTGAATCTAATTGCTCGACGAATTCTAGTGTCGATCGGTCACCGTTTGGTGGTTTCGCTGGTGGTGGTTGCGAGCGGAGCGTGTCGCAAACACGCCTGCCGTCGTTTTCGAATGGTACGGGAGCTCCGGTGAGGAAGATGCTGGGGGCGCTGAGGCGGCAAATGAGCTTGCCCAGTGGCAATTGGCTGCAACACAGGACATCAAGAAGAGAATCTATGGCTAGTCATAAGGATGAGTAGCACAGCAGTATGTTGTTCTGCAACAGCTTGAGGTGTGCAAAGTGAGGTCAGTTGCTGTAAATTCCAAAATATGATAGTGCTTCTGTGGATTTACATTTCCAAGAGATCTGAGCTCACTCAGAAAAGTGAATCTAACTGTACCGCGTATATCGTTACCAGCACACACAGCCTGAGGTGGTAGGAGACGTTGCTCACTACCATCTTTGTCTTGTCTTTTGTGAATGTATCTTACCTCGCCGGCTCGTCGTTGCGATCTTGCGCCTAATTTTCCGGCGCGCGCGGCCTGCTGAGATCCCGGCTGCGCAGAACGGTCGCCGGCCTGCTCGTTGTCAAAAGGAACTGATGTGTGATTTTTGCGCCATCCGCGAACCATGGAGTTAAGGTCGCGAGGCGTTTCGGAGAGGTAGCACAGGGGCGATTTTAGCTTATATAGAGTCTTGTCTTACAGTAGGCATCATAATTAGGAGTTTATTCATTCGTGCGCGACATAGGGCTAAGATTTTCGCGGCGTTTCGGATTACACCGTCGATTTTGTTTCGCTCGTTTCGTTTCCGACACGTTGCCAGGCGAAACAGGTGCCCTAGAGGCATTAACCTAGGAATTTAAAGCCTGCTTCAAAGCTTGAGTAGCGGTGAGAACGACTCGAAGGAGGCGTAGGGGCGAGGCGACCTTGGAGGCGCTCAGAAGTAGTCAAGTGAGGGAGGCGGAGAGAGCAGGAAGAAGGAGGAGGGGCGAAAGCGCGGTCCATCGCGCGTCGTTCGGCGTGCGGCGTGCGGCGTGCGAGGAGGAGGCATGGCTTCTGCGGGGAGCCAGCAGCAGCAGGTACAGCGTGCCCGAGTCGCCGTTATAAGTTTCCACAGGCGATGCAGCACCATGGCGCGCGCCTGTTGCGAAATTACGATCTGCGCGTGTTGCGGGAGGATGCGGCTGTTGCGGAGTAGGAAAGCGCGGGGCTGGAAGCGTGCGCATGGCGTCAACACCGCGGCGGTGCTGCGGAAGAAGCTACGGAGCGGTGCATGTGCTCCCCTACGCGCGCGCACTCCACAGCGCCTCTCACCTCTCTCCTCTGCCGCTCTCGCCCCATCTTTATCTCCCGGCTTTCCGTTTTCCATTAGGCAGGGTTTCTAAGTCACATAGCGACGGGTCGTCTCTCGTCCTCTTTTCACTCTGACCTCCGCTGTTCCCTATCCCCTTGGTAGGTCTTGAATCGCATAGCGGCGGGTTGTGGTAGTTATTGCGTTGACAGTCGACTCTTCTTCTCTCTCCACCTTTATCTCCACGCTTCCCCCCGTTTCTCCTCTCTCCCCCCTTCCCCTCCTCTGCTCACTTCCCCCCCCCCTTCCGGGGCAGGGGTTGAGTCGCATAGCAGCGGGGCGGCTGCACAAGGAGCTGGCGGAGTGGCAGCGCAACCCCCCGCATGGCTTCGTGTACCACCCCAGTGACAACCTGCAGAGGTGCGGTGCAGAGGGGTGGGGAGGTAGGTAGGGGAGGGGGATGGGAGAGTGCAATTAGAGTGACAACCTGCAGAGGTGCGGTGCGCAGGGGCGGGGAAGGGGGGCGAAAGGTGGATGGCGGCCAATGTGACAACCTGGATAGGTGGGTTGTAAGAGGTGGGGTGGTGGTGGTGAGAAGGGGAATGCAATCAGAACGGAGACTGACCGAGTGACAGTGCAACCCCCCCCTATGTACCACCCGAGTGACAACCTGCAGAGGTGCGGTGCAGAGGGGTGGGGAGGTTTTAGGGGAAGGGGGTGGGAGATAGTGACTAACTGCAGAGAGGTCCCCTCTGCTTTCCTTCCCTCTGCTCGTTCTCAACAACCCCCCACTCCCGTCTCCGCCTCTCCCCTCTCCTCCTCTCCCCTTTCCTCATCTCCCCTCTCTCCCTCTCCACTCTCCTCCCCCACTTCCTCTCCATCTCTCCCCCTCCCTTCCGGCGTGCGCACGTGTGGTGCATGTGGGGCAGATGGAGCATAGACGTGCACGGGGCAGCGGGCACGCTGTATGCAGGGGAGGTGTTTCAGCTGCAGGTCGACTTCCCCTCGAACTACCCACTCGAGGCCCCTCAGGTGCTCCTCGCACTGGCCTTCCTTGCTTGCTGCATCCATTGCATTCTTCTCCCCTCCTGCACCCTCTCCTGCACCCTCTCCTGCCCCCTCAGCTTTATTCTCTCCCGCACTGCACCTGTCGTTGTTCCAGCATGCTCGCGCCTTGTCCCTTCTCCTCCTCGCTTCCACCTTGCCGAATCCCACCTCCACATTCCTGATTCTCCTTCTCCTATCTTGAACCAACCCACACCAGCCCACTCCAACCCAACACAAATCAACTGAATTCATCCCAATCCATGGCAACCCGACCCGCAGGTCATATTCTCTCGCAACCCACCAGTGCACCCACACATCTACAGCAACGGCCACATATGCCTTGGTAGGCCGCACGCATGTGCATTGCCATGTTTCATGTCTGACTGTGTTATCGCTCGGTATGTGCCAAACGCCTTGGTTTGGCACATACCCATTCAATCTTACAACCATGCATCACATCCCTACACCATCCCCATCATCTCATCTCACCCCCTCATAGTCACCATCTGCACCTACACCATCCCCATCATCTCGTCTCACCGCCTCCAGCCATTCTGTACGACTCATAGTCACCTGCCGGCCATGTGCCGTCATCCCACCCCACCCTGCCCACATGCCCCGCACCGCACCCCACCGCTGCATCCTGCAGACATCCTGTACGACTCGTGGTCGCCTGCCATGACTGTCAGCGCCGTGTTCATCTCACCCCACCCCACCCCACCCCACCCCACCCACCCCACCCCACCCCACCCCCGCACCTCCCCCCTCTGCAGACATCCTGTACGACTCGTGGTCGCCTGCCATGACTGTCAGCGCAGTGTGTCTCTCCATCCTCTCCATGCTCTCCAGCTGCAAGGAGAAGGTGTGTGCAGTGCAGAGCACCACGCCTCGCCATGCCTCGTGTGTCTCTCCAACCTCTCCATGCTCTCCAGCTGCAGAGTACCATGCCTCCGCGTGCCTCACCATGCCTCTCCATCCTCTCAATGCTCTCCAGCTGCAAGGAGAAGGTGCGCTTCCCTTCTCTCTACACCAAGACAAGGTATGTTATGTGCAGTATGTGCCTCTGTGCCTCTCTGCCCCTCTGCCCCATCTGCCTCTCTGTCCTCTGCTCATCTCTCCGCCCCTCCCTCCATCCAGGTGAGACCGGCAGACAACGATCGGTACAGTCGCCCAAGAACACTTCTGGAAAGTCGTCTCTTGCTCACTGTCCTCCACTCTTCCCCCACACTCCCTCCACACCCCCCTTCCCTGCAGGTGAGGCCAGCAGACAATGATCGCTACGTGCAGCGCAGCGGCCAGTCCCCCAAGAACACGCGCTGGTGGTTCCACGACGACCAGGTGTAGGCAGGCAGGAGGTCTGTGTGTCTGTTTGCAGATGGGGACTGTGACACGATGCGGACTTGTGAAGGCAAGGAGGAGTGTAGCCGGGCAGTCCCCCAAGAACACGCGCTGGTGGTTTCACGACGACCAGGTGTATCAGCATCAGCGCATCAGCATCAGCATCAGCATCAGCATCAGCGCATCAGCATCAGCGCATCAGCATCAGCATCAGCACATGTAGGGTACAGTGAATTCCGTAGGAAAATGCTGGAAAGGGACAAACCAGTACTAGAACGTACGGTAGTATGTCGGTATACGATTTTGATGTACGGTAATGTATCAAACACAAACAGGAATGTCGTATAGTTGTCGTGTGAAGTCGTGATGCTAGTATGTGTCAGAACTACAAGCACGAATGAATGAACTATGAGAGAGTTGGGTACAAATAGAAACCCTAAAGGGGTTGTACCCCATATTGGCTACCCCACTACAGCCTACACATTATAATAGAACAGATATAGTTTGACACACCCCCATAGGCAAAGTGGGGGAGAACAAGGGGTCACAAGACCAGGCAAGAAAAGCAAAGCAAGCTCAGGGTGGATCACAACGTCACCACACACTCCGAGCACAAGCAAAGGGCCGCAAGGCCAGTTAACATGCAGAGGTATATATGCAACAACAACCATACAGTGATCACTACCTAGCAAGAGTAAACATGCAGGTATATATATATAGATCACAGTACAAGCAGAGTCACGAAGTAAGCAAACGAGGAACGTAGGCACCAGGCCTAGAGCAGTGCAGAAGCGCTGATGGTCACCAGTCGGAAGGGCCTTGGTGAACACATCAGCTGTGTTGGCCCGGGTGGCCACGTGAGCGACACGAAGCTGACCACGCTGCTGCAACTCTCGAGCAAGGAAGTAACGCAGAGCGATGTGCTTCGTTCTGTGCTCCAGTCTGTGGTCCTGACACAAGGCAATAGCAGCCTTGTTGTCTACGTACAGAACTGGAGGAGAACGAGGCCTCTCTCCCAAGTCGGTCAGCAGGTAGGTGAGCCAGCGTAACTCCTGTGCAGCCATGGCTGTGGCGTAGATCTCAGCCTCACAACTGGAGCTGAGAACAGACGACGAGCGTGTAGACCGCCAAGAAACAGAACCGGAGCCAAGGCTGAACGTGTAACCCCGTGACGACCGTTGCGTAGCCAGGTCGTCAACCCAAGAAGCGTTTGAGTGTCCAGTGAGGACAACTGAACCCCGCCCTCCAAGCACGAGCCCCATGCCTGATGTGCTGCACAAGTAACGCAGTACACTCTTCGCAGCTTCCCAGTGCACCTTTCGGTGTCTGCCAGGAGCCACGTAGCGTGCCAGAAGGCCAAGAGGGTACGCAAGGTCAGGACGAGTGCAGGTCATCAGGTACATGAGGCAGCCCACAAGCTCTGGATACAGGCCACTCGGCTCTACGGCCTCGTCCGAAGGTGAAGCTGAGAGCGAGTGACCGGTAGCCAGAGGAGTGGAGTGTGGCGAGGACCAAGTGAAGCCGAAGCGCTGAAGGACCTGCTGCACCATGTGTGACTGAGTCAGGGTGATGGTGCGCCGTGCTCTGCCCCGGGTGATCTGCAAGCCAAGGTAGCAGCGCAGCTCACCCATGTCTGTGCACGTGCGTCTCTTCTGCAGCTCCGACTTCACAAGGGCGAGTGCCTCTGTGTCAGCAGTGGCAAAGACCAAGTCGTCGACGTACACGAGGATGTAGAACGGCGGCAGCGAAGTGTCGGTGCGTAGAAACAGCGACGGGTCAGCAGTGGAAGGGGCAAACCCAAGAGCCGCAAGTGTCGTCCTCAGTGTGTCGTGCCACTCACGAGGCGCCTGACGGAGACCGTAGACTGGCCGGCGGAGGCTCCACTGGGTACCAGGAGGGAACGACCCAGAGAAGCCAGGTGGGCGCGCAGCCAGATCTCCTCGTGCAGACTGCCCTGTAAGAACGCTGTGCTGAAGTCCAGAGAGTGAAGCTCGTAGTCACTGTGAGCAGCAACGTGCAGCAGCACCCGAAGAGTGGTCATTTTCGGGGTGGGGGAGACGGTCTGGAAGAAGTCAACTCCCTCTCGCTGACTGAAGCCTTGTGCAACGTAACGAGCCTTAAAGACAGGCGGAGAACCCGGCGGCCGCTTCACCCTAAAATCCACATGCCATCGACGATGTTCGCCCAGGAGGGGGAACCTCGTCGACGTAAGTGCCTATGGACTTCCAGGATGCCATCTCTGCGTCCATGGCTGTGTGCCATTGAGAGGAGTACTCACCCGCGATCGCCTCAGCGTAAGAGCGCGGGGTCGGGATGTCAGGTGCATCCGGGTCTCCCTCAGGGGCAAGCAGCATGGCCACGAGATGAGGTGCAGAGGCTGCAAGACACTCAAAGTCCTCCTGCCTGTCCTCAAGGACGTCCGTGCCAAAAGCAAAATCACCCCCGACGGACGGAGATAGGTAATGTCTATATCTGTCAAATTACATAGATTCGATAGGTTAAAACATGGTAGGGGGGTGGGGAATGGGAAAGAATAATGCGTCGGCCGGTAAGGCCAGTATGCACGCTTGTGTGTAGGTACAAGGCGGAGCTGGAACTCTGAAATCTCCCAAACTATGTGAATCGGAAAGGTTATAACCTAGTGTTGTTGAAGTAGAAGGCCTAATCTAGTGGACTGGCAAGAATATGGCACTAACGGCATCTCTACAAACATACGTAATGCGCTGGTCAGTTTGGTCAGTATGCGCGCCTGTAGTGCAGGTACCATGTACGACCGAAATGTCTTTTTTTGCCAAATTACATAGGCCCGATAGGTTAAAACATGATAGAAGGGTGGGGAATGGTATCATTTAAAGGAAATGGGAATACATATGGTATTCACTGTATTTGTACGGAGAGAATAATGCGTCGGCTGGTAAGGACAGTATGCACGCTTGTGTGTAGGTACAAGGCGGAACTGGAACTCTGAAATCTCCCAAACTATGTGGATCGGAAATGTTATAACCTAGTGTTGTTGAAAAAGAAGGCCTAATCTAGTGGACTTGCAAGAATATGGTAGTAACTGCATCTCTACAAACATGAGTAATGCGCTGGTCCGTTTGGTCGCTAAGCGCGCCTGTAGTGCAGGTACCATGTACGACTGAAATGTCTATATCTGCCAAATTACATACATCCGATAGGTTAAAACATGGTAGGGGGGTGGGGAATGGCATACTTTAAAGGAAATGGGAATACATATGGTATTCACTGTATTTGTACGGAGAGAATAATGCGTCGGCTGGTAAGGTCAGTATGCACGCTTGTGTGTAGGTACAAGGCGGAACTCGAACTCTGAAATCTCCCAAATTATGTGGATCGGAAAGGTTATAACCTAGTGTTGTTGAAGTAGAAGGCCTAATCTAGTGGACTGGCAAGAATATGGTAGTAACTGCATCTCTACAAACATGAGTAATGCGCTGGTCAGTTTGGTCGCTATGCGCGCCTGTAGTGCAGGTGCCATGTACGACTTGAATGTCTATATCTGCCAAATTACATAGATCCGATAGGTTAAAACATGGTAGGGGCGTGGGGAATGGTATCATTTAAAGGAAATGGGAATACATATGGTATTCACTGTATTTATACGGAGAGAAAATGCGTCGGCCAGTAAGGCCAGTATGCACGCTTGTGTGTAGGTAAAAGGCGGAACTGAAACTCTGAAATCTCCCAAATTATGTGGATCGAAAAGGTTATAACCTAGTGTTGGTGGAGGAGAAGGCCTAATCTAGTGGACCGGCAAGAATATCGCACTAACTGCATCTCTACAAACAAACGTAATGCGCTGGTGAGTTTGGTCGGTATGCGCCTGTAGTGCAGGTACCATGTACGACTGAAATGTCTAGATCTGCCAAATTACATAGATCCGATAGGTCAAAACATGGTAGGGGGGTGGGGAATGGTACCATTTAAAGGAAATGGGAATACATATGGTATTCACTGTATTTTTACGGAGAGAAAATGCGTCGACCGGTAAGGCCAGTCTGCACGCTTGTGTGTAGGTACAAGGCGGAGCTGGAACTCTAAAATCTCCCAAACTATGTGGATCGGAAAGGTTATAACCTTGTGTTGTTGAAGTAGAAGGCCTAATGTAGTGGACTGGCAAGAATATGGCACTAACTGCATCTCTACAAACATACGTAATGCGCTGGTCAGTTTGGTCGGTATGCGCGCCTGTGGTGCAGGTACCATGTACGACTGAAATGTCTTTATCTGCCAAATTACAAAGGTCCGATAGGTTAAAACATGGTAGAGGGGTGGGGAATGGTATCATTTAAAGGAAATGGGAATACATATGGTATTCACTGTATTTGTACGGAGAGAAAATGCGTCGGCTGGTAATGTCAGTATACACGCTTGTGTGTAGGTACAAGGCGGAACTGAAACTCTGAAATCTCCGAAATTATGTGGATCGGAAATGTTATAACCTAGTGTTGTTGAAGTAAAAGGCCTAATCTAGTGGACTGGCAAGAATATGGTAGTAACTGCATCTCTACAAACATGAGTAATGCGCTGGTCAGTTTGGTCGCTATGCGCGCCTGTAGTGCAGGTACCATGTACGACTGAAATGTCTTTATCAGCCAAATTACATAGATCCGATAGGTTAAAACATGGTAGAGGGGTGGGGAATGGTATAATTTAAAGGAAATGGGAATACATACGGTATTCACTGTATTTGTACAGAGAGAATAATACGTCGGCTGGTAAGGCCAGTATGTACGCTTGTGTGTAGGTACAAGGCGGAGCTGGAACTCTGAAATCTCCCAAATGATGTGGATCGGAAAGGTTATAACCAAGTGTTCTTGAATTAAAAGGCTTAATCTAGTGAACTGACAAGAATATGGGACTAACTGCATTTCTAGAAACATAAGTAATGCGCTGGTCAGTTTGGTCGGTATGCGCGCCTGTAGTGCAGGTACCATGTACGACTGGAATGTCTATATCTGCCAAAATACATACATCCGATAGGTTAAAACATGGTAGGGGGTTGGGGAATGGTATTATTTAAAGGAAATGGGAATACATATGGTATTCACTGTATTTGTACAGAGAGAATAATACGTCGGCTGGTAAGGTCAGTATGCACGCTTGTGTGTAGGTACAAGGCGGAGCTCGAACTCTGAAATCTCCCAAATTATGTGGATCGGAAAGGTTATAACCAAGTGTTGTTGAAGTAGAAGGCCTAATCTAGTGAACTGACAAGAATATGGTACCAACTGCATTTATAGAAACATAAGTAATGCGCTGGTCAGTTTGGTCGGTATGCGCGCCTGTAGTGCAGGTAGCATGTACGACTGGAATGTCTATATCTGCCAAATTACATAGATCTGATAGGTTAAAACATATTAGGGGGGTGGAGAATGGTATAATTTAAAGGAAATGTGAATACATATGGTATTCACTATATTTGTACGGAGAGAATAATGCGTCGGCTGGTAAGGTCAGTATGCACGCTTGTGTGTAGGTACAAGGCGGAGCTGGAACTCTGAAATCTCCCAAATTATGTGGATCAGAAAGGTTATAACCTAGTGTTGTTGAAGTAGAAGGCCTAATCTAGTGGATTGGCAAGAATATGGTACTAACTGCATCTCTACAAACATAAGTAATGAGCTGGTCAGTTTGGTCGGTATGCGCGCCTGTAGTGCAGGTACCATGTATGACTGGAATGTCTATATCTGTCAAATTACATGGATCCGATAGGTTAAAACATGGTAGGGGGGTGGGGAATGGTATCATTTAAAGGAAATGGGAATACATATGGTATTCACTGTATTTGTACGGAGAGAATAATGCGTCGGATGGTAAGGCCAGTATGCACGCTTGTGCGTAGGTACAAGGTGGAGCTAGAACTCTGAAATCTCCCAAATTATGTGGATCGGAAAGGTTATAACCAAGTGTTGTTGAAGTAGAAGGCCTAATCTAGTGAACTGACAAGAATATGGTACCAACTGCATTTCTAGAAACATAAGTAATGCGCTGGTCAGTTTGGTCGGTATGCGCGCCTGTAGTGTAGGTACCATGTACGACTGGAATGTCTATATCTGCCAAATTACATAGATCTGATAGGTTAAAACATGGTAGGGGGGTGGGGAATGGTATTATTTAAAGGTAATGGAAATACATATGGTATTTATTGTATTTGTACAGAGAGAATAATGCGTCGGCCGGTAAGGTCAGTATGCACGCTTGTGTGTAGGTACAAGGCGGAACTGGAACTCTGAAATCTCCCATATTATGTGGATTAGAAAGGTTATAACCTAGTGTTCTTGAAGTAGAAGGCCTAATTTAGTGGACTGGCAACAATATGGTACTAACTACATCTATACAAACATAAATAATGCGCTGGTCAGTTTGGTCGCTATGCGCGGCTGTAGTGCAGGTACCATGTATGACAAGAATGTCTATATCTGTCAAATTACATAGATCCGATAGGTTAAAACCCTTCTTGAAGTAGAAGGCCTAATCTAGTGGACAGGCAAGAATATGGTACTAACTGCATCTCTACAAAAATAAGTACTGCGCTGGTCAGTTTGGTCGGTATGCGCGCCTGTAGTGCAGGTACCATGTACGACTGGAATGTCTATATCTGCCAAATTACATAGATCCGATAGATTAAAACATGGTAGGGGCGTGGGGAATGGTATCATTTATTGGAAATTCGGAATACATATGGTATTCACTGTATTTCTACGGAGAGAAAATGCGTCGGCCGGTAAGGTCAGTATGCACGCTTGTGTGTAGATACAAGGCGGAGCTAGAATTCTGAAATCTCCCAAATTATGTGGATCGAAAATGTTATAACATAGTGTTGTTGAATTAGAAGGCCTAATCTAGTGGACTGGCAAGAATATGGCACTAACTGCATCTCTACAAACATACGTAATGCGCTGGTCAGTTTGGTCGGTATGCGCGCCTGTAGTGCAGGTACCATGTACGACTGAAATGTCTTTATCTGCCAAATTACATAGATCCGAAAGGTTAAAACATGGTAGGTAGGTGGGGAATGGTATCATTTAAAGAAAATGGGAATACATATGGTATTCACTGTATATTTTGTCAGAATCGTGAAGGAAGGAATGATTGAACTAGCAAGCAGGTGGGTACAAGTAGGAAACCTAGTAGTGTTGTACCCTTTATTGACTACCCCACTACAGCCTACACAGACTATGTCATATATGTTTGACACACCCCCATAGGCAAAGTGGAGGAGAACAAGAGGTCACAAGACTGGTCAAGAAAGGCAAAGCAAGCTCAAGGTGGATCACGACGTCACCACGCATTCTGAGCACAAGCAAATGGCCACAAGGCTAGTTCACATGCAGAGTTATATAAAGGAGAACAAGCAATACAGTGATCACAACCTAGCAAGTGTAAGCATGCAGGTATATGTATAGAGATCACAGTACAAGCACAGTCAAGAAATAAGCAAGTGAGGCACAGTAGGCACAAGGCCTAGAACGGTACAGAAACGCTGATGATCACAAGGCTGAAGTGCCTTGGTGAAGACATCAGCAGTGTTGGCCCGAGTGGCCACGTAAGCAAGACGAAGCTGACCACGCTGCTGCAACTCTCGAGCAAGGAAGTAGCGCAGAGCGATGTGCTTCGTTGTGTGCTCCAGTCTGTGCTCCTGACACAAGGCAATCATTGCCTTGTTGTCGACGTACAGCACTGGAGGAGAACAAGGCGGCTTTCTCAGGTCGGTCAGCAGGTAGGTGAGCCAGCGTAACTCCTGTGCAGCCATGGCCCCTGCGTAGATCTCAGCCTCACAGCTGGAGCTGAGAACAGAAGACGAGCGGGTAGACCGCCAAGAAACAGAGCCGGAGCCAAGGCTAAAGGTGTAACCCTGTGACGACCGCTGCGTAGCCAAGTCGTCAGCCCAGGAAGCGTCTGCGTGACCAGTGAGGACAACTCGAGTCCGTCCTCCAAGCACGAGCCCCATGCCCGACGTACTGCACAAGTAGCGCAACACCCTCTTAGCGGCATCCATGTGCTCCTTCCTGTGTTTGCCAGGAGCGACATAGCGTGCTAGAATGCTAAGAGGGTAGGTAAGGTCAGGTCGAGTGCAGGTCATCAGGTACATGAGGCAGCCCACAAGCTCTGGATACGGGCCACCCGGCTCTACGGACTCGTCCAAAGGTGGAGCTGAGAGCGAGTGACCGGTAGGCAGAGGAGTGGACTGTGGCGAGGAGTACGTGAAGCGGAAGCGCTGAAGGACCTGCTGCACCATGTGTGACTGAGTCAAGGTAATGGTGCGCTGTGCTCTGTCCCAGGTGATCCGCAAGCCAAGATAGCTGGTCAGCTCACCCAGGTCTGTGCACGTGTGTCTCTTCTGCAGCTCCGACTTCACGTGGGCGAGTCCCTCAGTGTCAGCAGTAGCAAAGACCAAGTCGTCTACGTACACGAGAACGTAGAACGGCGGCAGGGAGGTGTCGGTGCGTAGAAATAGCGATGGGTCAGCAGTAGAAGGAGCAAACCCAAGAGCCGCAAGAGTCGTCCTTAGTGTGTCGTGCCACTCACAGGGCGCCTGGTGGAGATCGTAGACTGGCCGCCGGAGGCTCCATTGGGTACCAGCAGGAAACGACCCAGTGAAGCCAGGTGGGCGGCGCAGCCAGATCTCCTTGTGCAGGCTGCCCTGTAGGAAAGCAGTGTTGAAGTCAAGAGAGTGAAGCTCGTAGTCACGCTGAGCGGCGACGTGCAGCAGAACCCGAAGAGTGGTCATCTTCGGGGTAGGGGAGAAGGTCTGGAAGAAGTCAACTCCCTCTCGCTGACTGAAGCCTCGTGCAACGTAACGCGCCTTGAAGACAGGCGGAGAACCCGGCGGCCGCTTCACCCTGAAAATCCACATGCCACTGACGATGTTCGCCCCAGGCGGGGGAACCTCGTCGACGTAGGTGCCTGTGGAATTCCAGGAAGCCATCTCTCCGTCCATGGCTGTCTGCCACTGAGAGGAGTAGGGACCCTCTATCGCCTCTGCGTACGAGCGCGGGGTCGGGATGTCTGGTGCATCCGGGTCTCCCTCAGGTGCAAGCAGCATGGACACGAGATGAGGTAAAGCAGCGGCAAAGCACTCAAACTCCTCCTGTCTGTCCTCAAGGACGTCCGTGCCAAGAGCACACTCACCCCCGACGGACGGAGGACAGACAGACTCAGACTCAGACTCAGCAACAAGACTAGCGGTGTAGTCTAGACGACAGGCGGCAGCAAAGTCAACAAGCTCAGCAACGAGAGCAGACGCAGCAGTGGACTCAAACGAAGGGTCAGTGACAACAGTGGCCAGGAGACGCGTGACAGTAGGACTAGCAGCACGAAGGGAGTCAGACTACGGGTCCGGACCGTCAGGAAGAGAGGACGCAGGAGGAGACGGCAGAGGGACACGCTGTGGAGCAGTGGAAGGACGAAGTGTCATATAGTGAGTGCCGGGGACAGGAGGAGGACGCTGACGCGGAACACGACGACCAGTGCGGAAAGCGCGAACAGGCGACTCATGACGAGACTCAGGCGACGCAGGATGAGACTCAGGTGACGCAGGACGAGACTCAGGCTCACGACGCTCCGTAAGACCTCTAGTCGGCCCAGAGTAAGGAGAAGGACCAGGCAGTAGAGAGGCCGGCTGTAACTGCGACTGCGACTGGCCAGGCGGTGGACTCAGTAAGGGAGGAGTAGGACCAGTAGAAGGCGGGAGGCCAAGAACCTGCTGAAGGAGCGGAACATAGTACGGCCGCGGCCGTGCAGCGCCTCCAGAAACAGCAGAGACAGCACCAGTACCCCCAGCTCCAGGGTCTCCAACTCCAACTCCCGCAGCACCACCAGCTCCAGCACCTCCAGCAGCTCCAGCTCCAGCAGCACCAGCTCCAGCACCTCCAGCTCCAACTCCTGCAGCACCACCAGCCCCAGCAGCTCCAGTACCTCCAGTACGAGCACCTCCGGGACCAGCGGCTCCAGCACCTCCAGCAGCTCCAGCACCAGCAGTACCTCCAGCAGCTCCAGCTCCAGCAGCAGCTCCAGTACCTACAACACCAGCAGGACCTCCAGCAGCGCCAGAACCTCCAGTACGAGCACCTCCGGGACCAGCGGCTCCAGCAGCTCCAGCAGCTCCAGCACCAGCAGCACCTCCAGCAGTTCCAGCTCCAGAAGCACCTCCAGTGGTAGGCGCCCCAGCTCCAGCAGCACGGCTACAGCGCCGAGCGTACCACTCGCGCAGCCACTGTGGAGAGAGGGGCTCCCGCCGTGACAGGACACCCGGAGGACCTCCAGACTCAGCACGCTCAGGCTCAGCACCCCCAGGCTCAGCACCCCCAGGCTCCGCACGCTCAAGCTCAGCACCCCCAGGCTCCGCACCCTCAGACTCAGCAACCCCAGGCTCAGCACCCCCAGGCCCCGCACCCGCAGGCTCAGCACCCCTAGCAGCACCAGAGTCAACAGCTACCTCGACAGGCTCGACAGGGTCTACCTGGGACACACCTGAGGGGGCAGGACCCTGAGGGGGGAGGGGGTCTACCGGAGGAGCACCTGGTGCTAGGAAGAGCGGCTGGGGGGGGGAGAGGGGCAGTGCGGTAGGGAAAAAGACGGTAGTAAGATACCGACTCGTCAAACGTGACGTCCTGAGAGGACAGAACACGACGCGAGGTGGGGTGGTAAAACTGCCAACCAGGCGCGTCAGGGGGGAAGCCAAGGAAGACGCAGGGAACAGCACAGGAGGACAGCTTGTCCGCGGACAAAAGCTCGAGATCCCCAGACACGGAACACAGACGCATCGCCAACCCTCCCCGTCCACCGCAGAGTAGGTGTGGTCTCCGGTAAGGAGACACGATGCTGAAGGTTGATCTGATGCGCAGCGTACTGAACCGCGAACGGCCACAGAAAATGGGGAGTAGCCGCATGGATAATGGACGTACGAGCGACGTCCATGACCATGCCAATGCGGCGCTCAGCAATCCCATTTTGCTGTGGGGAGGCCGGAAGCGTGAATGTCTGGCGGATGCCCTCCGCACGACAGAAAGCCCTCAGAAGGTCAGAGGAAAACTCACCAACCCTGTCTGAGTGCAGACGCAGAACAGGAAGGTCCGAGCCGAAACTCTCGCTGAGCTGGCGACGGGCACCGCGGATCCAGTCGACCAACACCTCAGTGACCTCACGCTTGCGGCGCAAGGGGAAGACTGTGGTGTAACGCGAGTAGTCGTCAACGACCAGCAGGAAGTAACGCTCGTGACCCTGTCCACGGACGCGGGCTGGGCCCCACACGTCCATGTGGAGACTCGGAGGAGGAAACTCGGAGGAGGGAGGAGCGGAGCGCTGCCGGCCCTCAACACAAGGAACACAGGTAGGGGCAGGCCCCGGAGGAAGGGGAGGGAGGGACTGGGGGAGACCTGAGACAAGGAAACGGGAGGCCATACCTCGAAGGCGAGGCAGGGAGGGGTGACCAAGGCGGTGGTGCCAAAGGAGAGTCTCGTGTGACAGAGGGCGACACGAGCAGGGGGCAGACGCCGGACTAGACCTGGACGCAGCAGCAAACACCTGACCAGACGCGGCTACCTGACCAGACGCAGTAACCGGAGGAGATGCAGTAGTCAGTGTGTACAGGCTCGACCCAGGCCGACGGGTGAACGTGGCCAGGTGGCGGCCAGTCTGAGAGCAAGTGCAGTGGGTCACACGCTGACCTCCCGGGGTGAACTGGTCAACCCACACGTCCTGGAGGTCAGCTCCACTCACCAAGTTCGTAGAGAACGAGGGGAGGTGGAGTCCCGACAGCAAGCCCGACGGGGCCGCAGGACACGGTAGAACCGTGGAGGAGTGCGCAAGGACTGGGCCCCCAGAGGGGTCAGCCAGGGAGACTGCAACCGGCCGACTGAGCGGCGTGAGTGTGGTGCTGTCGCGAAAGAAGGAGCGGGAAGCACCTGAGTCAAGTGTGAAGGTGTGCAAGGCCTCAGTAGGTGCAGTACCAGAGAGATCAGACTCACCAGCACCTGGAGCAGCAGACTCACTAGTACCTGGAGCAGCAGACTCACTAGCACCTAGAGCAGCAGCCTCAATGCCCGGGTCGGGCAGAACACACAGGTAACAGTCACCCTCACCACTATCAGTCACAGCATACATGGCAGCAAGGATAGCATCGAAACCAAGATCAAAGATAGCAGCATTCTGCTTAAGCAGATCACCCCAGCGAGGGAGCTCAGCGCCGTCAGGAAACTGGGCACGCCAGGCGTCAGTCAGGCGACCGAAGCAGCGCTGCGAAGTGTGCGGCAGTCCGCACGTCTCCCCACAGCGCCCGCCGGTGCGAAGAACGTAAGTACAGGGACCAGCACCCCCAGCCCTCCCACGCCCAGCGTACCACTCACGAAGCTGCTGGGGCGACAGGGTCTCACGGGGACGTGGCTGCTGCTGGCGCTGGCTACCGCCAAAGCCTCCACGCTGTGCGGCTCCACCTCGACCAGCACCACCCCCCCTCCACCTCCACCGCCGCTGCCGCTGCCTCCACCACCTCCACCGCCGCCACCGACGCACCCACTCCCGCCACCACCCCCACCTCCACCGCCACCCCCTCTGCCTCCTCCACCGCCTCCACCGCCGCCCCCTCCGTCCCCTCCACCACCCTTGCCCCCCTTGCCCTTGCTGTTGCGGCACCTCCCACTAGGAGCAGACGCAGCCCCGACCTCCTCAGTGCCAACGAGGTCGACAGCAGCAGCAGAAGCAACAGAGGGGAGAAGGGGGACGGGGAACACCCCTCAAATAAAGGGGCGCGAGGGTCGCCGCGAGAAGCACCTACAGCAACGATACTCTTCTCAGCTGCAGTAAGGCGCTCCTCTAGCAGGTCAACAGTGAGCTCGGTGGGGCAAAGGGAGAGAAAGTGGTCCCTGACTGAAGAAAGGGAGTCAGGGAGACGGGTGACTAGGTAGTAGAGGGTGATGTACATGGGGGGGGGGTTCTTGGCACAGAACTCAGTGGGAAGCGTAGCGCGGTAGCGGGCGTCACTAGTGCGAAGGTGAGTAATGAGGTCAGCGACTGTGGCAAATGCGGCCAGGTCAGGGAACAGGTACGGCAGCATGAGGCGGCTAAGGGCAGCAGTGGCAGGGGAGGAGTAGCGTGCTACGACAGCGTCATACAAAGACTTAGCAGTCTTGTACTGGCCAAAGTGCGCGCGCTCAGCAGACGGCAGGTGACTACGAACAACAAGGCGAGCAACAGCGTCACGAGTAGTCCACTGCGAGCGAACCGTACTGTCAGCAGTGGCAGCAGGTGCAGGAGAGACACCGGACGTGTGATCGAACAGGGAGACTCCGTCCTTGGAGTCGCACTGAAGAAAGAGCTGCAGGTCGTCTACCCAAACGTCGAAGTCAACTGCACGACCCTCAGCATCAAAGGTAACAATAGTAGGGCTAGCCATAGCGGCAGAAGCAGCAGTAGCTGCAGTAGCAGTAGTGGCAGCAGAAACAGCAGTAGTAGCAGGAGCAGCACGGGCAGAGCAGTGCGGCTCAGTAGGGCGGCGCGGCTCGGTAGGGCGGCGCGGCTAGACTGGGCGGCGCGGCTCGGCTGGGCGGCGCGGCTTGGCAGGGCGGCGCGGCTCGGCACGGCGGCGCGGCTCGGCTGGGCAGCGCGGCTCAGCTGGGCGGCGCGGCTCGACTGGGCAGCGCGGGTGCTTACCAAGGGCGGGTGCAGGGCAGGGCCGCAGCTGGCGGTTAGGTCAGGGCCGCGACTGGGGCGGCGGTAGGGCAGGGCCGCGACGAGCGGTTGAGGGCAGGGCCGCGACTGGGCGGCAGCAGGGCAGGGCCGCTACTGGGCAGCGGTAGAGCAGGGCCGCGAAGGGCGGCGAGGTCAGGGCCGCGACGAGGGGCGGCAGGGTAGGGCCGCGACGGGCGGCTAGGTCAGGCCGCGACGGGCGGCTAGGTCAGGCCGCGACGGGCGGGAAGGCAGGGCCGCGGGTGGTGGCAGGGCAGGGTCGCGACAAGGCGGCGAGGTCCGGGCCGCGACGAGGCGGCGACAGGGCAAGGCCGCGACGGGCGGCTAGGTCAGAGCCGCGACGGGCCGTTAGGGCAGGGCCGCGACGGGCCGAGAAGGCAGGGCCGCGACTGGCGGCAATAGGGCAGGGCGCGCGACGGCGCACGTGAGACAGGCGCGAGGCGCGCTTCGGGCAGGGCAGGAAAAAAAAAAAGGTTATCGTGGTGGGCCCTAAAAAAAACGTTCCCACTAGGGAACCTGCTCTGAAACCATGTCAGAATCGTGAAGGAAGGAATGATTGAACTAGCAAGCAGGTGGGTACAAGTAGGAAACCTAGTAGTGTTGTACCCTATATTGACTACCCCACTACAGCCTACACAGACTATGTAATATATGTTTGACATATTTACAGAGAGAAAATTCGTCGGCCGGTAAGGTCAGTATGCACGCTTGTGTGTAGGTACAACGCGGAACTGGAACTCTGAAATCTCCCAAATTATGTGGATCGGAAAGGTTATAACCTAGTGTTGTTGAAGTAGAAGGCCTAATCTAGTGGACTGGCAAGAATATGGCACTAACTGCATCTCTACAAACATACATAATGCGCTGGTTAGTTTGGTCGGTATGCGCGCCTGTAGTGCAGGTACCATGTACGACTGAAATGTCTTTATCGGCCAAATTACATAGATGCGATAGGTTAAAACCCTTCTTGAAGTAGAAGGCCTAATCTAGTGGACAGGCAAGAATATGGTACTAACTGCATCTCTACAAACATAAGTACTGCGCTGGTCAGTTTGGTCGGTATGCGCGCCTGTAGTGCAGGTACCATGTACGATTGGAATGTCTATATCTGCCAAATTACATAGATCCGATAGATTAAAACATGGTAGGGGCGTGGGGAATGGTATCATTTGAAGGAAATGGGAATACATATGGTATTCCCTGTATTTCTACGGAGAGAAAATGCGTCGGCCAGTAAGGTCAGTATACACGCTTGTGTGTAGATACAAGGCAGAACTGAAACTCTGAAATCTCCCAAATTATGTGGATCGAAAAGGTTATAACCTAGTGTTGTTGGAGTAGAAAGCCTAATCTAGTGGACCGGCAAGAATGTGGCACTAACTGCATCTCTACAAACATACGTAATGCGCTGGTCAGTTTGGTCGGTATGCGCCTGTTGTGCAGGTACCATGTACGACTGAAATGTCTATATCTGCCAAATTACATAGATCCGATAGGTTAAAACATGGTAGGGGGGTGGGGAATGGTATCTTCTAAAGGAAATGGGAATACATATGTTATTCAGTATTTTTACGGAGAGAAAATGCGTCGGCCGGTAAGGTCAGTATGCACGCTTGTGTGTAGGTACAAGGCGGAACTGGAACTCTGAAATCTTCCAAACTATGTGGATCGGAAACGTTATAACCTAGTGTTGTTGAAGTAAAAGGCCTAATATAGTGGACTGGCAAGAATATGGCACTAACTGCATCTCTACAAACATACGTAATGCGCTGGTCAGTTTGGTCGGTATGCGCGCCTGTAGTGCAGGTACCATGTATGACCGAAATGTCTTTATCTGCCAAATTACATAGATCCGATAGGTTAAAACATGGTAGGGGGGTGGGGAATGGTATCATTTAAAGGAAATGGGAATACATATGGTATTCACTGTATTTTTACAGAGAGAAAATGCGTCGGCCGGTAAGGTCAGTATGCACGTTTGTGTGTATGTACAACGCGGAACTGGAACTCTGAAATCTCCCAAATTATGTGGATCAGAAAGGTTATAACCTAGTGTTGTTGAAGTATAAGGCCTAATATAGTGGACTGGCAAGAATATGGCACTAACTGCATCTCTACAAACATAAGTAATGCGCTGGTCAGTTTGGTCGGTATGCGCGCCTGTAGTGCAGGTACCATGTACGACTGAAATGTCTTTATCAGCCAAATTACATAGATCCGATAGGTTAAAACATGGTAGGGGGTTGGGGAATGGTATCATTTAAAGGAAATGGGAATACATATGGAATTCAATGTATTTGTACGGAGAGTATAATGCGTCGGCCGGTAAGGCCGGTATGCACGCTTGTGTGTAGGTAGAAGGCGGAGCTGGAACTCTGAAATCTTACAAACTATGTAGATCGAAAATGTTATAACCAAGTGCTGTTGAAGTAGCAGGCCTAATCTAGTGGACTGACAAGAATATGGCACTAACTGCATCTCTACAAACATACGTAATGCGCTGGTCACTTTGGTCGGTATGCATGCCTGTAGTGCAGGTACCATGTACGACTGAAATGTCTTTATTTGCCAAATTACATAGATCCGATAGGTTAAAACATTGTAGAAGCGTGGGGAATGGTATCATTTTAAAGAAATGGGAATACATATGGTATTCACTGTATTTGTACGGAGAGAATAATGCGTCGGTTGGTAAGGACAGTATGCACGCTTGTGTGTAGGTACAAGGCGGAACTGGAACTCTGAAATCTCCCAAACTATATGGATCAGAAAGGTTATAACCTAGTGTTGTTGAAATAGAAGGCCTAATCTAGTGGACTTGCAAGAATATGGTAGTAACTGCATCTCTACAAACATGAGTAATGCGCTGGTCAGTTTGGTCGCTATGCTCGCCTGTAGTGCAGGTACCATATACGACTGGAATGTCTATATCTGCCAAATTACATAGATCCGATAGGTTAAAATATGGTAGGGGGGTGGGGAATGGTATAATTAAAAGTAAACTGGAATACATATGGTATTTGCTGTATTTGTACAGAAAGAATAATGCGTCGGCCGGTAAGGTCAGTATGCACGCTTGTGTGTAGGTACAAGGCGGAGCTAGAACTCAAAAATCTCCCAAACTATGTGGATCGGAAAGGATATAACCTATTGTTGTTGAAGTAGAAGGCATAATCTAGTGGACTGGCAAGAATATGGTACGTAATGCGCTGGTCAGTTTGGTCGAGAAGCCCCCGAGTCAAGGGTGAAGGTGTGGGAGGCCGAAGCCGACGCAGTACCTGAGAGAGCAGACTCACCAGCACCTGAGGGAGCAGACGCACGAGCACCTAGAGCAGCAGCCTCGCTAGCACCTAGAGCAGCAGCCTCACCAGTACCTAGAGCAGCAGTCTCAATGCCCGGGTCGGGCGGAAAACACCGGTAACAGTCACCCTCATCACTAATAGTCACAGCATACATGGCAGCAAGAATAGCATCAAAGTCAAGGTCAAAGACAGCTACACCCGCCCTAGACAGCTCGCCCCAGCGGGGGATCTCAGTGGCCTCAGGGAACTGGTGACACCAAGCGTCCGTCAGGCGGCCAAAGCAGCGCTGGGTGGAGTGCGCACCCCCGCACTGCTCACCCACGCGGTCGCCGGTGCGTAGGACGTAGGTGCACGGACCAGTACCCCCACCCCGCTGGCGTGCAGCGTACCACTCACGGAGCTGCTGAGGGGGGGGGATATCACGAGTGCGCTGCTGCCGCTGCTGCTGCTGCTGCTCGCGCTGACCACCACCGGAGCCGACCCTCTGCGCAGCGCCACCCCGACCAGCTCCACCTCCTCCGCCGCCGCCTCCTCCACCGCCGCCACCTCCGCCACCTCCGCTCCCACCGCCACCGCCGCCGCCGCCTCTGCCTCCACTGCCGCCACCGACACCTCCACCCCCGCCACCACTCCCACCACCACCCCCACCCCCTCCACTGCCTCCACCGCCACCTCCGCCACCCCCGCCAACCCCTCCAGCACCCTTGCCCCCCTTGCCCTTGCCGGTGCGGCGTCTCCCGCTCAGGGCAGACGCAGCGCCGACTGACTCGAAACCAACGAGGTCGGCCGCAACAGCAGAGGCAACAGAGGGCAAAAGGGGGGAGGGGGAACACCCCTCAAAGACGGGGGTGCGAGGGTCACCACGAGAGGCTCCTACAGCGACTATGCTCTTCTTTGCTGCTAGGAGGGCCTTCTCGAGGAGGTCAACGGTGAGAGTGGTGGGGCAAACTGAGAGGAAGTGGTCCCTGACTACGCGAAGGGAGTCAGGGAGCCGGGTGACTATGTAGTAGAGGGTGATGTACATGGGGGGGGGGTTCTTGGCGCAGAATTCAGCAGGAAGCGCAGCGCGGTAGCGAGTGTCACTAGTGCGGAGGTGCGTAATGAGGTCAGCGACTGTGGGAAAGGCAGCAAGGTCAGGGAAGAGGTACGGTAGCATGAGGCGGCTCAGTGCAGCAGTGGCAGGGGAGGAGTAGCGCGCAACTACAGCGTCGTACAGGGTGTGAGCACTCTTGTACTGGCTAAAGTGCGCACGCTCAGAGGTAGGCAGGTGGCGACGCACAGCAAGACGTGCAGCAGCATCGCGTGTGGCCCACTGTGAGCGAACAGTGGCGTCGGCATCAGCAGCAGGGGCAGGAGAGGCACCAGAGGTGAGGTCAAAGAGGGAGAGACCGTCTGCCCTATCGCACTGTAGGAAAAGCTGCAGGTCATCTATCCAGACGTCAAAGTCAATGGCCCGACCCTCAGCGTCAAAAGCGAGGACACTAGGGGTAGCCATGACAGCAGTAGACTAGCAGCGCGAACAGTAGGGTAAGGGCAGTGCAGTAACAGAGGCGCTGCTCTTACCGGACAGGGCGGCTCGGGCGGCTCGGCGCCTCGGCGGGTCGGCAACTCGGCGGCTCGGGCGGCTTGGGCGGCTCGGCGGTACGGCGGCTCGGCAGCAACTGCGGCTCGGCGACTCGGCGACTCGGGCGGCTCGGGCGGCTCGGCGGTACGGCGGCTCGGCAGCAACTGCAGCTTGGCGGCTTTAAATGTCTTTATCTGCCAAATTACATAGATCCGATAGGTTAAAACATGGTAGGGGGGTGGGGAATGGTATCATTTAAAGGAAATGGGAATACATATGGTATTCACTGTATTTTTACAGAGAGAAAATGCGTCGGCCGGTAAGGTCAGTATGCACGCTTGTGTGTAGGTACAACGCGGAACTGGAACTCTGAAATCTCCCAAATTATGTGGATCAGAAAGGTTATAACCTAGTGTTGTTGAAGTATAAGGCCTAATCTAGTGGACTGGCAAGAATATGGCACTAACTGCATCTCTACAAACATAAGTAATGCGCTGGTCAGTTTGGTCGGTATGCGCGCCTGTAGTGCAGGTACCATGTACGACTGAAATGTCTTTATCAGCCAAATTACATAGATCCGATAGGTTAAAACATGGTAGGGGGGTGGGGAATGGCATCATTTAAAGGAAATGGGAATACATATGGAATTCAATGTATTTGTACGGAGAGTATAATGCGTCGGCCGGTAAGGTCAGTATGCACGCTTGTGTGTAGGTACAACGCGGAACTGGAACTCTGAAATCTCCCAAATTATGTGGATCAGAAAGGTTATAACCTAGTGTTGTTGAAGTATAAGGCCTAATCTAGTGGACTGGCAAGAATATGGCACTAACTGCATCTCTACAAACATAAGTAATGCGCTGGTCAGTTTGGTCGGTATGCGCGCCTGTAGTGCAGGTACCATGTACGACTGAAATGTCTTTATCAGCCAAATTACATAGATCCGATAGGTTAAAACATGGTAGGGGGGTGGGGAATGGTATCATTTAAAGGAAATAGGAATACATATGGAATTCAATGTATTTGTACGGAGAGTATAATGCGTCGGCCGGTAAGGCCGGTATGCACGCTTGTGTGTAGGTACAAGGCGGAGCTGGAACTCTGAAATCTTCCAAACTATGTAGGTCGAAATGGTTATAACCAAGTGGTGTTGAAGTAGAAGGCCTAATCTAGTGGACTGACAAGAATATGGCACTAACTGCATCTCTACAAACATACGTAATGCGCTGGTCACTTTGGTCGGTATGCATGCCTGTAGTGCAGGTACCATGTACGACTGAAATGTCTTTATTTGCCAAATTACATAGATCCGATAGGTTAAAACATTGTAGAAGGGTGGGGAATGGTATCATTTAAAGGAAATGGGAATACATATGGTATTCACTGTATTTGTACGGAGAGAATAATGCGTCGGTTGGTAAGGACAGTATGCACGCTTGTGTGTAGGTACAAGGCGGAACTGGAACTCTGAAATCTCCCAGATTATATGGATCAGAAAGGCTATAACCTAGTGTTGTTGAAATAGAAGGCCTAATCTAGTGGACTTGTAAGAATATGGTAGTAACTGCATCTCTACAAACATGAGTAATGCGCTGGTCAGTTTGGTCGCTATGCGCGCCTGTAGTGCAGGTACCATATACGACTGGAATGTCTATATCTGCCAAATTACATAGATCCGATAGGTTAAAATATGGTAGGGGGGTGGGGAATGGTATAATTGAAAGTAACCGGGAATACATATGGTATTTGCTGTATTTGTACAGAAAGAATAATGCGTCGGCCGGTAAGGCCAGTATGCACGCTTGTGTGTAGGTACAAGGCGGAGCTAGAACTCAAAAATCTCCCAAACTATGTGGATCGGAAAGGATATAACCTATTGTTGTCGAAGTAGAAGGCATAATCTAGTGGACTGGCAAGAATATGGTACGTAATGCGCTGGTCAGTTTGGTCGGTATGCGCGCCTGTAGTGCAGGTACCATGTACGACTGAAATGTGTTTATCTGCCAAATTACATAGATCCGATAGGTTAAAACATGGTAGGGGGGTGGGGAATGGTATCATTTAAAGGAAATGGGAATACATATGGTATTCACTGTATTTGTACGGAGAGAATAATGCGTCGGCTGGTAAGGTCAGTATGCACGCTTGCGTGTAGGTACAAGGCGGAACTGGAACTCTGAAATCTCCCAAATTATGTGGATCGGAAAGGTTATAACCTAGTGTTGTTGAAGTAGAAGGCCTAATCTAGTGGAGTGGCAAGAATATGGTAGTAACTGCATCTCTACAAACATGAGTAATGCGCTGGTCAGTTTGGTCGCTATGCGCTCCTGTAGTGCAGGTACCATGTACGACTGGAATGTCTATATCTGCCAAATTACATAGATTCGATAGGTTAAAACATGGTAGGGGGGTGGGGAATGGCATAATTTAAAGGAAATGGGAATACATATGGTATTCACTGAATTTGTACAGAGAGAATAATGTGTCGGCTGGTAAGGTCAGTATGCACGCTTGTGTGTAGGTACAAGGCGGAGCTGGAACTCTGAAATCTCCCAAATTATGTGGATCGAAAAGGTTATAACCAAGTGTTGTTGAAGTAGAAGGCCTAATCTAGTGGACTGGCAAGAATATGGCACTAACTGCATCTCTACAAACATACGTAATGCGCTGGTCAGTTTGGTCGGTATGCGCGCCTGTAGTGCAGGTACCATGTACGACTGGTATGTCTTTATCAGCCAAATTACATAGATCCGATAGGTTAAAACATGGTGGGGGGGTGGGGAATGGTATCATTTAAAGGAAATGGGAATACATATGGTATTCACTGTATTTTTACGGAGCGAATAATACGTCGGCTGGTAAGGTCAGTATGCACGCTTGTGTGTAGGTACAAGGCGGAGCTGGAACTCTGAAATCTCCCAAATTATGTGGATCGGAAAGGTTATAACCAAGTGTTCTTGAAGTAGAAGGCCAAATCTAGTGGACAGGCAAGAATATGGTACTAAATGCATCTCTACAAACATAAGTACTGCGCTGGTCAGTTTGGTCGCTATGCGCGCCTGTAGTGCAGGTACCATGTACGACTGGAATGTCTATATCTGCCAAAAAACATTTAAAGGAAATGGGAATACATATGGTATTCACTGTATTTCTCTGGAGAGAAAATGCGTCGGCCGGTAAGGTCAGTATGCACGTTTGTGTGTAGATACAAGGCAGAACTGAAACTCTGAAATCTCCCAAATTATGTGGATCGAAAAGGTTATAACCTAGTGTTGTTGGAGTAGAAGGCCTAATCTAGTGGACCGGCAAGAATATGGCGCTAACTGCATCTCTACAAACATACGTAATCCGCTGGTCAGTTTGGTCGGTATGCGTCTGTAGTGCAGGTACCATGTACGACTGAAATGTCTATATCTGCCAAATTACATAGATCCGATAGGTTAAAACATGGTAGGGGGGTGGGGAATGGTATCATTTAAAGGAAATGGGAATACGTATGGTATTCACTGTATTTTTACGGAGAGAAAATGCGTCGGCCGGTAAGGTAAGGATGCACGCTTGTGTGTAGGTACAAGGCGGAACTAGAACTCTGAAATCTCCCAAACTATGTGGATCGGAAAGGTTATAACCTAGTGTTGTTGAATTAGAAGGCCTAATCTAGTGGACTGGCAAGAATATGGCACTAACTGCATCTCTACAAACATACGTAATGCGCTGGTCAGTTTGGTCGGTATGCGCGCCTGTAGTGCAGGTACCATGTACGACTGAAATGCCTTTATCTGCCAAATAACATAGATCCGATAGGTTAAAACATGGTAGGGGGGTGGGGAATGGTATCATTTAAAGGAAATGGGAATGCATATGGTATTCACTGTATTTTTACGGAGAGAAAATGCGTCGGCCGGTAAGGTCAGTATGCACGCTTGTGTGTAGGTACAAGGCGGAATTGGAACTCTGAAATCTCCCAAATTATGTGGTTCAGAAATGTTATAACCTAGTGTTGTTGAAGTAGAAGGCCTAATCTAGTAGACTGGCAAGAATATGGCACTAACTGCATCTCTACAAACATACGTAATGCGCTGGTCAGTTTGGTCGGTATGCGCGCCTGTAGTGCAGGTACCATGTACGACTGAAATGTCTTTATCAGCCAAATTACATAGATCCGATAGGTTAAATCATGGTAGGGGGGTGGGGAATGGTATCATTTAAAGGAAATGGGAATACATATGATATTAACTGTATTTGTACGGAGAGAATAATGCGTCGGCCGGTAAGGTCAGTATGCACGCTTGCGTGTAGGTACAAGGCGGAACTGGAACTCTGAAATCTCCCAAATTATGTGGATCGGAAAGGTTATAACCTAGTGTTGTTGAATTAGAAGGTCTAATCTAGTGGATTGGCAAGAATATGGTACTAACTGCATCTCTACAAACATAAGTAATGCGCTGGTCAGTTTGGTCGGTATGCGCGCCTGTAGTGCAGGTACTTTGTACGACTGGTATGTCTATATCTGCCAAATTACATAGATCCGATAGGTTAAAACATGGTAGGGGGGTGGGGAATGGTATAATTTAAAGTAAATGGGAATACATATGGTATTTGCTGTATTTGTACAGAAAGAATAATGCGTCGGCCGGTAAGGCCAGTATGCACGCTTGTGTGTAGGTACAAGGTGGAACTGGAACTATGAAATCTCCCAAACTATGTGGATCAGAAAGGTTATAACCTAGTGTTGTTGAAGTAGAAGGCCTAATCTAGTGGACTGGCAAGAATATGGCACTAACTGCATCTCTACAAACATACGTAATGCGCTAGTCAGTTTGGTCGGTATGCGCGCCTGTAGTGCAGGTACCATGTACGACTGAAATGTCTTTATCTGCCATATCACATAGATCCGATAGGTTAAAATATGGTAGAGGGGTGGGGAATGGTATCATTTAAAGGAAATGGGAATACATATGGTATTCACTGTATTGTTACGGAGAGAAAATGCGTCGGCCGGTAAGGTCAGTATGCACGCTTGTGTGTAGGTACAAGGCGGAGCTGGAACTCTGAAATCTCCCAAACTATGTGGATCGGAAAGGTAATAACCTAGTGTTGTTGAAGTAGAAGGCCAAATCTAGTGGACAGGCAAGAATATGGTACTAACTGCATCTCTACAAACATAAGTACTGCGCTGGTCAGTTTGGTCGGTATGCGCGCCTGTAGTGCAGGTACCTTGTACGACTGGAATGTCTATATCTGCCAAATTACATAGATCGGATATGTTAAAACATGGTAGGGGCGTGGGGAATGGTATCGTTGAAAGGAAATGGGAATATATATGGTATTCACTGTATTTCTAGAGAGAGAAAATGCGTCGGCCGGTAAGGTCGGTATGCACGCTTGTGTGTAGATACAAGGCGGAACTGAAACTATGAAATCTCCCAAATTATGTGGATCGAAAAGGTTATAACCTAGTGTTGTTGGAGTAGAAGGCATAATCTAGTGGACCAGCAAGAATATGGCACTAACTGCATCTCTACAAACATACGTAATGCGCTGGTGAGTTTGGTTAGTATGCGCCTGTAGTGCAGGTACCATGTACGACTGAAATGTCTATATCTACCAAATTACATAGATCCGATAAGTTAAAACATGGTAGGGGGGTGGAGAATGGTATCATTTAAAGGAATTGGGAATACATACGGTATTCACTATATTTTTACGGAGAGAAAATGCGTCGGCCGGTAAGGTCAGTATGCACGCTTGTGTGTAGGTACAAGGCGGAACTGAAACTCTGAAATCTCTCAAACTATGTAGATCGGAAAGGTTATAACCTAGTGTTTTTGAAGTAGAAGGCCTAATCTAGTGGACTGGCAAGAATATGGCACTAACTGCATCTCTACAAACATACGTAATGCGCTTGTGAGTTTGGTCGGTATGCGCGCCTGTAGTGCAGGTACCATGTACGACTGAAATGTCTTTATCAGCCAAATTACATAGATTCGATAGGTTAAAACATGGTAGGGGGGTGGGGAATGGTATCTGAGAAGAATGAAGAACGAGGATGGATGAACTATGAATGAGGTGAGTACATATAGAAAACCCTAATTGGGTTGTACCCCCTATGGGATACCCCACTATAGCCTACACAACAGCATAAGCTATATAATGTTCTGACACACCCCCATAGGCAAAGTGGGGGAGAACAAGGGGTCACAAGACCAGTCAAGCAAAGCAGAGCAAGCTCAGGGTGGATCACAACGTCACCACACAGTCCGAGCACAACGACAAGGCCACAAGGCCAGTTCACATGCAGGAGTACACATATATATATAGAGCTAGACAAGCAAGAGCAGGTATATATATGTGACAGTACAAGTAAGATCAATCGGGGATCACCAGTGGACCTCTGACACCCCCCCGCACTGGGATGCCCGAAGTGCATACACCGGGATTCGAACCCGAGACCTTCGCTCTGATACCATGAGAAGAATGAAGAACGAGGATGGATGAACTATGAATGAGGTGAGTACATATAGAAAACCCTAATTGGGTTGTACCCCCTATGGGATACCCCACTATAGCCTACACAACAGCATAAGCTATATAATGTTCTGACAGTATCATTTAAAGGAAATGGGAATACATTTGGTATTCACTGTATTTTTACGGAGAGAATAATGCGTCGGCTGGTAAGGGCAGTATGCACGCTTGTGTGTAGGTACAAGGCGGAATTGGAACTCTGAAATCTCCCAAATTATGTGGATCAGAAAGGTTATAACCTAGTGTTGTTGAAGTAGAAGGCCTAATCTAGTAGACTGGCAAGAATATGGCACTAACTGCATCTCTACAAACATACGTAATGCGCTGGTCAGTTTGGTCGGTATGCGCGCCTGTAGTGCAGGTACCATGTAGGACTGAAATATCTTTATCAGCCAAATTACATAGATCTGATAGGTTAAAACATGGTAGGGGGGTGGGGAATGGTATCATTTAAAGGAAATGGGAATACATATGGTATTAACTGAATTTGTACGGAGAGAATAATGCGTCGGCCGGTAAGGTCAGTATGCACGCTTGTGTGTAGGTACAAGGCGGAACTGGAACTCTGAAATCTCCCAAATTATGTGGATCGGAAAGGTTATAACCTAGTGTTGTTGAAGTAGAAGGTCTAATCTAGTGGATTGGCAAGAATATGGTACTAACTGCATCTCTACAAACATAAGTAATGCGCTGGTCAGTTTGGTCGGTATGCGCGCCTGTAGTGCAGGTACCATGTACGACTGAAATGTCTATACCTGCCAAATTACATAGATCCGATAGGTTAAAACATGGTAGGGGGGTGGGGAATGGTATAATTTAAAGTAAATGGGAATACATATGGTATTTGCTGTATTTGTACAGAAAGAATAATGCGTCGGCCGATAAGGCCAGTATGCACGCTTGTGTGTAGGTACAAGGTGGAACTGGAACTCTGAAATCTCCCAAACTATGTGGATCGGAAAGGTTATAACTGTCAAACATTGTATATGTTTATATTCTGTAGGCTATAGTGGGTTTAGCCTTAGGGGGTACAACATTCTAGGGTTTCCTACTTGTACTCCCAATCTTGTTAGTTCAATCACTCTTGTTCATTCTGACATGGTATCACGAGCCTAGGTTGCCACCTAGGACCGTTTTCTACTACGGGCCCACTATTCCGCTAGAAGCACCCTCGTGCGCCCTACCTTACGTGCGCCCTCGTGCGCCTTTCTCTGCTCGTGCGCCCTCGTGCGCCCTTTTTCTGCTAGTGCGCCTTCGCGCGCCCCGCCCTTCGTTCTGCCCGCGTGCTGTCCTGCAGCCCTCGCGCTGCCTCCTGCTGCCCTAGGCCAGTGCGACGCCCCTGCAAGCTAGTACGGCCCTCGAGCCGCCCCTGCAGGTCCGTCAGGCCCCCGAGCCGCCTCTGCAGACCCGTCAGGCCCCCGAGCCGCCTCTGCAGGCCCGTCAGGCCCGAGAGCCGCCCCTGCAGACCCGTCAGGCCCGCGCGCAGCCTCTGCCCGACCGCGCGCCGCCCCTGCAGGCCCTCGCTGCCCGCACGCAGCCTCTGCAGGCCCGTCAGGCCAGCGCGCGACCCCGTCAGGTCGCTGTCGCGGCCCCGTCAGGTTGCAGTCGCGGCCCCGCCGACGCGGACGCGGCCCCGCCCTGCAGTAACGCGGCCGCGCCCCACTACTGACGCGGCCGCGCCCAGCTGCCCGCCACGTCGCCCTGCCCGCGGCGTCGCCACCTGCCCGCGGCGTCGCCACCTGCCCGCGGCGTCGCCACCTGCCCGCCGCGTCGCCCTGCCCGCGGCGTCGCCCCTGCCCGCCGCGTCGCTCTGCCCGCCGCGTCGCCCCTGCCCGCGGCGTCGCCCCTGCCCGCCGCGTCGCCCTGCCCGCGGCGTCGCCCCTGCCCGCCGCGTCGCCCTGCCCGCCGCGTCGCCCCTGCCCGCGCGTCGCCCCTGCCCGCTGCGTCGCCCTGACCTACCCCGCGCCTGGCCCCTGGAGCAGCCGCCTCTGGAGCAGCCGCCCCTGCAGCAGCCGCCCCTGGCCCCTGGAGCAGCCGCCCCTGCAGCAGCCGCCCCTGGCCACTGGAGCAGCCGCCCCTGGAGCAGCCGCCCCTGGCCACTGGAGCAGCCGCCACTGCAGGAGCCGCCCCTGGCCCCTGGAGCAGCCGCCCCTGGAGCAGCCGCCCCTGCAGCAGCCGCCCCTGGCCCCTGGAGCAGCCGCCCCTGCAGCAGCCGCCCCTGGCCACTGGAGCAGCCGCCCCTGGAGCAGCCGCCACTGCAGGAGCCGCCCCTGGCCCCTGGAGCAGCCGCCCCTGGAGCAGCCGCCCCTGGAGCAGCCGCTGTGGCGGCCCCGCAGTCGCCTCCGTCGTGCGCCTGCCCTTCCCACCACTGGTGAGCACTGCCCTGCCCGTGCTGCTACTGCTGTTACTGCTGCTGCTACTGCTTCTACTGCTGCTCCTGACGTGGCCAGATGCAGCTCCAGGGCCGTCCGCGTGTGTCCCTCACGCCCCAGCAGCTTCGTGAGTGGTACGCCAGTTGGGGTTGTCGGGATGGCAGTAGTGGGAGTCGTCCTGGAGTGGGTAGTTCGGGAGTTTCTTGTAGTGGCCCAGTGCAGCAGCAGCGTCGTCTACGCGAGGCTCTTTCGCCCCAGCAGCTTCGTGAGTGGTACGCTCAGAGTAGAGGGTCACTGAGTACTGCTCGCTGCCCGTACGTCATTCGCACAGGTGTCCGGACTGGTCAGCCTTGCGGGACACGTGGTCACACAGAGTCCCACTGCTTCGCCCGTCTGGGCAACGCTTGGCGTACAGAGTTTGGCGACGCCGCTGAGCTCCCCTCCTGGCTGGAGCTGCTTAGACAGACGGTAGATATCTTTGCTCTAGACTATGATGCTATTCTCACTGCAATGTATGCATTGTCTACTAGTGCCGAGGGAGCCTGTCACCTGTGTGTGCCGCCTGACCCCGGTATCCAGTCTGCTGCTCCAGGTGCCGGTGAGGCTGCCGCTCTAGGTGCTAGTACGTCTGCTGCCCCAGGTCCTGGTGAGGCTGCTGCTCTAGGTGCTGGTGAGGCTGCTGATTTAGGTGCTCGTGAGTCTGCGCCCTCTGGTACTGCGTCTACTGAGGCACTGCACACCTTCACACTGGACTCAGGTGCTTCCCGCTGTTTCTTTCGTGACCGCACTGCCCTTGAGCAGCTTGCTCGGCCGGTTGCAGTCTCCCTCGCTGACCCCTCTGGGGGTCCGGTCATTGCGACCTCCTCTACTGTTCTCCCTTGTCCTGCGGTCCCGTCGGGCACACTGTCAGGTCTCTACCTCCCCTCGTTCTCTACGAACTTGGTGACGGGTAGTGCGCTCCAGGACGGGGGTGTCCACCAGTTCACCCCTGCCTACGAGCGCGTGACACACTGCACGTGTGCTCGGACGGGTCGCCACCTGGCTACCTTCACTCGGCAGCCGGGGTCGGACCTGTACACACTGACCACTGAGTCCCCTCAGGTAGCTGCGTCTGCGTCTACGTCAGGTCAGCTGTCGGCCCCCTACTCGTGTCGCTCCCTGGCGCACGAGACCGTCCTCTGGCACCACCGCCTTGGTCACCCGTCAGTGCACCGCCTTCGTGGCATGCACTCCCGGTACCTTGTCTCTGGTCTTCCCAGGGTTCTCCCTCCCTTCCCACCCTCGCCTGCTCCTCCTTGTCTTCCCTGTGTCGAGGGGCGGCAGCGCGCCGCTCCTCACTCCTCCTCGTTTCCCCTGACGACTGCTCCCCTGCAGACGCTCCACATGGACGTGTGGGGCCCAGCCCGCGTCCGTGGACAGGGTCACGAGAGGTACTTCTTGATAGTTGTTGACGACTACTCGCGCTACACCACGGTCTTCCCCTTGTGCACCAAGGGTGAAGTCCCTGATGTTTTGATCCCTTGGATCCGCGCTGCCCGTCTCCAGCTCAGCGAGAGGTTCCACTCGGACTTTCCTGTCCTGCGTCTGCACTCTGACAGAGGTGGGGAGTTTTCCTCCGACCTCTTGAGGGCCTACTGTCAGGGGCAGGGCATTGAGCAGTCGTTCACGCTTCCGGCCTCTCCACAGCAGAATGGGGTTGCTGAGCGCCGCATTGGCCTGGTCATGGAGGTCGCTCGTACCTCCTTGATCCATGCGGCTGCCCCCCACTTTCTGTGGCCGTTTGCGGTCCGATACGCTGCGCATCAGCTCAACCTCTGGCCCCGTGTCTCCGTTCCGGAGACTTCGCCGACACTGCGTTGGACGGGAGAGGTTGGCGATGCGTCTCGTTTCCGGGTCTGGGGATCTCAAGCTTTTGTTCGTGATACGTCCGCGGACAAGCTCTCCTCCCGCGCTGTTCCTTGTGTCTTCCTTGGCTTTGTCCCGGACGCGTCTGGTTGGCAGTTTTACCACGCCACCTCGCGCCGTGTCCTGCCTTCTCAGGACGTCACGTTCGACAAGTCGGTCCCCTACTACCGCCTCTTCCCCTACCGCACTGCCCCGCTCCCCCCCCTGCCTCTCTTCCTCGCACCAAGTGCTGCTGTGGTAGACCCCCTCCCCCCTCAGGGTGCCGCTCCCTCAGGTGTGTCCCAGGTAGACCCGGTTGAGCCTGTCGAGGTAGCTGTCGACTCTCGTCCTGCTAGGGATGCTGAGCCTGAGCGTGCGGAGCCTGGGGGTGCAGAGCTTGGGGGTGCTGAGCCTGAGGTTGCTGAGTCTGGGGGTGCTGAGCCTGCGGGTACGGAGCCTGGGGGTGCTGAGCCTGAGGGTGCTGAGCCTGAGAGTGCTACGTCTGAGGGTACTGAGCCTGGGGGTGCTGCGACTGACCGTGCGGCGCCTGGAGGCGCTCCCTCTTCACAGCAGCTGCGTGAGTGGTACTCGCGGTACTGCTGCCTCAGGAGGGGCGCTTCTGGGGCTAGGGGTGCTGCTGGAGCTGGTGTTCGTGGTTCCCCGCCTAGGCGGGAGCTGCCCTCTCCCCAGCGGCTCCGAGAGTGGTACGCTCGGCGCTGCAGTCTCCGGAGTGGCGCTGCTGGTGCTTTGGACCCTGGAGTTGGAGCTGCTGCTGGTGCCGCGGACCCTGGAGTTGGAGCTGCTGCTGGTGCTGAAGACCCTGGAGCTGGAGCCGCTGCTGGTGCTGCGGACCCTGGAGCTGGTACTGTGGTGCAGGAGCTACTGGTGGTGCTGCTGGAGGTGCTGCTGGTGCTGGAGCTGCTGGAGACGCTGCTGGTGCTGGAGGTGCTGGAGGTGCTGGTGCTGCTGGCGCAGGAGCTGCTGGTGGTGCTGGTGGAGTTGCTGCTGGAGCTGCTGGAGGTGCTGCTGGTGCTGGAGCTACTGGAGGTACTGCTGGTGCTGGAGCTGCTGGAGCCGCTGGTTCTGGAGGTGCTCGTGCTGGAGGTCCTGGAGCTGCTGGGGTTGCTGGTGGTGCTGCGGGAGTTGTAGCTGGAGACCCTGGGGCTGAGTGTACTGGTGCTGTCTCTGCTGGTTCAGGAGGTGCTGAGCGGCCGCGGCCGTACTACGTTCCGCTCCTTCAGCAGGTTCTTGGCCTCCCGCCCTCTCCTGGTCCTACTCCTCCCCTACTGAGTCCACCGCCTGTCCAGTCGCAGTCACAGTTACAGCCAGCCTCTCCACTGCCTGGTCCTTCTCCTTACGCTGAGCCGACGGGAGGTTTTACGGAGCGTCGTGAGCCTGAGTCTCGTCCTTCGTCGCCTGAGTCTCGTCCAGAGTCGTCTGAGTCGCGTCCAGAGTCGCCTGTCCGCGCTGTCCGCGCTGGTCGTCGTGCTCCGCGTCAGCGTCCTCCTCCTGTCCTTGGCACTCACTATATGACCCTGCGTCCTTCCACTGCTCCACAGCGTGTCCCTCTGCCATCTCCTCCAGCGTCCTCTCTTCCTGCTCTTGCTGACCCGGAGTCTGACTCTCTTCGTGCTGCCAGTCCTACTGTCACGCGTCTCCTCGCCACTGTTGTCACTGACCCTTGTTGCCGCCGCCTGTCGTCTAGACTACGCCGCTAGCCTTATTGCTGAGTCTGAGTCTGTCTGTCCTCCGTCCGTCGGGGGTGAGTGTGCTCTTGGCACGGACGTCCTTGAGGACAGACAGGAGGAGTTTGAGTGCTTTGCCGCTGCTTTACCTCATCTCGTGTCCATGCTGATTGCCCCTGAGGGAGACCCGGATGCACCAGACATCCCGACCCCACGCTCTTACGCAGAGGCGATGGAGGGTCCCTACTCCTCTCAGTGGCAGACAGCCATGGACGCAGAGATGGCTTCCTGAAGTCCACAGGCACCTACGTAGACGAGGTTCCCCCACCTGGGGCGAACATCGTCAGTGGCATGTGGATTTTCAGAGTAAAGCGGCCGCCGGGTTCTCCGCCTGTCTTCAAGGCGCGTTACGTTGCACGAGGCTTCAGTCAGCGAGAGGGAGTTGACTTCTTCCAGACCTTCTCCCCGACCCCGAAGATGACCACTCTTCGGGTTCTGCTGCACGTCGCCGCTCAGCGTGACTACGAGCTCCACTCTCTTGACTTCAGCACTGCGTTCCTACAGGGCAGCCTGCACGAGGAGATCTGGCTGCGCCGCCCACCTGGCTTCACTGGGTCGTTCCCTCCTGGTACCCAGTGGAGCCTCCGGCGGCCAGTCTACGGTCTCCGCCAGGCACCCCGTGAGTGGCACGACACACTGAGGACTACTCTTGCTGCTCTTGGGTTTGCTCCTTCTACTGCTGACCCGTCACTGTTTCTACGCACCGACACCACTCTGCCGCCGTTCTACGTTCTCGTGTAGGTAGACGACTTGGTCTTTGCTACTGCTGACACTGAGGCACTCGCCCACGTGAAGTCGGAGCTGCAGAAGAGACACACGTGCACAGACCTGGGTGAGCTGACAAGCTATCTTGGCTTGCGGATCACCTGGGACAGAGCACAACGCACCATCACCTTGACTCAGTCACACATGGTGCAGCAGGTCCTTCAGCGCTTCCGCTTCACGTACTCCTCGCCTCAGCCCACTCCTCTGCCTACCGGTCACTCGCTCTCAGCTCTGCCTTTGGATGAGTCCGTAGAGCCGAGTGGCCCGTATCCAGAGCTTGTGGGCTGCCTCATGTACCTGATGACCTGCACTCGACCTGACCTTGCATACCCTCTTAGCATCCTAGCACGCTATGTCGCTCCTGGCCGTCACCGGAAGGAGCACATGGATGCAGCTAAGAGGGTGTTGCGCTACTTGTGCAGTACGTCGGGCATGGGGCTTGTGCTTGGAGGACGGGCTCGAGTTGTCCTCACTGGGCACTCAGACGCTTCTTGGGCTGACGACCAGGCTACGCAGTGGTCGTCTCAGGGTTACACCTTCAGCCTTGGCTCTGGTTCAGTTTCTTGGCGTTCTACACGCTCGTCTTCAGTTCTCAGCTCCAGTTGTGAGGCTGAGATCTACGCCACAGCCATGGCTGCACAGGAGTTACGCTGGCTCACCTACCTGCTGACCGACCTGGGAGAGCGGCCTCGTTCTCCTCCAGTGCTGTACGTCGACAACAAGGCCGCCATTGCCTTGTGTCAGGAGCACAGACTGGAGCACAGAACGAAGCACATCGCTCTGCGCTACTTCCTTGCTCGAGAGCTGCAGCAGCGTGGTCAGCTTCGTCTTGCTTACGTGGCCACTCGGGCCAACACTGCTGATGTGTTCACCAAGGCGCTTCAGCCTTGTGATCATCAGCGTTTCTGTACTGTTCTAGGCCTTGTGCCTACTGTCCCTCACTTGCTCACTTCTTGACTCTGCTTGTACTGGGATCTCTATATATATAACTGCATGCTTACACTTGCTAGGTTGTGATCACTGTACCTCTTGTTATATTATCAAACTGCATGTGAACTGGTCTTGTGACCGCTTGCTTGTGCTCGGAATTTGTGTGGTATCCTTAAGATCCACCCTGAGCTTGTTTTGCTTTGTTTTGCTTTGACTGGTCTTGTGACCATCTGGTTGTCTCCCACTTAGCCTATGGGGGTGTGTCAAACATTGTATATGTTTATATTCTGTAGGCTATAGTGGGTTTAGCCTTAGGGGGTACAACATTCTAGGGTTTCCTACTTGTACTCCCAATCTTGTTAGTTCAATCACTCTTGTTCATTCTGACAATAACCTAGTGTTGTTGAAGTAGAATGCCTAATCTAGTGGACTGGCAAGAATATGGCACTAACTGCATCTCTACAAACATACGTAATGCGCTAGTCAGTTTCGTCGGTATGCGCGCCTGTAGTGCAGGTACCATGTACGACTGAAATGTCTTTATCTGCCAAATCACATAGATCCGATAGGTTAAAACATGGTAGAGGGGTGGGGAATGGTATCATTTAAACGAAATGGGAATCCATATGGTATTCACTGTATTTTTACGGAGAGAAAATGCGTCGGCCGGTAAGGTCAGTATGCACGTTTGTGTGTAGGTACAAGGCGGAGCTGGAACTCTGAAATCTCCCAAATTATGTGGATCAGAAAGGTTATAACCAAGTGTTGTTGAAGTAGAAGGCCTAATCTAGTGAACTGACAAGAATATGGCACCAACTGCATTTCTAGAAACATAAGTAATGGGCTGGTCAGTTTGGTCGGTATGCGCGCCTGTAGTGCAGGTACCATGTACGACTGGAATGTCTATATTTGCCAAATTACATAGCCCTGATAGGTTAAAACATGGTAGGGGGGTAGGGAATGGTATAATTTGAAGGAAATGGGAATACATATGGTATTCACTGTATTTCTACAGAGAGAATAATGCGTCGGCCGGTAAGGTCAGTATGCACGCTTGTGTGTAGGTACAAGGCGGAGCTGGAAATCTGAAATCTCCCAAACTATGTGGATCGGAAAGGTAATAACCTAGTGTTCTTGAAGTAGAAGGTCTAATCTAGTGGACAGGCAAGAATATGGCACTGGTCAGTTTGGTCAGTATGCGCGCCTGTAGTGCAGGTACCATGTACGACTGGAATGTCTATATCTGCCAAATTACATAGATCCGATATGTTAAAACATGGTAGGGGGGTGGGGAATGGTATCATTTAATGGAAATGGGAATACATATGGTATTCACTATATTTTTACGGAGAGAATAATGCGTCGGCCGGTAAGGTCAGTATGTACGCTTGTGTGTAGGTACAAGGCGGAACTGGAACTCTGAAATCTCCCAAATTATGTTGATCGGAAAGGTTATAACCTAGTGTTGTTGGAGTAGAAGGCCTAATCTAGTGGACCAGCAAGAATATGGCACTAACTGCATCTCTACAAACATACGTAATGCGCTGGTGAGTTTGGTCGCTATGCGCCAGTAGTGCAGGTACCACGTACGACTGAAATGTCTATATCTACCAAATTACATAGATCCGATAGGTTAAAACATGGTAGGGGGGTGGGGAATGGTATCATTTAAAGGAATTGGGAATACATACGGTATTCACTGTATTTTTACGGAGAGAGTATTGCGTCGGCCGGTAAGGTCAGTATGCACGCTTGTGTGTAGGTACAAGGCGGAACTGGAACTCTGAAATCTCCCAAATTATGTGGATCGGAAAGGTTATAACCTAGTGTTGTTGAAGTAGAAGGCATAATCTAGTGGACTGGCAAGAATATGGCACTAACTGCATCTCTACAAACATACGTAATGCGCTGGTCAGTTTGGTCGGTATGCGCGCCTGTAGTGCAGGTACCATGTACGACTGAAATGTGTTGAGTGCAATACATGATTTGCACGACAACCTACCACCTATTCGTCGACGTCGAGTGAAAGAAAGGTGTTTGTTCTGAAGGTAATTTGTTGTGTGTGAGTTGCGCATTTTCGTGCTTTACGTTTGAGTGTTTACGGCTCGTGAATCGTCTCAACGGTTCATGAGTTATGTGCGTTTTCGTGAGAGGTTGCGTTCCTAAGTGTTCGTGAAAGTCCGCGAGCGAATGCGAGACTTCGTGTGCGTTTGCGTTGTTTCGTGAGTTGTCGAGGATGCGTGAATCATGTGTTCATGAAATTCTGTGAGTTTCGTGAGCAGTTCATGAAGGTTTATGTGTGTTCATGTAAGTTCATGTGTTTCTGTTTTTCGTGTGTGTTCATGAAATGCTGTGAGTGTTCACGAGTTGACCGAGGATATTTTTTGTGCTGGTCAAAGGTTAAGCGCGCGAGAATCTTGACCGCGTGTGGTCCTGATTTCGCGCGTGTTGGTCCTCAGGCCAGAGAGTGTGCCTCGCACTGTTGCGAGGGTGGCAGGGCCCACGATCGCAACAAGACAGGGCGAATGATCGCCCTGCCCACGCGCAGGACAGCGCATGTCCGCGAACTGTACAGCACGACCGAAATATCGGTCGTGCATGATTGCGGTCAACGGGTGCTCGGGATTTCGGTTGAATAACTGAATCCCGCGTTGACCCGATTTACAGATAATTTCGCGAGAAATGGCGCGCGCCTAACGGGACAATTTCGATACAGGGGAAAACGGTGAAAAACCGTAAAGTAACTGTAAGGCTTCGTGAAATAACGGTAATCCCACACGAGCATTCATGATAGCGCATGGGAGATCATGAATGTTCGCGAAGGGAGTCAGCAGGGGGTTTTGGCAGGAGTGCAGTTTGAAGACAGTTATTTTGACGGGGCAAATCAAGCCAAACTCAAGAGCAGTTCGACAACCGTTTTCCTTGGCGCATCTGGCGAAGTCCTAAAGTCTAGTTAAACAACTGCTTTGTGTTTCCTTTGTGTGTGCGTAGGCTTTCATATAAATTGTGTGCTTATGCGAAGTTGCAATTAATCCTTTTGTGAATGAAAATTGCTCTATTAACGTATTGACGTGAAGAGCTGATTCTGCATACGAGCCAATTCGTCGTCAACGCTGCGCAAACGAGCCTGGGAGCGTTCTAGTGCACGTGATTGGATTTACACTTAGTACGTCCCTCGACAAACACGGACCCTTGGTTAGGGGCTGGCTTTGCCAGGCACCCGAGGACCCTTGGAGGTGACCCCGTGGGGACTAACTAGTGTGTATTAAAGGCGTGCCTAGAGCTTCTAGATCCCATATACTGGTCAATAAGTGGTATCAGAGGTGTGGTTCTAAGGGTTGCCGTCAGAACACCATGGAGTCGGGCGGAACTGAAGGTTCTCTTGCACGTGCAAATAGTGGAAGCCATGATACTGGAGGTTCAGCACCAAGGGGAGTGCGTCCTAGCTAGGGCTCACTATTAAAGGAAGTGCTCAAGAACTTTACCGTCGACAAGTTCAACGGCAATGGGTATGACGATTGGGCGTGGAAAATGCAGTTGTATTTTCGGCAAGTCGGCTTGTTGAAGCTGATGACGGGCGAGGAGAAGAGGCCGGACGACGCCAACCTGCAAGAGGAGTGGGACGAGCGTGCGACGGCGGGCTACTACCTCCTTTCGCAGAGTTTGGACCTGAACCAGAGATCACACGTCATGCATCTGCTGGAGAAGGCTGAACGCGGACCACTAGCTTGGAAGGTGCTTAAGGAGCTGCATGCGCCAACCTCAGTGGTTGCAACGCTCATGCTGGAGCGTGAACTCCCGTCGTTGCGACTGAATGAAGGGGAGCCGATTCAACCCGTCCTAGACAAGATGCGGGAGTTATACGCGAAGCTGAAGATTGCGGGCGTAACCTACCCGGAGCAAACGAGGTGCTTGCGGATGCTGTCGTTGCTTCCCGAGTCTTGGTTGCAGTTCACGAGCGGCCTCAGTCTTCCTCAGAACCAAGGGTCATGGACGCTCGAATGGGTGAGGACCAAGATCCTGGAGGAAGACTTCAGGAGGCGGCAGTTCAATTTGAATCAAGACGGAGATGGCGGCTATGGCATTCAAGCGAGTAGTTGGCGCAAGGGCCGCGGTCAAGGTGAACGTGGACGGCTCAAAAAGAGACGTGACAACAGAAATCAAAGGAGTACGAGTGATGATGAAGAAGAAGATGAGCACGGTGGCTACCAAGGGTTCAAGGGAACCTGCTGGTATTGCAATAAGCCGGGACACACATGGGTGAAATGCTGGAAGCGACCCAAAGGGTGGACTCTCGGATATGAGGGTGATGACCGAAAGAAGAACCAACAGCATGGCGTTGGTTATGTAGCAGAGACCGCAATGGAAGGGGAACAAGGTTGGGAACGAGCTCCTGGACAGTTCTTCCATGTGCAAGGGAATAGGGGAGATGAGAAGGCATCCGCCAAGAAGGGAGCGGAGCCTCCTCCCCTTAACACGTGGATCCTAGATTCCGGAGCAGCAAAACACATGACCTTAAGGGCGGACCTGCTAGATGGGATTGAGAAAACGAGTGTCTCTGAAATGCATTCCGGATGCGGGCACAAGATGAAAGTGTTGGGAGTCGGCAAGGCAGCCTTCAAGGGAGCTGATGGGAAGCCGATCGTCTTGGAAGAGGTGCTCTTAGTGTCGGAGCTGAAGGGAAATCTAATCTCTTTGCGGAAGATGGGACTTGCAGGGGTGTGCATGTCGACCAATGGAGCCGAAACCTTCGAAGGGCGTCGTGGTGACCGAGTGTTGTGGGACTTGCATCAGGAGAAGGACCTGCATGACGAGCTGTGGCATGTGCCCGTGGTGCCATGGAAGGAAGTGATACATGAGATGCAAATTGGAATTTGCAGCTGCAAGGGGGAGTGCGCTATGGTGGCTGCTGAAACGATCAAGGAGTTGAAGGTGACAGTGGAGATGCTGGTGCAACAGTTGAAGCATGTGAATGCTCGACTCGTAGCGTCTGAAAAGGGAAATGCAGCAAGTGCTGATCAGAAAATCGGTGCAGGAACCAAGGGGAACGAAGGCAAGGCTGCTGCTGTGGTGAAGGAGAAGAGAGTGCACAAGAGTGACACTCATGAGCAGCAGAAACCTAACGTCGTGGTGCAGCCGAAGAGTGAGGCTGCTAAAGAGAAGCCGTTGGTGCTGAATGTGACAAGCACTGAAGCTGATGCGACCAAGGTGTTTGGAGAACCTAAGGTGGACTTGGGTTTGAAGGGTGCTGAAACTACTACGGGGAATAGCGGCAATACTTCGGTGAAGCCTCAAATGGTTGCAGCAGATGATGTGGAAGCAGAAATTATGGGGGAGAGTGAGATTGCCTTCCCTAAAACTGGTGTTGGGATTGGCAATGGGATGGAGCTGATCGACCGTAAAAATCTGGAGTCAGATGAAAAGGGGGAGCTGTTGGGCAAGGATGTAAAATCTCTTGAGCAAATGATGGAAGTGGTGAAGGGTGTTGTCGAGTCCGTGAGTAACGAATGTGGGTTCGAATAGTCGGCAGGTTGTGGGGGAGTTTGTTGAGTGCAATACATGATTTGCACGACAACCTACCACCTATTCGTCGACGTCGAGTGAAAGTGAGGTGTTTGTTCTGAAGGTAATCTGTTGTGTGTGAGTTGCGCATTTTCGTGCTTTACGTTTGAGTGTTTACGGCTCGTGAATCGTCTCAACGGTTCATGAGTTATGTGCGTTTTCGTGAGAGGTTGCGTTCCTAAGTGTTCGTGAAAGTCCGCGAGCGAATGCGAGACTTCGTGTGCGTTTGCGTTGTTTCGTGAGTTGTCGAGGATGCGTGAATCATGTGTTCGTGAAATTCTGTGAGTTTCGTGAGCAGTTCATGAAGGTTTATGTGTGTTCATGTAAGTTCATGTGTTTCTGTTTTTCGTGTGTGTTCATGAAATGCTGTGAGTGTTCACGAGTTGACCGAGGATATTTTTCGTGCTGGTCAAAGGTTAAGCGCGCGAGAATCTTGACCGCGTGTGGTCCTGATTTCGCGCGTGTTGGTCCTCAGGCCAGAGAGTGTGCCTCGCACTGTTGCGAGGGTGGCAGGGCCCACGATCGCAACAAGACAGGGCGAATGATCGCCCTGCCCACGCGCAGGACAGCGCATGTCCGCGAACTGTACAGCACGACCGAAATATCGGTCGTGCATGATTGCGGTCAACGGGTGCTCGGGATTTCGGTTGAATAACTGAATCCCGCGTTGACCCGATTTACAGGTAATTTCGCGAGAAATGGCGCGCGCCTAACGGGACAATTTCGATACAGGGGAAAACGGTGAAAAACCGTAAAGTAACTGTAAGGCTTCGTGAAATAACGGTAATCCCACACGAGCATTCATGATAGCGCATGGGAGATCATGAATGTTCGCGAAGGGAGTCAGCAGGGGGTTTTGGCAGGAGTGCAGTTTGAAGACAATTATTTTGACGGGGCAAATCAAGCCAAACTCAAGAGCAGTTCGACAACCGTTTTCCTTGGCGCATCTGGCGAAGTCCTAAAGTCTAGTTAAACAACTGCTTTGTGTTTCCTTTGTGTGTGCGTAGGCTTTCATATAAATTGTGTGCTTATGCGAAGTTGCAATTAATCCTTTTGTGAATGAAAATTGCTCTATTAACGTATTGACGTGAAGAGCTGATTCTGCATACGAGCCAATTCGTCGTCAACGCTGCGCAAACGAGCCTGGGAGCGTTCTAGTGCACGTGATTGGATTTACACTTAGTACGTCCCTCGACAAACACGGACCCTTGGTTAGGGGCTGGCTTTGCCAGGCACCCGAGGACCCTTGGAGGTGACCCCGTGGGGACTAACTAGTGTGTATTAAAGGCGTGCCTAGAGCTTCTAGATCCCATATACTGGTCAACAAAATGTCTTTATCAGCCAAATTACATAGATCCGATAGGTTAAAACATGGTAGGGGGGTGGGGAATGGTATCATTTAAAGGAAATGGGAATACATATGGTATTCACTGTATTTGTTACCTGTTACCTGTTACCAGATATAGACATTCGAGTCGTACATGTTACCTGCACTACAGGCGCGCATAGCGACCAAACTGACCAGCGCATTACGTATGTTTGTAGAGATGCAGTTAGTGCCATATTCTTGCCAGTCCACTAGATTAGGCCTTCTACTTCAACAACACTTGGTTATAACCTTTCTGATCCACATAATTTGGGAGATTTCAGAGTTTTAGCTCCGCCTTCTACCTACACACAAGCGTGCATACTGACCTTACCAGCCGACACATTATTCTCTCTGTACAAATACAGTGAATACCATATGTATTCCCATTTCCTTTAAAGGATACCATTCCCCACCCCCCTAACATGTTTTAACATATCGGATCTATGTAATTTGGCAGATATAGACGTTACAGTCGTACATGGTACCTGCACTACAGGCGCGCATAGCGACCAAACTGACCAGCGCATTAATCATGTTTGTAGAGATGCAGTTAGTACCATATTCTTGCCAATCCACTAGATTAGGCCTTCTACTTCAACAACACTAGGTTATAATCTTTCTGATCCACATAATTTGGGAGATTTCAGAGTTCCAATTTCGCCTTGTACCTACACACAAGCGTGCATACTGACCTTACCGGCCGACACATTATTCTCTCTGTACAAATACAGTGAATACCATATGTATTCCCATTTCCTTTAAATTATACCATTCCCCACCCCCCTACCATGTTTTAACCTATTGGATCTATGTAATTTGGCATATATAGACATTCCAGTTGTACATGGTACCTGCACTACAGGCGCGCATAGCGACCAAACTGACCAGCGCATTACGTATGTTTGTAGAGATGCAGTTAGTGCCATATTCTTGTCAGTCCACTTAATTAGGCATTCTACTTCAACAACAATTGGTAATAACCTTTCTGATCCACATAATTTGGGAGATTTCAGAGTTCCAGTTCCGCCTTGTACCTACACACAAGCGTGCATACTGACCTTACCGGCCAACACATTTTCTCTCCGTACAAATACAGTGAATACCGTATGTATTCCCATTTCCTTTAAATGATACCATTTCCCACCCCCCTACCATGTTTTAACAAATCGGATCTATGTAATATGGCAGATAAAGACATTTCAGTCGTACATGGTACCTGCACTACAGGCGCGCATACCGACCAAACTGACCAGCGCATTACGTATGGAGATGCAGTTAGTACCATATTCTTGTCAATCCACTAGATTAGGCCTTCTACTTCAACAACACTTGGTTATAACCTTTTCGATCCACATAATTTGGAGATTTCAGAGTTTCAGCTCCGCCTTGTACCTACACACAAGCGTGCATACTGACCTTACCAGCCGACACATTATTCTCTCCGTACAAATACAGTGAATACCATATGTATTACCATTTCCTTTAAATTATACCATTCCCCACCCCCGTACCATGTTTTAACCTATCGGATCTATGTAATTTGACAGTGTCAGATTTATATGACATAGCTACTGTAGGCTATAGTGGGGTAGCACATATGGGGTACAGTTTTCTAGGGTTTGCATTTGTACCCAACTTTCCCTTAGTCAATTCATTCTCGTTCAGTTTCTCATGGTATCGAGCAGGTTCCCCTGTGGGAACTGTTCCTAGGGCCCACCACCTTTTTTTCCTGCCCGGAGCGCGCTCTCCACTGCCCGAGTCGCGCTCCCCTCTCTCGACCCTGTCGCGCCGCCTTAGCGGCCCCGTCGCGTCGCGCTTGCGGCCCCGTCGCGTCGCCCTCGCGGCCCCTTCACGTCGCGCCGCCCTAGCGGCCGCGTCGCGCCGCCCTCGCGGCCCCGATCCGCCGCCCTCGCGGCTCCTTCGTGTCGCGCCGCCCTCGCGGCCCTTTCACGCCGCCCTCGCGGCCCTTTCTAGCCGCCCTCGCGGCCTCTTCAAGCCGCCCTCGTGACCTCCCCCCCTCCTAGCCGCCCTCGCGGCCCCGTCGCCTACCCCTGCGGCCCCGGCGCCGCCCTTCCCTGCCTCGGCGCCGCCTCTGCTGGCCCCGTCGCCTACCCGTGCGGCCCCGGAGCTGCCCTTCCCGGCCCCGGCGCCTCCTCTACTGGCCCCGACGCCGCTCCACCCGGCCCCGACGCCGCTCCACCCGGCCTCGCCGCCGCTCCACCCGGCCCCGCCGCCGTCCCCACGCGGCCCCGCCGTCACCACCGAGCCGCCGGCGCCGCCGAGCTACTGCCGAGCCGCCCGATCCACCCGAGCCGCCCGAGCCGCCGCGCCACCTGAGCCGCCCGAGCCGCCGGGTCGCTGAGCCGCCGAGCTGCAGTTGCTGCCGAGCCGCCGTACCGCCGAGCCGCCCGAGCCGCCCGAGTCGCCGAGTGGCCGAGCCGCAGTTGCTGCCGAGCCGCCGTACCGCCGAGCCGCCCGAGCCGCCGAGTTGCCGACCCGCCGAGCCGCCGAGCCGCCCGAGCCGCCCTGTCCGGTAAGAGCAGCGCCTCTGTCACTGCACTGCCCTTACCCTACTGTTCGCGCTGCTAGTCTACTGCTGTCATGGCTACCCCTAGTGTCCTCGCTTTTGACGCTGAGGGTCGGGCCATTGACTTTGACGTCTGGGTAGATGACCTGCAGCTTTTCCTACAGTGCGATAGGGCAGACGGTCTCTCCCTCTTTGACCTCAAAGTCAAGAATAGCATCAAAGTCAAGGTCAAAGACAGCTACACCCGCCCTAGACAGCTCGCCCCAGCGGGGGATCTCAGTGGCCTCAGGGAACTGGTGACACCAAGCGTCCGTCAGGCGGCCAAAGCAGCGCTGGGTGGAGTGCGCACCCCCGCACTGCTCACCCGCGCGGTCGCCGGTGCGTAGGACGTAGGTGCACGGACCAGTACCCCCACCCCGCTGGCGTGCAGCGTACCACTCACGGAGCTGCTGAGGGGGGGGGATGTCACGAGTGCGCTGCTGCCGCTGCTGCTGCTGCTGCTAGCGCTGACCACCACCGGAGCCGACCCTCTGCGCAGCGCCAAACCGACCAGCTCCACCTCCTCCGCCGCCGCCTCCTCCACCGCCGCCACCTCTGCCACCTCCGCTCCCACTGCCACCGCCGCCGCCGCCTCCGCCTCCACTGCCGCCACCGACACCTCCACCCCCGCCACCACTCCCACCACCACCCCCCCCCCCTCCTAGCCGCCCTCGCGGCCCCGTCGCCTACCTCTGCGTGCCCCTTTGCCTTCTCCTCCTGAGTCCTCTCTTCCTGCTCTTCCCGACTCGGAGTCGGACTCTCTTCGTGCTGCCAGTCCTACTGTCACGCGTCTCCTTGCTACTGTCGTCACTGACCCTTCCTTTGAGTCCACTGCTGCGTCTGCCCTAGTTGCTGAGCTCGTCGACTTTGCTGCTCGCTGTCGTCTAGACTACGCTGCTAGTCTTGTCGTTGAGTCTGAGTCTGTCAGTCCTCCGTCCGTCGGGGGTGAGTGTGCCCTTGGCACGGACGTCTTTGAGGACAGGCAGGAGGAGTTCCAGTGTTTGGCTGCTGCTTCACCTCATCTCGTGTCCGTACTGCTTACCCCTGAGGGAGACCCGGATGCACTTGACATCCCGACTCCGCGCTCTTACGCGGAGGCGATAGAGGGTCCCTACTCCTCTCAGTGGCAGGCAGCTATGGACACAGAGATGGCTTCCTGGAAGTCCACAGGCACCTACGTTGACGAGGTTCCCCCGCCTGGGGCGAACATCGTCAGTGGCATGTGGATTTTCAGGGTGAAGCGACCGCCGGGTTCTCCGCCTGTCTTCAAGGCGCGTTACGTGGCTCGTGGCTTCAGTCAGCGGCAGGGAGTTGACTACTTTCAGACCTTCTCTCCCACCCCGAAGATGACCACTCTTCGGGTACTGCTGCACATAGCTGCTCACCGCGACTACGAGCTGCACTCTCTTGACTTCAGCACTGCTTTCTTGCAGGGCAGCCTGCACGAGGAGATCTGGCTGCGTCGCCCACCTGGCTTCACTGGGTCTTTTCCTCCTGGCACCCAGTGGAGCCTCCGGCGACCAGTCTACGGTCTCCGCCAGGCACCGCGTGAGTGGCACGACACACTGAGGACTACACTTGCGGCTCTTGGGTTTCCTCCCTCTACTGCCGACCCGTCGCTGTTTCTGCGCACCGACACTTCTTTGCCGCCGTTCTACATCCTCATGTACGTCGACGACTTGGTCTTTGCCACAGCTGACACTGCTGGACTCGCCCACGTGAAGTCCGAGCTGCAGAAGAGACACACGTGCACAGACCTGGGTGAACTGCGCAGCTACCTTGGCTTGCAGATCACCCGGGACAGAGCACGCCGCACCATTACCCTGACTCAGTCACACATGGTGCAGCAGGTCCTTCAGCGCTTCGGCTTCACGTACTCCTCGCCTCAGGCCACTCCTCTGCCTACTCGCCACTCGCTCTCAGCTCTGCCTTCGGATGAGTCCGTAGAGTCGAGTGGCCCGTACCCAGAGCTTGTTGGCTGCCTCATGTACCTGATGACCTGCACACGACCTGACCTCGCATACCCTCTTAGCATTCTCGCACGCTATGTTGCTCCTGGGAGACACAGACCGGAGCACATGGCTGCAGCGAAGAGGGTGTTGCGTTACTTGTGCAGTACGTCGGGCATGGGGCTTGTGCTTGGAGGGCAGAGTCCAGTGGTCCTCACTGGGCACGCAGACGCTTCTTGGGCTGACGACCAGGCTACGCAGCGGTCGTCACAGGGTTACACCTTCAGCCTTGGTTCCGGCTCTGTTTCGTGGCGGGCTACCCGCTCGTCTTCTGTTCTCAGCTCCAGTTGTGAGGCTGAGATCTACGCCGGGGCCATGGCTGCACAGGAGCTTCGCTGGCTCACCTACCTGCTGACTGACCTCGGAGAGCCGCCTCGTTCTCCTCCAGTGCTGTACGTAGACAACAAGGCCATGCTGGCCTTGTGTCGAGAGCAGAGACTGGAGCACAGAACGAAGCACATTGCTCTCCGCTACTTCCTTGCTCGTGAGCTACAGCAGCGTGGTCAACTGCGGCTTGGGTACGTGGCCTCTCAAGCCAACACTGCTGATATCTTCACCAAGGCACTTGCGCCTTGTGATCATCAGCGCTTCTGTACTCAGCTGGGTCTTGTGCCTACCTTGCCTCACTTGCTCACCCCTTGACCTTGTCTGTACTGTTGCATATATATATACACCTGCTCTTGCTTGTCTAGCCTTATATATATATGTAATCCTGCATGTGAACTGGCCTTGTGGCCTTGAACTTGTGCTCGGAATGTGTGGTGACTTTGTGATCCACCCTGAGCTTGCTTTGCTTTGCTTGACTGGTCTTGTGACCCCTTGTTCTCCCCCACTTTGCCTATGGGGGTGTGTCAGATTTATATGACATAGCTACTGTAGGCTATAGTGGGGTAGCACATATGGGGTACAGTTTTCTAGGGTTTGCATTTGTACCCAACTTTCCCTTAGTCAATTCATTCTCGTTCAGTTTCTCAGACAGATATAGACATTCGAGTCGTACATGTTACCTGCACTACAGGCGCGCATAGCGACCAAACTGACCAGCGCATTAAGTATGTTTGTAGAGATGCAGTTAGTGCCATATTCTTGCCAGTCCACTAGATTAGGCCTTCTACTTCAACAACACTTGGTTATAACCTTTCTGATCCACATGATTTGGGAGATTTCAGAGTTTTAGCTCCGCCTTCTACCTACACACAAGCGTGCATACTGACCTTACCAGCCGACACATTATTCTCTCTGTACAAATACAGTGAATACCATTTGTATTCCCATTTCCTTTAAAGGATACCATTCCCCACCCCCCTAACATGTTTTAACATATCGGATCTATGTAATCTGGCAGATATAGACATTCTAGTCGTACATGGTACCTGCACTACAGGCGCGCATAGCGACCAAACTGACCAGCGCATTAATCATGTTTGTAGAGATGCAGTTAGTACCATATTCTTGCCAATCCACTAGATTAGGCCTTCTACTTCAACAACACTAGGTTATAATCTTTCCGATCCACATAATTTGGGAGATTTCAGAGTTCCAGTTTCGCCTTGTACCTACACACAAGCGTGCATACTGACCTTACCGGCCGACACATTATTCTCTCTATACAAATACAGTGAATACCATATGTATTCCCATTTCCTTTAAATGATACCATTCCCCACCCCCCTACCATGTTTTAACCTATTGGATCTATGTAATTTGGCAGATATAGACATTCCAGTTGTACATGGTACCTGCACTACAGGCGCGCATAGCGACCAAAGTGACCAGCGCATTACGTATGTTTGTAGAGATGCAGTTAGTGCCATATTCTTGCCAGTCCACTAGATTAGGCATTCTACTTCAACAACACTTGGTAATAACCTTTCTGATCCACATAATTTGGGAGATTTCGGAGTTTTAGCTCCGCCTTCTACCTACACACAAGCGTGCATACTGACCTTACCAGCCGACACATTATTCTCTCTTTATAAATACAGTGAATACCATATGTATTCCCATTTCCTTTAAATGATACCATTCCCCACCCCCCTAACATGTTTTAACATATCGGATCTATGTAATTTGGCAGATATAGACATTCCAGTCGTACATGGTACCTGCACCACTAGGGGTCTTACGGAGCATCGTGAGTCTGAGTCTCGTCCTGTGTCGCCTGAGTCTCGTCCTGAGTCGCTTGAGTCTCGTCCTGCGTCGCCTGTTCGCGCTGTTCGCACTGGTCGTCGTGTTCCGCGTCAGCGTCCTCCTGCTGTCCCAGGCACGCACCAGATGGCACTTCGTCCTTCCACTGCTCCACAGCGTGTCCCTCTTCCGTCTCCTCCTGCGTCCTCTCTTCCTGATGTTGCTGACCCGCCGTCAGACCTTGCTCGTGCTGCCAGTCCTTCTGTCACGCATCTTCTCGCGACTGTTGTCACTGACCCTGCGTCTGCCCTAGTTGCTGAGCTTGTTGACTTTGCTGCCGCCTGTCGTCTAGACTACGCTGCTAGTCTTGTTGCTGAGTCTGAGTCTGTTTGTCCTCCGTCCGTCGGGGGTGAGTGTGCTCTTGGCACGGACGTCCTTGAGGACAGGCAGGAGGACTTTGAGTGCTTTGCAGCTGATGTACCTCATCTCGTGTCCATGCTGATTGCACCTGAGGGAGACCCGGATGCACCAGACATCCCGACCCCGCGCTTTTACGCAGAGGCGATAGAGGGTCCCTAGTCCTAGTCCTCTGCATCCGTGACAGACAGCCATGGATGCAGAGATGGCATCCTGGAAGTCCACAGGCACTTACGTTGACGAGGTTCCCCCACCTGGGGCGAACATCGTCAGTGGCATGTGGATTTTCAGGGTGAAGCGGCCGCCGGGTTCTCCGCCTGTCTTCAAGGCGCGTTACGTTGCACGTGGCTTCAGTCAGTGACACGGAGTTGACTTCTTCCAGACCTTCTCCCCCACCCCAAAGATGACCACTCTTCGGGTTGTGCTGCACGTCGCCGCTCAGCGTGACTACGAGCTTCACTCTCTTGACTTCAGCACTGCTTTCCTACAGGGCAGCCTGTAAGAGGAGATATGGCTGCGCCGCCCACCGGGCTTCACTGGGTCGTTTCCTGCTGGTACCCAGGGGAGCCTCCGTCGGCCAGTCCACGGTCTCCGACAGGCGCCTCGTGAGTGGCACGACACACTGAGGACGACTCTTGCGGCTCTTGGGTTTACACCTTCTACTGCTGACCCGTCGCTGTTTCTACGCACCGACACATCTCTGCCGTCGTTCTACATCCTTGTGTACGTCGACGACTTGGTCTTTGCCACTGCTGACACTGCTGGACTCGCCCACGTGAAGTCCGAGCTGCAGAAGAGACACAAGTGCACAGACCTGGGTGAGCTGCGCAGCTATCTTGGCTTGCAGATCACCCGGGACAGAGCACAGCGCACCATTACCTTGACTCAGTCACACATGGTGCAGCAGGTCCTTCAGCGCTTCGGCTTCGAGTACTCCTCGCCACAGGCCACTCCTCTGCCTACCGGTCACTCGCTCTCAGCTCTGCCTTCGGATGAGTCCGTAGAGCCGAGTGGCCCGTATCCAGAGCTTGTGGGCTGCCTCATGTACCTGATGACCTGCACTCGACCTGACCTCGCTTACCCTCTTAGCATCCTGGCTCGCTACGTTGCGCCCGGGAGACACCGACCAGAGCACTGGAAGGCCGCTAAGAGGGGGATGCGCTACTTGTGCAGTACATCGGGCATGGGGCTCGTGCTTGGAGGACGGGCTCGAGTTGTCCTCACTGGTCACGCAGCCGCTTCTTGGGTTGACGACTTGGCTACGCAGCGGTCGTCACAGGGTTACACCTTCAGCCTTGTTTCAGGCTCTGTTTCGTGGCGGTCTACCCGCTCGTCTTCTGTTCTCAGCTCCAGTTGTGAGGCTGAGATCTACGCAGGGGCCATGGCTGCACAGGAGTTACGCTGGCTCACCTACCTGCTGACCGGCTTGGGCGAGCCGCCTCGTTCTCCTCCAGTTCTGTACGTCGACAACAAGGCCATGATTGCCTTAAGTCAGGAGCACAGACTGGAGCACAAAACGAAGCACATCGCTCTGCGCTACTTCCTTGCTCGAGAGTTGCAGCAGCGTGGTCAGCTTTGTCTTGTCTACGTGGCCTCTCAGGCCAACACAGCTGATGTCTTCACCAAGGCACTTCAGCCTTGTGATCCTCAGCGTTTCTGTACTGTTCTAGGCCTTGTGCCTACTTGGCCTCACTTGCTCGCTTCTTGACTTTGCTCGTACTGTGATTTATATACTTATACCTGCATGCTTTCACTTGCTAGGTTTGATCACTGTACTGCTTGTTCTACTTTATATAACTCTGCATGTGAACTGGCCTTGTGGCCATTTGCTTGTGCTCAGAATGCGTGGTGACGTCGTGATCCACCCTGAGCTTGTTTTGCTTTTCTTGACTGGTTTTGTGACCTCTTGTTCTCCCCCACTTTGCCTATGGGGGTGTGTCAAACTTATATGACATAGTCTGTGTAGGCTGTAGTGGGGTTGTCAATATGGGGTACAACACTTTTAGGTTTTCCTACTTGTACCCACCTGCTTGCTAATTCAATCATTCCTTCCTTCACATTTCTGACAACCAGCGCATTACGTATGCTTGTAGAGATGCAGTTAGTGCCATATTCTTGCCGGTCCACTAGATTAGGCCTTCTACTCCAACAACACTAGGTTATAACCTTTTCGATCCACATAATTTGGGAGATTTCAGAGTTCCAGTTCTGCCTTGTAACTACACACAAGCGTGCATACTGACCTTACCGGCAGACGCATTTTTCTCTCCGTACAAATATAGTGAATACCGTATGTATTCCCATTTCCTTGAAAAGATACCATTTCCCACCCCCCTACCATGTTTTAACCTATCGGAACTATGTAATTGGCAGATATAGACATTCCAGTCGTACATGGTACCTGCACTACAGGCGCTCATAGCGACCAAACTGACCAGCGCATTACTCATTTTTGTAGAGATGCAGTTAGTACCATACTCTTGCCAGTCCACTAGATTAGGCCTTCTACTTCAACAACACTAGGTTATAACCTTTCCGATCCACATAATTTGGGAGATTTCAGAGTTCCAGTTCCGCCTTGTACCTACACACAAGCGTGCGTACTGACCTTACCGGCCGACGCATTATTATCTCTGTACAAATACAGTTAATACCATATGTATTCCCAATTCCTTTAAATTATACCATTCCCCACCCCCCTACCATGTTTTAACCTATCGGATCTATGTAATTTGGCAGATATAGACATTCCAGTCGCACATGGTACCTGCACTACAGGCGCGCATAACGACCAAACTGTCCAGCGCATTACGTATGTTTGTAGAGATGCAGTTAGTGCCATATTCTTGCCAGTCCACTAGATTAGGCCTTCTACTTCAACAACACTAGGTTATAACCTTTCTGATCTACATAATTTGGGAGATTTTAGAGTTCCAGTTCCGCCTTGTACCTACACACAAGCGTGCATACTGACCTTACCGGCCGACGCATTTTTCTCTCCGTACAAATATAGTGAATACCGTATGTATTCCCATTTCGTTAAAATGATACCATTTCCCAACCCCCTACCATGTTTTAACCTATCGGATCTATGTAATTTGACAGATCAAGACATTCCAGTCGTACATTGTACCTGCACTACAGGCGCGCATACCGACCAAACTGACCAGCGCATTACGTATGTTTGTAGAGATGCAGTTAGTGCCATATTCTTGCCAGTCCACTAGATTAGGCCTTCTATTTCAACAACACTATGTTATTACCTTTCCGATCCACATAATTTGGGATATTTTAGAGTTCCAGTTCCGCCCTGTACCTACACACAAGCGTGCATACTGACCTTACCGGCCGATGTATTTTCTCTGTGCAAAAATACAGTGAATACCATATGTATTCCCATTTCCTTTAAATGATACCATTCCCCACCCCCCTACCATGTTTTAACCTATCGGAACTTTGTAATTTGGCAGATATAGACATTCCAGTCGTACATGGTGCCTGCACTACAGGCGCGCATAGAGACCAAACTGACCAGCGCATTACTCATGTTTGTAGAGATGCAGTTAGTACCATATTCTTGCCAATCCACTAGATTAGGCCTTCTACTTCAACAACACTAGGTTATAACCTTTCCGATCTACATATTTTGGGAGATTTCAGAGTTCCAGTTCCGACTTGTACCTACACACAAGCGTGCATACTGACCTTACCGGCCGACGCATTATTCTCTCTGTACAAATACAATGAATACCATATGTATTCCCATTTCCTTTAAATTATACCATTCTCCACCCCCCTACCATGTTTTATCCTATCGGATCTATGTAATTTGGCAGATATAGACATTCCAGTCGTACATGGTACCTGCACTACAGGCGCGCATAGCGACGTATGTTTGTAGAGATGCTGTTAGTGCCATATTCTTGCCAGTCCACTAGATTAGGCCTTCTACTTCAACAACACTTGGTTATAACCTTTCCGATCCACATAATTTGGGAGATTTCAGAGTTTTAGCTCCGCCTTCTACCTACACACAAGCGTGCATACTGACCTTACCAGCCGACACATTATTCTCTATGTACAAATACAGTGAATACCATATGTATTCCCATTTCCTTTAAAATATACCATTCCCCACCCCCCTACCATGTTTTAACCTATCGGATCTATGTAATTTGACAGATATAGACATTCTTGTCGTACATGGTACCTGCACTACAGGCGCGCATACCGACCAAACTGACCAGCGCATTACTTATGTTTGTAGAGATGCAGTTAGTACCATATTCTTGCCAGTCCACTAGATTAGGCCTTCTAATTCAACAAAACTAGGTTATAACCTTTCCGATCCACATAATTTGGGAGATTTCAGAGTTCCAGTTCCGCTTTGTACCTACACACAAGCGTGCATACTGACCTTACCGGCCGACGCATTTTTCTCTCCGTACAAATATAGTGAATACCGTATGTATTCCCATTTCGTCAAAATGATACCATTTCCCACCCCCCTACCATGTTTTAACCTATCGGATCTATGTAATTTGGCAGATAAAGACATTTCAGTCGTACATGGTACCTGCACTACAGGCGCGCATACCGACCAAACTGACCAGCGCATTACGTATGTTTGTAGAGATGCAGTTAGGGCCATTTTCTTGACAGTCCACTAGATTAGGCCTTCTATTTCAACAACACTAGGTTATTACCTTTCCGATCCACATAATTTGGGATATTTTAGAGTTCCAGTTCCGCCCTGTACCTACACAGAAGCGTGCATACTGACCTTACCGGCCGACGCATTTTTTCTCCGTAAAAATACAGTGAATACCATATGTATTCCCATTTCCTTTAAATGATACCATTCCCCACCCCCTACCATGTTTTAACCGATCGGATCTATGTAATTTGGTAGATATAGACATTTCAGTCGTACATGGTACCTGCACTACAGGCGCATACCGACCAAACTCACCAGCCATTACGTATGTTTGTAGAGATGCCGTTAGTGCCATATTCTTGCCAATCCACTAGACTAGGCCTTCTACTTCAACAACACTAGTGCACACACTGCTTGCTAGTTCACGGGGTATTTTGGCAAGAGTTTCACTAGAGAAAGTTGACAACAATGGTACAAAGAAGTTGGCATGGCAAGACTACATCAGAGCTAGCATTCAGGTCGGTCGACTGCCAGCACAGCATGGTCGACCGCGTTCTAGCACGACTTGGTCGACCGTGCTCCAGCAGTGCAAAGTCGACGGCGTGCCAGCACTGCAGGTCGACGGCGTGCCAGCGTAGCTCCCGCAGTACAGCATCGCACCAGCTTCGCAGGTGCTCGCAGATGATTGGCGTGCTGAGCCTTGTCACCTGCACAGCGCACACACCAAGTAAACCTGTCGCTGACGATTGCATCTGATCAGCCACGTCGACCTCGGGATACCACCACCGAGGTCGGACTCGCCAACTTCGCCTGGGCGACCGTCGCACTCTTCCGCAGAACCTCGTCACCCAGGTAACCTGGTCGACCGGGCAACCACGTCGACCAGCTGCTCCTGTATGTGCCCGTCGATCTCCCGAGCCGACGACCACCCCAAGTCGACCTCACCAGGTCGACCACGCCCCTGGTCGACCAGCTCCAGGTCGACGTCACTCCTGGTCGACTAGCTCCACGTCGACCAGCACTCCTGGTCGACCAGCTCCATGTCGACCAGCGTAGTTGTCAGCCGACCACCCAAGTCGGCTACCCGAAGTCGGCGTCACCAAGTGGACGCCCTGCTACTCGACGCCAAGATGCTCGGCGTCCTGGGTCGAGGTCGACGTCGGCCCCTCCTTCGTCGAACACCAGGTCAGGTCGACCACCAGGTTGACATCACGCCTGGTCGACCAACCACCAAGTCGACCAGCAGGCCTGGTCGACCAACCACTAGGTCGACTAGCAGTCCTGTCAGCCGACCACCCAAGTCGGCTGCCCCAAGTTGGCGTCACCAAGTCGACGCCCTCCGCAGGTCGACTTCCCAGGTCGACCTCCCTGAAGTCGGCGCCACCCTGAAGTCGGTGACCGTGCAGTGGCCCCCGTGCAGGTCGACCTCCTCGTCAACCAGCCCGCCCACTGCTGCAGGTCGGCTGCTCCCCTCACATCCGACCACGAAGTCGGCTCCGCCCAAGCGAGGACGGGGCCAACACACAACTCCCGTTGACACTCCCCTGCCGCGTTCACGCTTGGGCCCCAAGCCCACACGGCAGTACTCCTCGGAGAATAGCTCGTCGACGTGCACCCAACACACAGCACGTCGTCCACCACACCAGCCATGCAAGAGGGCCTGGCACCTACTGCTGCACGTCGTCATCTTCGTCGCCCACGTCGGCCAAGCGCACCTGGCCGATGGTGACGGAGCACCGGTTGAAGGTTGGATAGTGCAGCGCCTTCGTCAGGAAGTCGGCCGGCTGCTCGGTGGTCGGGATGTACCTCAGCGAGAACTTCCCGCGCCTCACCATGTGCTGCAGCCAGGCCTGTTGCCGCTCCATGTGCTTGAGGTTGCCCGTCAACCCCATGCCCTCGGCGACCGTGATGGCCGACTTGTTGTCCACCCGGAGGACGGTCGGCTTCCCGGCATCAAGCTGCCGGAACTCTGCAAGGAGGGAGCGAAGTCGGCGTCCCTCCTTGCCGGCTTCGGTGGCCGCCACGTACTCCGACTCGGTCGACGACAACGTCGCGCACTTGATGCGCTGGCTCGACCAGAAGACTGCGGCACCTCCGTAGACGAACACGTAGCCGCCAGTGCTCGTCCTGTTCTGCTTGTCACCGGCGTCGTCGGCGTCCACGTAGCCGACCAGCTCCAGCGACTCAGGTCCACCGCCGAACTCCAGGGCGGTGTCACGCGTGTTGGCGAGGTAGGCGAGGCAGCGGTCAACCTCGCGCCAGAGCTGGTCGCTCCTCACCGTGAGGCCGCTCCCCAGCTTGCTGCAGGCAAAGGCGATGTCCGGCCTCGTCGTCGTCGCCGCGAACTGCAGCGAGCCGACCTTCTGCCGGTACTCCTCCTGTCGCTCCTGTGCCTCCTCGTCGTCGGAGGTCAGGTCGGCGTAGGCGTTGACCGAGACCGGCGTCTTCGGGGTGCGCTCGGTCTGCTCCTCGTCGATGAAGCGCCTACGCAGCTTATCGGCGTAGCCCTGCTGGTGCAGCCACAGCTTCCCCGCCGACCTGTCGCGGACGATCTCCAGCCCGAGGTACTTCTGCACTGGCGAGATCTCACGCAGCTCAAAGGCGGACTCCAGCAGCCCTTTCAGCTCCTTCAGCATCTCGGTGCTGCTGCTGGCGGCGAGCAGGTCGTCGACGTAGACAAGCACCCAGCAGGCTACTCCGCCGTCGCCGACCTTGAAGTACATAGCCTCGTCGACCTGGCTCTTCTTCCACCCGGCGCCGACCAGCACGTCGTTGAGCGGCAGGTACCACAGCAGCGGCGACTGCTTCAGCCCGTACAGGCTCTTCAGTAGCTTGCACACCCGGCCGGTTCCGTCGTTGAAGTAGTCCGGCTGGGACATGTAGAGCACCCGGTCGAGCTTGCTCTGCATGAAGGCATTCTTCATGTCGAGCTGCATCAGGTTGAGGTTGAGGACGGCGACGATGCTGAGGAAGATCCTCAGCGTGACGTAGCTGCCCACCAGGGCGAACGTCTCGTCATAGTCGGCGCCATACACCTGGGTGAAGCCCTTCACGACCAGTCTCGCCTTCTCGCGCTCGATGGTGTCGTCGACGTGGTACTTCGTCGTCAACACCCACCGGTTCTTCATGATGTTCACTCCCGGCGGGCGTTCGACCAGCTCCCAAGTGCCCATGTTGATGAGGCTGCGGATCTCCTCCTCCATGGCGGCCTTCACCGCCGGGCCCTTCCAGCTCGCCAACGCCTCCTTCACCGTCATTGTCGAGATGTCCCAACGGTGCTCGGGGTCGGCACGGATGTCGGGGTCGAGCCCCGGAAACTCCTCATCCTCCTCGGCGTCGTCATACGCCAGGTCGTCGTCGTCCACGTCGTACACCGTGGTGAAGGCAGCGGGGACGAAGAAGTCGGGCGGCCTCCGAAGTCGGCTTGACTTCCGGGGTTCAGGGCGAACCTCCACCACGTCGCTCTTGGTGGACTCCTCGGCGTCCCCTCCATCGTCACCATCTTCACTGCCCTCGTTGTCCTGCTGCACTTCAGTCGACTTCTCCCCTGTGGTCAGCTCCTCTGCCGACTGCCTGGTTGCTTACTGCTCCGTGGTCGGCTTCACCGCTGCCTGCTCCACCGTCGGCTGCTGCCCAGCTGACTTCTTCACCGAATTTACCCATGTCGGCTGCTCCTCCTCGACCTGCTCCTCCCCTGTCAACGTCGACTTCACTCCCGCGTCGACTTGCCGCTCGTCACGTCGGCCACCGGCGATGTTCTTGGCCGGCGCCGAAGGCGACGTCCCACTACTCCCCTCATCGCCGGGGGCCGACACAGGAGTCAGCACGCGCAGGTCGGCCACGAGGGGAGGGGCAGGGGTCGTAGGGGAAGGGGAAGGAGGACGGATGACCCCGGCATCCTCATCAGCAAGCTCACCGACCTTGGCGAGCAGAGGCAGCGTCGCCGTCGAGGTGTCGGTCAACGGGGTGGTCGGCGTCCGACCTGACACCGGCCCGTGCCCCGACTTCCACACCTCCAGCGACATATCCTCGTAAAACGCCACGTCCGACGTGGTGACCAACCGGTTGGCGTCGATGTCGAGAAGCTCCCAGCCCTTGCTCTCCTCCGACACGCGAAGGTGAAGGCCCCACCTGGCCTTCGGCTTCAGATTTCCGCCACGCTGCTGCTCCACACCCGTGCCAGCGACAAGTCGGGCTTCTGCCCGGTGAGCAGCTGGTACGGCGTTGTCCCCGGCGGCAGCGTCGACCTCTCAAGGCACTTGCAGACCCAGACGGCCTGCCGTAGAGCGAGGTGCCACCAGTGGTGCTGCACGCCCATGTGCAGCAGCATCGTCCGCACCGACTCCACCACCGTCCTCATCTCCCGCTCCGCCAACCCGTTTTGCTGAGGGGTGTACGGCCAGGTCAGGTCGTGGACGATCCCCTTTGCCGTCCACGAAGTAGGTGAACGTCTTCCCGAGGAACTCCCCTCCTCGGTCTGAGCGCAGCATCAGCACCGACTTCTTCGCCTGCCTCTCCACCAACACCAGCCACTTCTGGAACTCCAGCAGCACATCCGACTTCTTGGCGACCGGCCTCACCCACACGTAGCGGGTCTTGCGGTCCTTCAGCAGCAAGAAGTACAAGCTGCCGTCCTTGGCAGCCACGCGGAACGGCCCGCACAGGTCGATGTGCACGACGGCCAGCACGTCGCCGGCGTCGGAGCCTTGGTCGGGGAAGGTGTGCCGCGCCAGCTTCCCGCCGACGCACGAGACACACGGTGAGTCGGCGCCCGTCGCCGACTTGAGGTCCAGGCCAGTGGCGACCTCGTGCTTCGCCGAGCTCCGTATGGTGTCCATGCCGACGTGCGCAAGCCTCGCATGCATCCTGTCCGGCGTCGACTTCGTCGTCGAGATGATCGCCCGCAGGGCCACAACCTCCGGCGTGGGCGACGTCGACCTCGTTGAGCAGGGACGCAGGTCGGTGCAGAGGACACGCCCGGAGTACGTCACCCGACCGAGCACTTCTCCCGCTGCCGAGACGAGCAGCATCCCGTCGCCGTCCTCCTGCAGCTTCACGCCGTGCTCCTTCAGCTGGCCGGACGACAGCAGGTTTGCCCGCACACCCGGGACGTACAGCACGTCGGGGATGAGCACCTGCTTCCCGGCCTCCCCTTGCAGGGCGACGGTGCTGCGGCCCTGGACGTCCTGCAGCGCCCCATTGAAGCCGCGCACGTGCTTGATGGAGCCGCTCGGCTGCAGGTCGACGAAGACTTCCTTCGTCCCCATCAGGTGGTGGGAGCAGCCGCTGTCGAGCAGGACCACCACCGGGTTCGCCTGCACAGCTGCCGCCACCGCCTGGAAGTCCTCCCCGGCCTCCGGCGCTAGCGAGACGGTCGGCTCCACGACGCCGACCAGCGAGCACGACGCCATCTTGTCGTCCCGCCCCTTGCCGCCAGCGGAGGAGTCGGCGTCGCCGAGGTCGACTGGTCGACTGCTTCTCCTATCGCGGCTTGTTTCCTCCACGACGAGGACGACGGCTGCCAGACCTCCCACGGCCTCCCTTGGCGTCGTCGTCGTCGGAGTCACTGCGGTCGGGGCACTCGAAGGAGAGGTGGTCGGGGTCGCCGCACAGCCAGCACTCCCGACGTTGACCTCCTCCTCCTCGACCGCTGTCCTTGGTCGAATTCTTCTTGTCGACTTCCTTGGCCGGCTTCCAGCCACTGCTACCACCGCCGACAGACTGTCCGCGCTGCCCCGGTCGACCTCCTTGCTTTGCCGGGGCGACGAAGTTCGCCTGCGCCAAGAGCTCCTGGGACCGCTCTGCCTCCTGCATCGCCTCGTCCTGCAGGATGTACGAGGTCAAGTTGTCCTCGTTGAGCGTCGTCCTCGTGCTCGGCGCCATCGACAGCCGCTTCAGGAGGTTGTAGCTGCTTGAGAGTCCCTGCATAACGTGGGTGACGTACGACGCCGTCGAGTACTGCGCGCCGGCCATCCTGATGGTGGCGAGAATTCGCCGGGCCCGGTTGCAGTAGTCGGTCGCCGTCTCCTCGTCGCCCATACACAGGTGCGACAGCTGCCCCTCCAGCTGGGCGATGAACAAGTCGTCGGTGACTTGGTAGGTCGACTCGATGAAGTGCCACGCCCGGTGGCCGGCGACGAGGTACTCTCGGCACCACTTCAAGGCGATCTGCATGCCTAGCGAGCAGCACCGCGAGATGACCGTGAAGGTCAACAGCTGCACGGCGCGAAACTCCGCACGCAAGTCGGGGTCGTCCGGCGTCGCCACGGTGCCTCGAGCAAAGCTGATCAGCCCGGCCATCTCCAGCTGGGGCTCGATGGCTTCCTTCCAGGTGAGTATGTCGGGTCGACCAACGAGCGGCGGGGTGACCAAGATCCTGTCCGGCGTAAACTTGAAGTAGCCGTAGCTCGGTGCTATCCCGCCCGCCGTCACCTGGGTCGCCGACATCGGCGACAATCTGCTTCGTCGACCTCCGACGTCGCCCTGTGAGGACCCTGCAGCTACTGACGACCGCACCCCTTGCGCCTGAACGCCGCCGACTTCGTCGGCGTGTATCACACCACGCTGCCTTGACGTGCCTCCCGCACTGCTGCCGACTTGGCCACCTCCGGCGTTGACGCCCACGTCGATGCCGCCTTCGTTGGTCACCGGTCGAGGAGAAGCCGGTCGGGAAGGGGGATGCTCCGTCGCCCACATGGAGTGGAGTCCAGACTCGACGACCGCCCAGGGAATCGCCCCGTACTCCTAGGCCTCATGGCGTCTCCTCGCATCCTCCAACCGTCCCTCCAGGGTCCCCATCACCTCTGTGTCACCTACGCGCACGCTAGGGACTGTACGGCTGCCGGCCTACGAGCAACTTAGGTAAGTGACCACTACGTCGACCTGACTGAAAGGTAAGTCGTGTGCCGTCCACGCTCACCGCACCATGCGGAGATAACTTCTACAACGGGAGCTAGACTACGGGCTAGGCACGGGTGCTCGTGTGATCTCTGCGTTCGTTGTCCCTTAGTCGTTTTCCTAGTGCACACACTGCTTGCTAGTTCACGGGGTATTTTGGCAAGAGTTTCACTAGAGAAAGTTGACAACAATGGTACAAAGAAGTTGGCATGGCAAGACTACATCAGAGCTAGCATTCAGGTCGGTCGACTGCCAGCACAGCATGGTCGGCCGCGTTCCAGCACGACTTGGTCGACCGTGCTCCAGCAGTGCAAAGTCGACGGCGTGCCAACACTGCAGGTCGACGGCGTGCCAGCGTAGCTCCCGCAGTACAGCATCGCACCAGCTTCGCAGGTGCTCGCAGATGATTGGCGTGCTGAGCCTTGTCACCTGCACAGCGCACACACCAAGTCAACCTGGCGCTGACGACTGCATCTGATTTCCCACGTCGACCTCGGGATACCACCACCGAGGTCGGACTCGCCAACTTCGCCTGGGCGACCGTCGCACTCTTCCGCAGAACCTCGTCACCCAGGTAACCTGGTCGACCGCGCAACCACGTCGACCAGCTGCTCCTGTATGTGCCGTCGACCTCCCGAGCCGACGACCACCCCAAGTCGACCTCACCAGGTCGACCACGCCCCTGGTCGACCAACTCCAGGTCGACGTCACTCCTGGTCGACCAGCTCCACGTCGACCAGCACTCCATGTCGACCAGCGTAGTTGTCAGCCGACCACCCAAGTCGGCTACCCAAAGTCGGCTTCACCAAGTTGACGTCGGCCCTCCTTCGTCGACCACCAGGTCAGGTCGACCACCAGGTCGACATCACGCCTGGTCGACCAACCACCAAGTCGACCAGCAGGCCTGGTCGACCAACCACCAGGTCGACTAGCAGTCCTGTCAGCCGACCACCCAAGTCGGCTGCCCCAATTTGGCGTCACCAAGTCGACGCCCTCCGCAGGTCGACTTCCCAGGTCGACCTCCCTGAAGTCGGCGCCACCCTGAAGTCGGCGTCCGTGCAGTGGCCCCCGTGCAGGTCGACCTCCTCGTCAACCAGCCCGCCCACTGCTGCAGGTCGGCTGCTCCCCTCACATCCGACCACGAAGTCGGCTCCGCCCAAGCGAGGACGAGGCCAACACACAACTCCCGTTGACAGCAGTTAGTACCATATTCTTGCCAGTCCACTAGATTAGGCCTTCTACTTCAACAACACTAGGTTATAACCTTTCCGATCCACATAATTTGGGAGATTTCAGAGTTCTAGTTCCGCCTTGTACCTACACACAAGCGTGCATACTGACCTTACCGGCCGACGCATTATTCTCTCAGTACAAACACAGTGAATACCATATGTATTCCCATTTTCTTTTAAATTATACCATTCCCCACCCCCCTACCATGTTTTAACCTATCGGATCTATGTAATTTGGCAGATATAGACATCCAGTCGTACATGGTACCTGCAGTACAGGCGCGCATAGCGACCAAACTGACCAGCGCATTACGTATGTTTGTAGAGATGCAGTTAGTGCCATATTCTTGCCAGTCCACTAAATTAGGCCTTCTACTTCAACAAAACTTGGTTATAACCTTTCCAATCCACATAATTTGGGAGATTTCAGAGTTTTAGCTCCGCCTTCTACCTACACACAAGCGTGCATACTGACCTTACCAGCCGACACATTATTCTCTCTGTACAAATACAGTGAATACCATATATATTCCCATTTCCTTTAAATTTTACCATTCCCCACCCCCCTACCATGTTTTAACCTATCGGATCTATGTAATTTGACAGATATAGACATTCTTGTCGTACATGGTACCTGCACTACAGGCGCGCATACCGACCAAACTGACCAGCGCATTACGTATGTTTGTAGAGATGCAGTTAGTGCCATATTCTTGCCAGTCCACTAGATTAGGCCTTCTATATCAACAACACTAGGTTATAACCTTTCTGATCCACATAAATTGGGAGATTTCAGAGTTCCAGTTCCTCCTTGTACCTACACACAAGCGTGCATACTGACCTTACCGGCCGACCCATTTTCTCTCCGTAAAAATACAGTGAATACCATATGTATTCCCATTTCATTTAAATAATACCGTTCCCCACCCCCCTACCATGTTTTAACCTATCAGGGCTATGTAATTTGGCAGATATAGACATTCCAGTCGTACATGGTACCTGCACTACAGGCGCGCATACCGACCAAACTGACCAGCGCATTACTTATGTTTCTAGAAATGCAGTTGGTACCATATTCTTGTCAGTTCACTAGATTAGGCCTTCTACTTCAAGAACACTAGGTTATTACCTTTCCGATCCACATAGTTTGGGAGATTTCAGAGTTCCAGCTCTGCCTTGTATCTACACACAAGCGTGCATACTGACCTTACCGACCGACTGTCAGATTTATATGACATAGCTACTGTAGGCTATAGTGGGGTAGCACATATGGGGTACAGTTTTCTAGGGTTTACATTTGTACCCAACTTTCCCTTAGTCCACCCATTCTCGTTTCTATTCTAACATGGTATCGAGCAGGTTCCCTCGTGGGAACTGTTCATAGGGCCCACCAATTCGACATTTTTTTTCTGCCCGGAGCGCGCTCAGTCCTAGCCCGAGTCGCGCTCCCCCCTCTCTCTTTTTTTTGCTCGCCCCGTCGCGCCGCCCTAGCGGCCCTGTCGCCTGCCTTGCGGCCCTCGCGCCGCCCTTCCTGGCCCCGACCCGCCGCCCGGCGGCCTCGTCGCCTACCCCGCGGCCATCGCGCCGCCCTTACCCGGCCCCGATCCGCCGCCCTGCGGCCTCGTCGCCTACCCAGCGGCCCTCGCGCCGCCCTGCGGCCCTGACGCCGCCCTTTCCGGCCCCGGCGCCTACCTGCGGCCCCGATGCCTACCTGTGCGGCCCCGGCGCCTACCTCCTGGCCCCGCCACCTACCCGCGGCCCTGCCACCTACCTGCGGCCCCGCCACCTACCTGCGGCCCCGCCACCTACCAGCGGCCCCGCCACCTACCCGCGGCCCCGCCATCTACCTGTGCGGCCCCGCCACCTACCTGCGGCCCCGCCACCTACCAGCGGCCCCGCCACCTACCCGCGGCCCCGCCACCTACCTGTGCGGCCCTGCCACCTACCTGCTGGCCCCGCCAGCTACCTGCTGGCCCCGCCACCTACCTTTGCGGCCCCGCCGCCTCCTCTCAGCGGCCCCGGACGCCGCCCTCTCAGCGGCCCCGCCGAGCCGCCCAGCAGCCGAGCCGCCCAGCCGCCGAGCCGCCCAGCAGCCGAGCCGCCCAGCAGCCGAGCCGCCCAGCAGCCGAGCCGCCCAGCAGCCGAGCCGCCGAGCCGCCCAGCAGCCGAGCCGCCGAGCCGCCCAGCAGCCGAGCTGCCGAGCCACCAAGCAGCCGAGCCGCCGAGCCGCCCTGCAACCGAGCCGCCCGAGCCGCCCTGTCCGGTAAGAGCAGCGCCTCTTTCACAGCACTGCCCTCACCCTACTGTTTGCGCTGCTAGTCTACTGCTGTCATGGCTACCCCTAGTGTCCTATCTTTTGACGCTGAGGGTCGGGCCATTGACTTTGACGTCTGGATAGATGACCTGCAGCTTTTCTTACAGTGCGATAGGGCAGACGGCCTCTCCCTCTTTGACCTCACTTCTGGTGCCTCTCCTGCCCCCACTGCTGATGCTGACGCCACTGTTCGCTCACAGTGGGCCACGCGCGATGCTGCTGCACGTCTTGCTGTGCGTCGCCACCTGCCTACCTCTGAGCGTGCGCACTTTAGCCAGTACAAGAGTGCTCACACCTTGTACGACGCTGTAGTTGCGCGCTACTCCTCCCCTGCCACTGCTGCACTGAGCCGCCTCATGCTACCGTACCTCTTCCCTGACCTTGCTGCCTTTCCCACAGTCGCTGACCTCATTACGCACCTCCGCACTAGTGACACTCGCTACCGCGCTGCGCTTCCTGCTGAGTTCTGCGCCAAGAACCCCCCCCCCATGTACATCACCCTCTACTACATAGTCACCCGTCTCCCTGACTCCCTTCGCGTAGTCAGGGACCACTTCCTCTCAGTTTGCCCCACCACTCTCACCGTTGACCTCCTCGAGAACGCCCTCCTAGCAGCAGAAAAGAGCATAGTAGCTGTAGGAGCCTCTTGTGGTGACCCTCGCACCCCCATCTTTGAGGGGTGTTCCCCCTCCCCTCTTTTGCCCTCTGTTGCCTCTGCTGCTGCGGCCGACCTCGTTGGTCTCGAGTCGGTCGGCGCTGCGTCTGCCCCGAGCGGGAGACGCCGCACCGGCAAGGGCAAGGGGGCAAGGGTGCTGGAGGGGCTGGCGGGGGTGGCGGAGGTAGCGGTGGCGGCAGTGGAGGGGGTGGGGGTGGGGGTGGGAGTGGTGGCGGGGGTGGGGGTGTCGGTGGCGGCAGTGGAGGCGGAGGCGGCGGCGGCGGTGGCGGTGGGAGCGGAGGTGGCGGAGGTGGCGGCGGTGGAGGAGGCGGCGGCGGAGGAGGTGGAGCTGGTCGGGGTGGCGCTGGGCAGAGGGTCGGCTCCGGTGGTGGTCAGCGCCAGCAGCAGCAGCAGCAGCGGCAGCAGCGCACTCGTGACATCCCCCCCCCTCAGCAGCTCCGTGAGTGGTACGCTGCACGCCAGCGGGGTGGGGGTACTGGTCCGTGCACCTACGTCCTACGCACCGGCGACCGCGCGGGTGAGCAGTGCGGGGGTGCGCACTCCACCCAGCGCTGCTTTGGCCGCCTGACGGACGCTTGGTGTCACCAGTTCCCTGAGGCCACTGAGATCCCCCGCTGGGGCGAGCTGTCTAGGGCGGGTGTAGCTGTCTTTGACCTTGACTTTGATGCTATTCTTGCTGCCATGTATGCTGTGACTATTAGTGATGAGGGTGACTGTTACCGGTGTTTTCCGCCCGACCCGGGCATTGAGACTGCTGCTCTAGGTACTGGTGAGGCTGCTGCTCTAGGTGCTAGCGAGGCTGCTGCTCTAGGTGCTCGTGCGTCTGCTCCCTCAGGTGCTGGTGAGTCTGCTCTCTCAGGTACTGCGTCGGCTTCGGCCTCCCACACCTTCACCCTTGACTCGGGGGCTTCTCGCTCCTTCTTTCGAGACCGCACCACACTCACGCCGCTTGGCCGGCCAGTTGCAGTCTCTCTTGCAGACCCCTCTGGGGGTCCTGTCCTTGCTCACTTCTCCACTGTCCTCCCGTGTCCGGCGGCCCCCTCTGGCACCCTGTCTGGTCTTTACCTCCCCTCGTTCTCTACGAACTTGGTGAGTGGTGCTGACCTACAGGATGCGGGGGTTCACCAGTTCACTCCTGCGAGTCAGCGGGTGACCCACTGCACGGACGCTCGGACAGGCCGCCACCTGGCCACGTTTACACGTCGGCCGGGGTCGAGCCTGTACACACTGACCACTGCGTCTCCTCCAGTCACTGCGTCTGGTCAGGTAGCTGCGTCGGGTCAGGTGTTTGCTGCAGCGTCCAGGTCTGGTCCTGAGTCTGCCCCCTGTTCGTGTCGCCTCCTGTCGCACGAGACTCTCCTCTGGCACCACCGCCTTGGTCACCCCTCCCTGCTTCGTCTCCGAGGCATGGCCTCCCGTGTCCTTGTCTCTGGTCTTCCCCGGTCCCTCCCTCCCCTTCCTCCGGGGCCCGGCCCTACCTGCGTCCCTTGTGTCGAGGGGCGGCAGCGGGCTGCCCCTCACTCCTCCCAGTTTCCTCCGACAGAGGCCCCGCTGCAGACGCTTCACATGGACGTGTGGGGCCCGGCCCGCGTCCGTGGACAGGGTCACGAGCGCTACTTCCTGCTGGTGGTTGACGACTACTCGCGTTACACAACAGGTCTTCCCCTTGCGCAGCAAGGGTGATGTCACTGAGGTGTTGATCGACTGGATCCGCGCAGCTCGTCTCCAGCTCAGGCAGAGCTTCGGCTCGGACTTTCCTGTTCTGCGTCTGCACTCTGACAGAGGTGGAGAGTTCTCCTCTGGCCTTCTGCGAGCCTACTGTCGTGCACGAGGCATCCGCCAGACCTTCACGCTTCCGGACTCTCCACAGCAAAATGGGATTGCTGAGCGCCGCATTGGCATGGTCATGGACGTCGCCCGTACGTCCATGATGCATGCGGCTGCCCCCCATTTTCTGTGGCCGTTTGCGGTTCGGTACGCGGCGCATCAGATCAACCTTCACCCCAGGGTCTCCATGCCGGAGACCTCCCCAGCTTTGCTGTGGACGGGGAAGGTTGGCGATGCGTCTGCGTTCCGTGTCTGGGGATCTCGGGCGTTTGTCTGCGACTTGTCTGCGGACAAGCTGTCCCCTCGTGCTGCTCCTTGCGTCTTCCTTGGCTTCCCCCCTGACGCGCCAGGGTGGCAGTTCTACCACCCCACCTCTCGCCGTGTTCTGTCCTCCCAGGACGTCACGTTTGACGAGTCGGTCCCCTACTACCGCCTCTTCCCCTACCGCACTCCGTCCCTCCCCCCGCCACCGCTCTTCCTTGTGCCAGGTCCCCCCCCGGTAGACCCCCTCCCCCCTCAGGGTCCTGCCCCTTCAGGTGTGTCCCAGGTAGACGCAGTCGAGCGTGTCGAGGTTACTGGTGACTCTGGTGCTGCTGAGGGTGCTGAGCCTGGGGGTGCTGACTCTGGGGGTGCTGAGCGTGTGGGTGCTACGCCTGGGGGTGCTGAGCCTGAGGGTGCTACTACTGGGGGTGCTGAGCCTGGGGGTGCTGAGCCTGGGGGTGCTACTACTGGGGGTGCTGAGCCTGGGGGTGCTACGCCTGGGGGTGCTGAGCCTGGGGGTGCTACGCCTGGAGGTGCTGAGCCTGGGGGTGCGGAGCCTGAGGGAGCTGGGCCTGCTTGTGTGGCGTCTGGAGGTGCTGAGCCTGGAGGTTCTCCGGGTGCTTCGTCTCGGCGGGAGCCACTCTCTCCACAGGAGCTGCGAGAGTGGTTTGCCCGACGCTGGCGGCGTGCTGCTGGAGCTGGAGGTTCTTCGACTGCTGCGGGTGCTGGTGCCGCGGGTCCCGGAGGTGCTCGTACTGGGAGTACTAGAGCTGCTGGGCCTGCGGGTACGCCTGGAGCTGGAGCTGCTGAGGGTGTTGGCGCTGAGGCTACTGCTGTCGGTCCTGGAGGCGGTCCTACTGGGGGTGCTACTGGTTCTGCTGGAGGTACTGGAGCTGGAGGTGCTGCTGGCGCTGGTGCTGCCGCTGGGGGTACTGGTGCTGTCCCTGCTGTGTCTGGAGTCGCCGCGCGGCCTCGGCCGTACTTCGTTCCGCTCCTTCAGCAGGTTCTTGGTCTCCCGCCTTCTACTGGTCCTCCTCCTCCCTTAGAGTGTCCACAGCCTGTCCCGTCCCAGTTACAGTTACAGCCGGCCTTCACACTGCCCGCTCCTTCTCCCTACACTGGTCCTACTGGAGGTCTGGCTGAGCGTCGTGAGCCTGCGTCTCACCCTGCGTCGCCTGTCCGTCTTGCTCGCACTAGTGGCCGTGGTTCGCGTCAGCGTCCTCCTCCTGTCCCTGGCACGCACCGGATGTCTCTGCGTCCGTCCACTGCTCCTCTGCGTGCCCCTTTGCCTTCTCCTCCTGAGTCCTCTCTTCCTGCTCTTCCCGACCCGGATTCGGACTCTCTTCGTGCTGCCAGTCCTACTGTCACGCGTCTCCTTGCTACTGTCGTCACTGACCCTTCCTTTGAGTCCACTGCTGCGTCTGCCCTAGCTGCTGAGCTCGTCGACTTTGCTGCTCGCTGTCGTCTAGACTACGCTGCTAGTCTTGTCGCAAAGTCTGAGTCTGTCTGTCCTCCGTCCGTCGGGGGTGAGTGTGCCCTTGGCACGGACGTCCTTGAGGACAGGCAGGAGGAGTTCCAGTGTTTGGCTGCTGCTTCACCTCATCTCGTGTCCGTACTGCTTACCCCTGAGGGAGACCCGGATGCACTTGACATCCCGACTCCGCGCTCTTACGCGGAGGCGATAGAGGGTCCCTACTCCTCTCAGTGGCAGGCAGCTATGGACACAGAGATGGCTTCCTGGAAGTCCACAGGCACCTACGTTGACGAGGTTCCCCCGCCTGGGGCGAACATCGTCAGTGGCATGTGGATTTTCAGGGTGAAGCGACCGCCGGGTTCTCCGCCTGTCTTCAAGGCGCGTTACGTGGCTCGTGGCTTCAGTCAGCAGCAGGGAGTTGACTACTTTCAGACCTTCTCTCCCACCCCGAAGATGACCACTCTTCGGGTACTGCTGCACATAGCTGCTCACCGCGACTACGAGCTGCACTCTCTTGACTTCAGCACTGCTTTCTTGCAGGGCAGCCTGCACGAGGAGATCTGGCTGCGTCGCCCACCTGGCTTCACTGGGTCTTTTCCTCCTGGCACCCAGTGGAGCCTCCGGCGGCCAGTCTACGGTCTCCGCCAGGCACCGCGTGAGTGGCACGACACACACTACACTTGCGGCTCTTGGGTTTGCTCCCTCTACTGCCGACCCGTCGCTGTTTCTGCGCACCGACACTTCTTTGCCGCCGATCTACATCCTCGTGTACGTCGACGACTTGGTCTTTGCCACAGCTGACACTGCTGGACTCGCCCACGTAAAGTCCGAGCTGCAAAAGAGACACACGTGCACAGACCTTGGTGAACTGCGCAGCTACCTTGGCTTGCAGATCACCCGGGACAGAGCACGCCGCACCATTACCGTGACTCAGTCACACATGGTGCAGCAGGTCCTTCAGCGCTTCGGCTTCACGTACTCCTCGCCTCAGGCCACTCCTCTGCCTACTCGCCACTCGCTCTCAGCTCTGCCTTCGGATGAGTCCGTAGAGTCGAGTGGCCCGTACCCAGAGCTTGTTGGCTGCCTCATGTACCTGATGACCTGCACACGACCTGACCTCGCATACCCTCTTAGCATTCTCGCACGCTATGTTGCTCCTGGGAGACACAGACCGGAGCACATGGCTGCAGCGAAGAGGGTGTTGCGTTACTTGTGCAGTACGTCGGGCATGGGGCTTGTGCTTGGAGGGCAGATTCCAGTGGTCCTCACTGGGCACGCAGACGCTTCTTGGGCTGACGACCAGGCTACGCAGCGGTCGTCACAGGGTTACACCTTCAGCCTTGGTTCCGGCTCTGTTTCGTGGCGGGCTACCCGCTCGTCTTCTGTTCTCGGCTCCAGTTGTGAGGCTGAGATCTACGCCGGGGCCATGGCTGCACAGGAGCTTCGCTGGCTCACCTACCTGCTCACTGACCTCGGAGAGCCGCCTCGTTCTCCTCCAGTGCTGTACGTAGACAACAAGGCCATGCTGGCCTTGTGTCGAGAGCAGAGACTGGAGCACAGAATGAAGCACATTGCTCTCCGCTACTTCCTTGCTCGTGAGCTACAGCAGCGTGGTCAGCTGCGGCTTGCGTACGTGGCCTCTCAGGCCAACACTGCTGATATCTTCACCAAGGCACTTGCGCCTTGTGATCATCAGCGCTTCTGTACTCAGCTGGGTCTTGTGCCTACCTTGACTCACTTGCTCACCCCTTGACCTTGTTTGTACTGTTGCATATATATATACACCTGCTCTTGCTTGTCTAGCCTTATATATATATGTAATCCTGCATGTGAACTGGCCTTGTGGCCTTGAACTTGTGCTCGGAATGTGTGGTGACTTTGTGATCCACCCTGAGCTTGCTTTGCTGTGCTTGACTGGTCTTGTGACCCCTTGTTCTCCCCCACTTTGCCTATGGGGGTGTGTCAGATTTATATGACATAGCTACTGTAGGCTATAGTGGGGTAGCACATATGGGGTACAGTTTTCTAGGGTTTACATTTGTACCCAACTTTCCCTTAGTCCACCCATTCTCGTTTCTATTCTAACACCGACGCATTATTCTCTCTGTACAAATACAGTGAATACTGTATGTATTCCCATTTCCTTTAAATTACACCATTCCCTACCCCCCTACCATGTTTTAACCTATCAGATCTATGTAATTTGGCAGATATAGACATTCCAGTCGTACATGGTACCTGCACTACAGGCGCGCATACCGACCAAACTGACCAGCGCATTACTTATGTTTCTAGAAATGCAGTTGGTACCATATTCTTGTCAGTTCACTAGATTAGACCTTCTACTTCAACAACACTTAGTTATAACCTTTCCGATCCACATAATTTGGGAGATTTCAGAGTTCCAGCTCCGCCTTGTACCTACACACAAGCGTGCATACTGACCTTACCAGCCGACGTATTATTCTCTCTGTACAAATACAGTGAATACCATATGTATTCCCATTTCCTTTAAATAATACCATTCCCCACCCCCCTACCATGTTTTAACCTATCGGATCTATGTAATTTGGCAGATATAGACATTCCAATCGTACATGGTAGCTGCACTACAGGCGCGCATACTGACCAAACTGACCAGCGCATTACTTATGTTTCTAGAAATGCAGTTAGTACCATATTCTTGTCAGTTCACTAGATTAGGCCTTCTACTTCAAGAACACTTGGTTATAACCTTTCCGATCCACATAATTTGGGAGATTTTAAAGTTCCAGCTCCGCCTTGTACCTACACACAAGCGTTCATACTGACCTTACCAGCCGACGTATTATTCTCTCTGTACAAATACAGTAAATACCATATGTATTCCCAATTCCTTTAAATTATACCATTCCCCACCCCCCTACCATGTTTTAACCTATCGGATCTATGTACTTTGGCAGATATATGAGAAGATTTGAACAAGAATGGATTGACTATGAAATGAAGTGAGTACAAATATGAAACCCTAATTGGTTGTACCCCCTATGGGATACCCCACTATAGCCTACACAACAGCATAAGCTATAATGTTCTGACACACCCCCATAGGCAAAGTGGGGGAGAACAAGGGGTCACAAGACCAGTCAAGCAAAGTAAAGCAAAGCAAGCTCAGGGTGGATCACAAAGTCACCACACAGTCCGAGCACAGGGTCAAGGCCACACGGCCAGTTCACATGCAAGAGTACACACATATATATAAAGCTAGACAAGCAAGAGCAGGTATATATATATGTGAGAGTACAGGCAAGATCAAGAGGAGAGCAAGTGAGGCAAGACGGGCACAAGACCCAGCTGAGTGCAGAAGCGCTGATGATCACAAGGCGGAAGTGCCTTGGTGAAGACATCAGCAGTGTTGGCCTCAGAGGCCACGTACGCAAGCCGCAACTGACCACGTTGCTGTAGCTCACGAGCAAGGAAGTAGCGGAGAGCAATGTGCTTTGTTCTGTGCTCCAGTCGCTGCTCTCGACACAAGGCCAGCATGGCCTTGTTGTCTACGTACAGGACTGGAGGAGAACGAGGCGGCTCTCCAAGGTCGGTCAGCAGGTAGGTGAGCCAGCGAAGCTCCTGTGCAGCCATGGCCCCGGCGTAGATCTCAGCCTCACAACTCGAGCCAAGAACAGAAGACGAGCGAGTAGCCCGCCACGAAACAGAGCCGGAACCAAGGCTGAAGGTGTAACCCTGTGACGACCGCTGCGTAGCCTGGTCGTCGGCCCAAGAAGCGTCCGCGTGCCCAGTGAGGACCACTGGACTCCGCCCTCCAAGCACTAGCCCCATGCCCGACGTACTGCACAAGTAGCGCAACACCCTCTTCGCTGCAGCCATGTGCTCTGGTCTGTGTCTCCCAGGAGCAACATAGCGTGCCAGAATGCTAAGAGGGTATACAAGGTCAGGTCGTGTGGAGGTCATCAGGTACATGAGGCAGCCAACAAGCTCTGGGTACGGGCCACTCGACTCTACGGACTCATCCGAAGGCAGAGCTGAGAGCGAGTGGCGAGTAGACAGAGGAGTGGCCTGAGGCGAGGAGTACGTGAAGCCGAAGCGCTGAAGGACCTGCTGCACCATGTGTGACTGAGTCAGGGTAATGGTGCGGCGTGCTCTGTCCCGGGTGATCTGCAAGCCAAGGTAGCTGCGCAGTTCACCCAGGTCTGTGCACGTGTGTCTCTTCTGCAGCTCGGACTTTACGTAGGCGAGTCCAGCAGTGTCAGCTGTGGCAAAGACCAAGTCGTCGACGTACACGAGGATGTAGAACGGCGGCAGAGAGGTGTCGGTGCGTAGAAACAGCGACGGGTCGGCAGTAGAAGGAGCAAACCCAAGAGCCGCAAGTGTAGTCCTCAGTGTGTCGTGCCACTCACGTGGCGCCTGGCGGAGACCGTAGACTGGACGCCGGAGACTCCACTGGGTACCAGAAGGGAAAGACCCAGTGAAGCCAGGTGGGCGACGCAGCCAGATCTCCTCGTGCAGGCTGCCCTGCAAGAAAGCTGTGCTGAAGTCAAGAGAGTGCAGCTCGTAGTCACGGTGAGCAGCAACGTGCAGCAGTACCCGAAGAGTGGTCATCTTCGGGGTGGGGGAGAAGGTCTGAAAGTAGTCAACTCCCTGCCGCTGACTGAAGCCACGAGCCACGTAACGCGCCTTGAAGACAGGCGGAGAACCCGGCGGCCGCTTCACCCTGAAGATCCACATGCCACTGACGATGTTCGCCCCAGGAGGGGGGACAGCGTCAACGTAGGTGCCTGTGGACTTCCAGGAAGCCATCTCTGCATCCATAGCTGCCTGCCACTGAGAGGAGTAGGGACCCTCTATCGCCTCCGCGTAAGAGCGCGGAGTCGGGATGTCAAGTGCATCCGGGTCTCCCTCAGGGGTAAGCAGTACGGACACGAGATGAGGTGAGGCAGCTGCCAGACACTGGAACTCCTCCTGCCTGTCCTCAAGGACGTCCGTGCCAAGGGCACACTCACCCCCGACGGACGGAGGACAGACAGACTCAGACTCAGCGACAAGACTAGCAGCGTAGTCTAAGCGACAGCGAGCAGCAAAGTCGACGAGCTCAGTAACTAGAGCAGACGCAGCAGTAGACTCGAAAGAAGGGTCAGTGACAACAGTAGCAAGGAGACGCGTGACAGTAGGACTGGCAGCACGAAGAGAGTCCGACTCCGGGTCGGCAAGAGCAGGAAGAGAGGACTCAGGAGGAGAAGGCAAAGGGGCACGCAGAGGAGCAGTGGACGGACGCAGAGACATCCGGTGCGTGCCAGGGACAGGAGGAGGACGCTGACGCGAACCGCGACCACTAGTGCGAGAAGCACGGACAGGCGACGCAGGGCGAGACGCAGGCTCACGACGCTCAGCCAGACCTCCAGTAGGACTAGTGTAGGGAGAAGGAGCAGGCAAAGGGGAGGTAGGCTGCAACTGTAGCTGGGACGAGACAGGCTGTGGACACTCTAAGGGAGGAGGAGGACCAGTAGAAGGTGGAAGACCAAGAACCTGCTGCAGGAGTGGCACGAAGTACGGTCGAGGCCGCGCGGCGACGCTAGAAGCAGCAGGGACAGCACCAGAACCCTCAGCAGGAGCACCCGCTCCAGCAGCACCACCAGTGGCTCCAGAACCTCCAGCAGCACCAGGAGCACCCCCAGTAGGACTGCCAGCGGTAGTCTCAGCGCCAGCACCCTCAGCAGCACCAGCTCCAGTGCACCCAGGACGAGCACCTCTGGGACCCGCGACCGCAGCACCCTCAGCAGTCGAAGGACCTCCAGCACCAGCAGCACGCCTCCAGCGCCGGGCAAACCACTCACGCAGCTCCTGTGGAGAAAGTGGCTCCCGGCGAGACGAAGCACTCGGAGAACCTCCAGGCGGAGCACCTCCAGGCTCAGCACCCCCAGGCGTAGCACCCCTAGGCTCAGCACCCCCAGACGTAGCACCCCTAGGCTCAGCACCCCCAGGCTCAGCACCCCTAGGCTCAGCACCCCCAGGCTCAGCACCCCCAGGCTCAGCACCCCTAGGCTCAGCACCCCCAGGCTCAGCACCCCTAGGCTCAGCACCCCCAGACGTAGCACCCCTAGGCCCAGCACCCCTAGGCTCCGCACCCCCAGGTACAGCACCCCCAGCCTCAGCACCCTCAGCAGCACCAGAGTCACCAGTGACCTCGACAGGCTCGACTGCGTCTACCTGGGACACACCTGAAGGGGCAGGACCCTGAGGGGGGAGGGGGTCTACCTGGGGGGGACCTGGTACCAGGAAGAGTGGGGGTGGGGGGAGGGACGGAGTGCGGTAGGGGAAGAGGCGGTAGTAGGGGACCGACTCGTCAAACGTGACGTCCTGGGAGGACAGAACACGGCGAGAGGTGGGGTGGTAAAACTGCCACCCAGGCGCGTCAGGGGGGAACCCCAGGAAGACGCAAGGAGCAGCACGAGGGGATAGTTTGTCCGCAGACAGGTCGCGGACAAACGCCCGAGATCCCCAGACCCGGAACGCCGACGCATCGCCAACCTTCCCCGTCCACAGCAAGGCTGGGGAGGTCTCCGGCCTGGAGACCCTGGGGTGGAGGTTGATCTGATGCGCCGCGTACCTCACCGCAAACGGCCACAGAAAATGGGGGGCAGCCGCATGCATCATAGACGTACGAGCGACGTCCATGACCATGCCAATGCGGCGCTCAGCAATCCCATTTTGCTGCGGTGAGTCCGGAAGCGTGAAGGTCTGACGGATGCCCCGTGCACGACAGTAGGCACGCAGAAGGCCAGAGGAGAACTCTCCGCCTCTGTCCGAGTGCAGACGCAGAACAGGAAAGTCCGAGCCGAAGCTCTGCCTGAGCTGGAGACGAGCTGCGCGGATCCAGTCGATCAGCACCTCAGTGACATCACCCTTGCTGCGCAAGGGGAAGACTGTGGTGTAACGCGAGTAGTCGTCAACAACGAGCAGGAAGTAGCGCTCGTGACCCTGTCCACGGACGCGGGCTGGGCCCCACACGTCCACGTGAAGTGTCTGCAACGGGGCCTCTGTCGGAGGAAACTGGGAGGAGTGAGGGGCAGCACGCAGGCGCCCCTCGACACAGGGGACACAGGCAGGGCCAGGGCCCTGAGGAAGGGGAGGGAGGGACCGGGGGAGACCGGACACAAGAAGACGGGAGGCCATACCTCTGAGCCGAAGCAGAGAGGGGTGGCCAAGGCGGTGGTGCCAGAGGAGAGTCTCGTGAGACAGGAGACGACACGAACAGGGGGCAGACTCAGGACCAGACCTGGACGCCGCAGCAAACACCTGACCCGACGTAACTACCCTACCAGACTCAGCAACTGGAGGAGACGCAGTGGTCAGAGTGTACAGGCTCGACCCCGGCTGACGGGTGAACGTAGCCAGGTGTCGGCCTGTGCCAGCCTCTGTACAGTGGGTCACTCTCTGACGTGCAGGAGTGAACTGGTGGACCCCCGCATCCTGTAGGTCAGCACCACTCACCAGGTTCGTAGAGAACGAGGGGAGGTAGAGACCAGACAGGGTGCCAGAGGGAGCCGCCGGACACGGGAGGACTGTGGAGAAGCGAGACAGGACAGGACCCCCAGAGGGGTCAGCCAGAGACACTGCAACCGGTCGACTCAGCGGTGTGAGTGTGGTGCGGTCCCGAAAGAAGGAGCGAGACGCCCCAGAGTCAAGGGTGAAGGTGAGGGAGGCCGAAGCCGACGCAGTACCTGAGAGCGCAGACTCACCAGTACCTGAGGACGCAGACACACGAGCACCTAGAGCAGCAGCGTCGCAAGCACCTAGGGCAGCAGCCTCACCAGGACCTAGAGCAGCAGTCTCAATGCCCGGATCGGGCGGGAAACACCGGTAACAGTCACCCTCATCACTAATAGACACAGCATACATGGCAGAGAGAATAGCATCAAAGTCAAGATCATAGATGGCAACACCCGCCCTAGACAGCTCGCCCCAGCGAGGGATCTCGGAGGCCTCCGGGAACTGGTGACGCCACGCGTCCGTCAGGCGGCCAAAGCAGCGCTGGGTGGGGTGGGCACCCCCACACTGCTCACCCGCACGGTCGCCAGTGCGCAAAACGTAGGAGCACGGACCAAAACCCCCACCCCGCTGACGCGCAGTGTACCACTCACGAAGCTGCTGAGGGGACAGGGTGTCACGACCACGCTGGTGCTGCTGGCGCGAGCCACCACCGGAGCCACTCCTCTGCGAAGACCCGCGACCAGCACCACCGCCACCCCCGCCGCCTCCGACGCCTCCGCCGCCTCCGCTACTGCCGCCGCCTCCGCCTCCGCCGCCGCCTCCACCTCCGCCACCTCCGCCACCTCCGCTCCCACCGCCACCGCCGCCGCCACCTCCACCTCCACTGCCGCCACCGACCCCTCCACCCCCACCTCCACTCCCACCGCCACCCCCACTCCCCCAACTGCCGCCACCTCCACCTCCACCGCCCCCGCTCGCTCCTCCAGCACCCTTGCCCCCTTTGCCCTTGCCAGAGCGGCGTCTCCCGCTAGGGGCAGACGCCGCACCGACCGACTCAAGAACAAGGAGGTCGGCCGCAGCAGCAGAGGCAACAGAGGGCAGAAGGGGGGAGGGGGAACACCCCTCAAAGATGGGGGTGCGCGGGTCACCACGAGAGGCCCCTACAGCGACTATGCTCTTCTCGGCCGCTAGGAGGGACTTCTCGAGGAGGTCAACAGTGAGAGTGGTGGGACAGACAGAGAGAAAGTGGTCCCTGACTACGCGAAGGGAGTCAGGAAGGCGAGTGACTATGTAGTAAAGAGTGATGTACATGGGGGGGGGTTCCTGGCGCAGAAGTCAGGAGGGAGTGCAGCGCGGTAGCGAGTGTCACTAGTGCGGAGGTGCGTAATGAGGTCACTGACTGTGGGAAAGGCAGTAAGATCAGGAAAGAGGTACGGTAGCATGAGACGGCTCAGTGCAGCAGTGGCAGGGGAGGAGTAGCGCGCAACTACAGCGTCGTACAAGGTCTGAGCACTCTTGTACTGACTAAAGTGCGCACGCTCGGAGGTAGGGAGGTGGCGACGCACAGCAAGACGTGCAGCAGCGTCGCGCGTGGCCCACTGGGAGCGAACAGTGGCGTCAGCATCAGCAGCAGGGGCAGTGGAGGTGCCAGAGGTGAGGTCAAAGAGAGAGAGGCCGTCTGCCCTATCGCACTGTAAGAACAACTGCAGGTCATCTACCCAGACCTCAAAGTCAATGGCCCTACCCTCAGCGTCAAAGGCGAGAACACTAGGGGTAGCCATGACCCTAGACGACTAGCAGCGCAAACAGTGGGGTGAGGACAGTGCAGTGAAAAGGCGCTGTGCTCACCAGACTGGGCAGGTCGGGCGGCCCTGAAGGAGGGCGGCGCGGCGGCTCAGCGGCTCAGCTGCTGGGCGGCCCGGCGGCTCGGCGGCTCCGCTGCTGGGCGGCTCGGCTGCTGGGCGGCGCGGCCGCTGGGCGGCTCGGCTGCTGGGCGGCTCGGCTGCTGGGCAGCTCGGCTGCTGGGCGGCTCGGCGGCTCGGCTGCTGGGCGGCTCGGCTGCTGGGCGGCTCGGCGGCTCGGCTGCTGGGCGGCTCGGCTGTGCTGCTGCAGGGCACGGGGCCGCAGGTAAGGGCGGCGGGGCCGCTGGTAAGGTGGCGGGGCCGCAGCAAAGGGCGGCGGGGCCGCAGGTAAGGGTGGGGCCGCAGGGAAGGTGGCGGGGCCGCGAGGAAGGGCGGCGGGGCCGCTAGGTAGGGCGGCGGGGCCGCGCGATGGGGCGGCGGGGCCGCGCGATGGGGCGGCGGGGCCGCGCGATGGGGTGGCGGGGCCGCGAGGAAGGGCGGCGGGGCCGCGCGATGGGGCGGCGGGGCCGCGCGATGGGGCGGCGGGGCCGCTAGGTAGGGCGGCGGGGCCGCTAGATAGGGCGGCGGGGCCGCGCGATGGGGCGGCGGGGCCGCGATGGGGCGGCGGGGCCGCTAGGTAGGGCGGCGGGGCCGCGCAATGGGGCGGCGAGGCCGCGAGGTAGGGCGGTGGGGCCGCTAGGTAGGGCGGCGGGGCCGCTAGGAGAGAGGCGGCGGGGCCGCGAAGACGGGCGGCGGGGCCGCGGAGACGGGTGGCGGGGCCGCAGTGCAGGGCCGCTAGGGCGGCTCGACGAAGTGAGGGCCCGAAGCGCGACTCGGGCTGAGCGCGCTTCGGGCAGGAAAAAAAATCGATGTGGTGGGCCCTAAGCACAGTTCCCAAGGGGGAACCTGCTCTGATACCATGAGAAGATTTGAACAAGAATGGATTGACTATGAAATGAAGTGAGTACAAATATGAAACCCTAATTGGTTGTACCCCCTATGGGATACCCCACTATAGCCTACACAACAGCATAAGCTATAATGTTCTGACAATATAGACATTCCAGTCGTACATGGTACCTGCACTACAGGCGCGCATAGCGACCAAACTGACCAGCGCATTACTCATGTTTGTAGAGATGCAGTTACTACCATATTCTTGCCAGTCCACGATTAGACCTTCTACTTCAACAACACTAGGTTATAACCTTTCTGATCCACATATTTTGGGAGATTTCAGAGTTCCAGTTCCACCTTGTACCTACACACAAGCGTGCATACTGACCTTACCAGCCGACGCGTTATTCTCTCGGTACAAATATAGTGAATACCATATGTATTCCCATTTCCTTTAAATGATACCACCCCCCTACCATATTTTAACCTATCAGATCTATGTAATTTGGCAGATAAAGACATTTCAGTCGTACATGGTACCTGCACTACAGGCGCGCATACAGACCAAACTGACCAGCACATTACGTATGTTTGTAGAGATGCAGTTAGTGCCATATTCTTGCCAGTCCACTAGATTAGGCCTTCTACTTCAACAACTCTAGGTTATAACCTTTCCAATCCACATAGTTTGGGAGGTTTTAGAGTTCCAGCTCCACCTTGTTCCTACACACAAACGTGCATACTGACCTTACCGGCCGACGCATTATTCTCTGCGTACAAATACATTGAATTCCATATGTATTCCCATTTCCTTTAAAATATACCATTCCCCACCCCCCTACCATGTTTTAACCTATCGGATCTATGAAATTTGGCAGATATAGACATTCCAGTCGTACATGGTACCTGCACTACAGGCGCGCATAGCGACCAAACTGACCAGCGCATTACTCATGTTTGTAGAGATGCAGTTAGTACCATATTCTTGCCAATCCACTAGATTAGGCCTTCTATTTCAACAACACTAGGTTATAACCTTTCCGATCCACATAATTTGGGAGATTTCAGAGTTCCAGTTCCGCCTTGTACCTACACACAAGCGTGCATACTGACCTTACCAGCCGACGCATTATTCTCTCCGTACAAATACAGTGAATTCCATAAGTATTCAAATTTGCTTTAAATGATACCATTCCCCACCCCCCTACCATGTTTTAACCTATCGGATCTATGTAATTTGGCAGATAAAGACATTTCAGTCGTACATGGTACCTGCACTACAGGCGCGCATACCGACCAAACTGACCAGCGCATTACGTATGTTTGTAGAGATGCAGTTAGTGCCAAATTCTTGCAAGTCCACTAGATTAGGCCTTCTACTTCAACAACACTAGGTTATAACCTTTCCGATCCACATAGTTTGGGAGATTTCAGAGTTCCAGTTCCGCCTTGTACCTACACACAAGCGTGCATACTGACCTTACCGGCCGACACATTATTCTCTCTGTACAAATACAGTTAATACCATATGTATTCCCATTTCCTTTAGATTATACCATTCCCCACCCCCCTACCATATCTTAACCTATCGGATCTATGTAATTTGGCAGATATAGACATTCCAGTCGTACATGGTACCTGCACTACAGGCGCACATACCGACCAAACTGACCAGCGCAGTACTTATGTTTGTAGAGATGCAGTTGAACCATATTCTTGCCTGTCCACTAGATTAGGCCTTCTACTTCAAGAACACTAGGTTATTACCTTTCCGATCCACATAGTGTTACTAAGAGAACGTACCAAACTAGCGACTATCAACTTTATTTGAAGCTGGGAAATCTCCTCGGGGTCACCTCCGAGGGTCCTTGGGTGCCTGACCAAAGGTCAGCCCCTATCCAAGGGTCCGAGTTGTGTAGAGAGAAATTCGCAGCAGCAGCAAAAGTGAAGTAGAAGTCGTTGCTTTTTTGGCGTTGTCAAAACAGTGAACTATGGCAGCGTCTTTGCAGCAGGCATAGGAGAAATCCTTCACTCAAGTTTATACTAAGCCCAATCTAGTTTATTATACTGCTATCCTTTGTAACTCCGTTAGTCATAGTGCGAACATGTTTTGAACTTCCCGCCACTGTATTTCGTCATCTGGCAGGTACGCGGCTCCCCGTCAAAATATCTCAAAGTTCTCGCGCGAACCTTTCTGACGGCGGCGATTCGAACATTTCACTTCGCGCCATTTGCAAACAGTGATGATGAATTCCACTCAAAACCTGAACGAGTCGCAATGCCGGTGGCGATCAGCAGAGCCTTCGAACCGTTGTTCGCCACGTGCTCTTGTTCCGAACACACTGTTGATCCGAACTGTCAGTGCCGCTCAAAGCGTGAGTACGGAACTGACTCGAAATCTCGCCGGTCTCGCCACCGGCGCTAATAAGCGAGTCGCGAACGGGTAACGATCCTGTTATTAACCACGTGGCGCGAACAGCCTTTCGCGCATTAGCGAAATGAACATGCTGCTCTGAGCAGCGACCAATCACAGCTGCAGAAACAATAACTCAGCGCGAACACCTTCTCGCTCATCTCGATCAGCTCAAAGTCAAACTTCCATTTCGAACAGCAACCACTCCCATTGGTCAATGTTCATTTCGCCCCTCCAGCTCATAACACCACGTTTTTATCCGCGCCTTGCTCCCATTGGTCGAAATCAAGAGGCTGAACTGAATTTCGCCTCTCTTCCGTGCTTCACTCTGATTGGCCGATTCCACACCCAGCTTTTAGAGATTCGCCTTCTCCCTCATTTGCCATTTATATATCTTGATGAAAGCCAGCAGGTTGACAAATACAATAAAGAATGTATGAATTCTTTATCGTACCCAACACATAGTTTGGGAGATTTCAGAGTTCCAGCTCCGCCTTGTACCTACACACAAGCGTGCATACTGACCTTACCGGCCGACGCATGATTCTCTTCGTACAAATACAGTGAATACCATATGTATTCCTATTTCCTTTAAATTATACCATTCCCTACCCCCCTACCATGTTTTAACCTATCATATCTATGTAATTCGGCTGATAAAGACATTTCAGTCGTACATGGTACCTGCACTACAGGCGCGCATACCGACCAAACTGACCAGCGCATTACGTATGTTTCCAGAAATGCAGTTGGTACCATATTCTTGTCAGTTCACTAGATTAGGCCTTCTATTTCAACAACACTAGGTTATAACCTTTCCGATCCACATAATTTGGGAGATTTCAGAGTTCCAATTCCGCCTTGTGCCTACACACAAGCGTGCATACTTGCCTTACCGGCCGACGCATTATTCTTTCTGTACAAATACAGCAAATACCATATGTATTCTCATTTATACCATTCCCCACCCCCCTACCATGTTTTAACCTATCGGATCTATGTAATTTGGCAGATATATACATTCCAGTCGTACATGGTACCTGCACTACAGGCGCGCATACTGACCAAACTGACCAGCGCATTACGTATGTTTGTAGAGATGCAGTTAGTGCCATATTCTTGCCAGTCCACTAGATTATGGCTTCTACTTCAACAAAACTAGGTTATAACCTTTCTGATCCACATAGTTAGGGAAATTTTAGAGTTCCAGCTCCGCCTTGTACCTACACACAAGCGTGCATACAGGCCTTACCGGCCGACGCATTATTATTTCTGTACAAATACAGCAAATACCATATGTATTTCCCATTTACTTTAAATTATACCATTCCCCACGCCCCTACCACGTTTTAACCTATCGGATCTATGTAATTTGACAGATATAGACATTCCAATCGTACATGGTACCTGCGCTACAGGCGCGCATACCGACCGAACTGACCAGCGCATTACTTATGTTTCTAGAAATGCAGTTAGTACCATATTCTTGTCAGTTCACTAGATTAGGCCTTCTACTTCAACAATACTTGGTTATAACCTTTCCGATCCACATAATTTGGGAGATTTCAGAGTTCCAGCTCCGCCTTGTACCTACACACAATCGTGCATACTGGCCTTACCGGCCGACGCATTATTCTTTCTGTACAAATACAGCAAATACCAGATGTATTCCCATTTACTTTAAATTATACCATTCCCCACCCCCCTACCATATTTTAACCTATCGGATCTATGTAATTCGGCAGATATAGACATTTCAGTCGTACATGGTACCTGTTGATTACAAAAATACTTTTCTGTAAATCAATCTGCCAATTTAAGGTTATGGTTTAGGTTTTTAAGGTGCAACTGAATTGAGCGGCGAGTCTGGTACAATTGAGGTTAAGTCAAGGCTGGTCTCGACCAATAGGAGTGGCTGGTGGTGTTCAAAAGAGCGAGTTTGACTTTTTGTTTTTGAGCGAACTGATTTGGTGGTTCTGAGTGGCTGCTGTTCGAAATGACAGTTGCTCATGAGTTTGAGAGTGTAGCTGCTCGCGCATCGTGTTCATTAGCGTGTTCATAGCGTGTTCTTTAGCGCGTTCATTAGCGCGTTCATTCGCGTGTTCATTAGCGTGTTATGTATCGCGAGCGTCATATGCTCACGAATCGTTTTTCAGCGCAGGTGGCGAGATCAGCGAGATGTTCGAGTGAGTTATGTTACTCACGTTTTGAACAGCTCTGACAGTTCGGATCGACAGTGCGTTCGGAACGAGATGCACGTGGCGAGCAGCAGTTGGGTGATCGAAAGTTCTGCTGATCGCCACTGACATTTCCCCTCGTGCAAAATTTGAACGGTCTTTATCGCAACCGTTCGCAGATGGCGGGAAGAGTAAAGTTCGAATCGGCACTATTGGAGTTCTTCGCGCTCGACTTTTGAAATGCTTCAGCGACGAATCAGGAGCCCGCCGAGTTACAAAGTAAAACAGGGAGGTATTTGCTGTATTTGTACAGAAAGAATAATGTGTCGGCCGGTAAGGTCAGTATGCACGCTTGTGTGTAGGTACAAGGCGGAGCTGGAACTCTGAAATCTCCCAAACTATGTGTATCGGAAAGGTTATAACCTAGTGTTGTTGAAGTAGAAGGCCTAATCTAGTGGACTGGCAAGAATATGGCACTAACTGTATCTCTACAAAGATACGTAATGCGCTGGTCAGTTTGGTCGGTATGCGCGCCTGTAGTGCATGTACCATGTACGACTGGAATGTCTATATCTGCCAAATTACATAGATCCGATAAGGTTAAAACATGGTATGGGTGTGGGGAATGGTATAATTGTACAGGAAATGGGAATACATATGGTATTTGCTGTATTTGTACAGAAAGAATAATGCGTCGGCTGGTAAGGTCAGTATGCACGCTTGTGTGTAGGTACAAGGCGGAGCTGGAACTCTGAAATCTCCCAAACTATGTGGGTCGCAAAGGTTATAACCTAGTGTTGTTGAAGTAGAAGACCAAATCTTGTGGACTGGCAAGAATATGGCACTAACTGCATCTCTACAAACATACGTAATGCGCTGGTCAGTTTGGTCGGTATGGGCGCCTGTAGTGCAGGTACCATGTACGACTGAAATGTCTTTATCTGCCAAATTACATAGATCTGATAGGTTAAAACATATTAGGGGGGTGGGGAATGGTATAATTTAAAGGAAATGGGAATACATATGGTATTCACTGTATTTGTACAGAAAGAATAATGCGTCGGCTGGTAAGGTCAGTATGCACGCTTGTGTGTAGGTACAAGGCGGAGCTGGAACTCTGAAATCTCCCAAATTATGTGGATCGGAAAGGTTATAACCAAGTGTTGTTGAATTAGAAGGCCTAATCTAGTGGACTGGCAAGAATATGGCACTAACTGCATCTCTACAAACATACGTAATGCGCTAGTCAGTTTGGTCGCTATGCGCGCCTGTAGTGCAGGTACCATGTACGACTGAAATGTCTTTATCTGCCAAATTACATAGATCCGATAGGTTAAAACATGGTAGGGGGTTGGGGGATGGTATAATTTAAAGAAAATGGGAATACATATGGTATTCACTGTATTTGTACAGAGAGAACAATGCGTCGGCCGGTAAGGTCAGTATGCACTATCAAACATACTAGGAGGAGGGCCTAGGCTTAGAAGCCTAGGCCTCAGTAGAACTACGAAAGGAAGCGCCAAGTGAGAGCGAGAGTTGTGTGCACGAACAGAATTGAGAAAGGAATGAATGGACTAGCAAGCAGCAGGATACAAATAGCAAACCCTAAGGGGCTGTACTCACTATTGAGTACCCCACTGCAGGCTACACAAATAACATACTCTGACACACCCCCATAGCCAAAGTGGGGTGTAATCAGCACAATGAGCAGGCAGTGCAATAGTTCACAATTATGAGCAAAGCTAGAGGCAGTCACAGAAGGCAAGTGAAGAGGAGGAGGGACTGTGGGAGGAGAGAAGATGGGAGGCGACGACTGAAGCTGCAGACACACGGGCAACAGGAGCAGCAGCTGGCACAGTGGCTACCGAGAGCACGACGGCTCCGGACTACAGGAGTAACAGGCTCTGCCGCTACGACGAGCGGCAGGAGCAACGGACCCACGGGCGACTGGCGCAGCAGGCTCGCTGGGCTACTAGAGCGCGACGGCTCCGGACTACAGGCGCTGCGGACGACAAGACGGCTGCCTCCACTCAACCTCCCCCAACTGTCCCGCACCCCCCCCACACACCCCCTGCTGCACCCCTAGCTCCACTCCCACGTCACCCCCCTAGCTCCACTCCCCGCGGCTCCCACACCTCCACCCCCCTCAGCAGCAGCTGCAGCAGTGGGAGACGAAAAAGGAGGAGGGGAAAGGGAAGGGGAGCACCCACACCTCGCACCCCCATGCTCGCCACCCCACACCCCCACCACCGCGGAACGCACGGTGGAATGGGAGCAATGGGCAGCACGGGGGGGGGGGGGGGGGGGGAGGGGGACGGGACGGGCTTCTGTAGGGGCGGCTCGCGCGGGTCCTGGGGCGGCTGCTGCAGGCACGGGCTGCTCCAAGGGCGGCTGCTGCAGGTGCGGGCTGCTCCAGGGGCGGCTGCTGCAGTGGCGGGCGGCTCCAGGGGCGGCCGCTGCAGGTGAAAGGTAGGAGGGAGGGGGGGGGGAGGAGCGCGGCCCCCAGGGCGCCCCGACGGGCGACGAGAAAGGGAGCCGCGCGGCCCCCCTTGGCCGCCGCGACGGGCGACGGGAAGGGCGCCGCCCGGGCCCCCAGAGCCGCCGCGACGGGCGACGGGAGGGGACCGCGCGCGGGCCCCCGTGGGCGCCACGACGGGCGACGGGAGGGGAGGCCGCGCGGGCCCCCGAGTGCGCCTCGACGGGCGACGGGAGGGGACCGCGCGCGGGCCCCCGTGGTCGCCACGACGGGCGACGGGAGGGGAGGCCGCGCGGGCCCCCGAGAGCGCCACGAAGGGCGACGGGAGGGGAGGCCGCGCGGACCCCCGAGAGCGCCTCGACAGGCGACGGGAGGGGACCGCGCATGCCCCCCAAGGGCACCACGACGGGCGCCACGGAAGGGTAAACCGCCACGCGCCTCGATCGCGCGGCGGGCAGAAATTAGGGTTTCTGCGCTGCGCACCACGGGGCGCGCGGCGGACAGTACGGCAGCGGAAGCAGGTGGTGGGCCCATACAGGAAGGCGGCAGTGACACGCCGCCCTCTGATACCATGTCAAACATACTAGGAGGAGGGCCTAGGCTTAGAAGCCTAGGCCTCAGTAGAACTACGAAAGGAAGCGCCAAGTGAGAGCGAGAGTTGTGTGCACGAACAGAATTGAGAAAGGAATGATTGGACTAGCAAGCAGGATACAAATAGCAAACCCTAAGGGGCTGTACTCACTATTGAGTACCCCACTGCAGGCTACACAAATAACATACTCTGACATGCACGCTTGTGTGTAGGTACAAGGCGGAGCTGGAACTCTGAAATCTCCCAAATTTTGTGGATCGAAAAGGTTATAACCAAGTGTTGTTGAAGTAGAAGGCCTAATCTAGTGGACTGGCAAGAATGTGGCACTAACTGCATCTCTACAAACATACGTAATGCGCTGGTCAGTTTGGTCGGTATGCGCGCCTGTAGTGCAGGTACCATGTACGACTGAAATGTCTTTATCTGCCAAATTACATAGATCTGATATGTTAAAACATGGTCGGGGGGTGGGGAATGGTATAATTTTAAAGGAAATGGGAATACATACGGTATTTGCTGTATTTGTACAGAAAGAATGATGCGTCGGCCGGTAAGGTCAGTATGCACGCTTGTGTGTAGGTACAAGGCAGAGCTGGAACTCTGAAATCTCCCAAACTATGTGTATCGGAAAGGTTATAGCCTAGTGTTGTTGAAGTAGAAGGCCTAATCTAGTGGACCGGCAAGAATATGGTACTAACAGCATCTCTACAAACATAAGTAATGCGTTGGTCAGTTTGGTCGCTATGCGCGCCTGTAGTGCAGGTACCATGTACGACTGGAATGTCTATATCTGCCAAATTACATAGACCCGATAGCTTAAAACATGGTAGGGGGGTGGGGAATGGTATAATTTAAAGGAAGTGAGAATACATATGGTATTCACTATATTTGTACAGAGAGAATAATGCGTCGGCCGGTAAGGTCAGTATGCACGCTTGTGTGTAGGTACAAGGCGGAGCTGGAACTCTGAAATCTCCCAAATTATGTGGATCGGAAAGGTTATAACCAAGTGTTGTTGAAGTAGAAGGCCTAATCTAGTGGACAGGCAAGAACATGGCACTAACTGCATCTCGTCAAACATACGTAATGCGCTGGTCAGTTTGATCGGTATGCGCGCCTGTAGTGCAGGTACCATGTACGACTGGAATGTCTATATCTGCCAAATTACATAGATCCGATAGGTTAAAACATGGTATGGGGGTGGGAAATGGTATAATTTTTAAGGAAATGGGAATACATATGATATTCACTATATTTGTACTGAAAGAATAATGCGTCGGCCGGTAAGGTCAGTATGCACGCTTGTGTGTAGGTACAAGGCGGAGCTGGAACTCTGAAATCTCCCAAACTATGTGGATCCAAAAGGTTATAACTTAGTGTTGTTGAAGTAGAAGGCCTAATCTAGTGGACTGGCAAGAATGTGGCACTAACTGCATCTCTACAAACATACGTAATGCGCTGGTCAGTTTGGTCGGTATGCGCGCCTGTAGTGCAGGTACCATGTACGACTGAAATGTCTTTATCTGCCAAATTACATAGATCTGATATGTTAAAACATGGTCGGGGGGTGGGGAATGGTATAATTTTAAAGGAAATGGGAATACATACGGTATTTGCTGTATTTGTATAGAAAGAATAATGCGTCGGCCGGTAAGGTCAGTATGCACGCTTGTGTGTAGGTACAAGGCAGAGCTGGAACTCTGAAATCTCCCAAACTATGTGTATCGGAAAGGTTATAGCCTAGTGTTGTTGAAGTAGAAGGCCTAATCTAGTGGACCGGCAAGAATATGGTACTAACAGCATCTCTACAAACATAAGTAATGCGTTGGTCAGTTTGGTCGCTATGCGCGCCTGTAGTGCAGGTACCATGTACGACTGGAATGTCTATATCTGCCAAATTACATAGACCCGATAGCTTAAAACATGGTAGGGGGGTGGGGAATGGTATAATTTAAAGGAAGTGAGAATACATATGGTATTCACTATATTTGTACAGAGAGAATAATGCGTCGGCCGGTAAGGTCAGTATGCACGCTTGTGTGTAGGTACAAGGCGGAGCTGGAACTCTGAAATCTCCCAAATTATGTGGATCGGAAAGGTTATAACCAAGTGTTGTTGAAGTAGAAGGCCTAATCTAGTGGACAGGCAAGAATATGGCACTAACTGCATCTCGTCAAACATACGTAATGCGCTGGTCAGTTTGATCGGTATGCGCGCCTGTAGTGCAGGTACCATGTACGACTGGTATGTCTATATCTGCCAAATTACATAGATCCGATAGGTTAAAACATGGTATGGGGGTGGGAAATGGTATAATTTTTAAGGAAATGGGAATACATATGGTATTCACTATATTTGTACTGAAAGAATAATGCGTCGGCCAGTAAGGTCAGTATGCACGCTTGTGTGTAGGTACAAGGCGGAGCTGGAACTCTGAAATCTCCCAAACTATGTGGATCCAAAAGGTTATAACTTAGTGTTGTTGAAGTAGAAGGCCTAATCTAGTGGACTGGCAAGAATGTGGCACTAACTGCATCTCTACAAACATACGTAATGCGCTGGTCAGTTTGGTCGGTATGGGCGCCTGTAGTGCAGGTACCATGTACGACTGAAATGTCTTTATCTGCCAAATTACATAGATCCGATAGGTTAAAACATGGTAGGGGGGTGGGGAATGGCATAATTTAAAGGAAATGGGAATACATATGGTATTCACTGTATTTGTACAGAGAGAATCATGCGTCGGCCGGTAAGGTCAGTATGCACGCTTGTGTATAGGTACAAGGCGGAGCTGGAACTCTGAAATCTCCCAAGTTATGTGGATCGGAAAGGTTATAACCAAGTGTTGTTGAAGTAGAAGGCCCAATCTATTGGACTGGCAAGAATATGGCACTAAGTGCATCTCTACAAGCATACGTAAAGCGCTGGTCTGTTTGGTCGGTATGCGCGCCTGTAGTGCAGGTACCATGTACGACTGGAATGTCTATATCTGCCAAATTACATAGATCCGATAGGTTAAAACATGGTAGGGGGGTGGGGGATGGTATATTTTTTAAGGAAATGGGAATACATATGGTATTCACTATATTTGTACTGAAAGAATAATGCGTCGGCCGGTAAGGTCAGTATGCACGCTTGTGTATAGGTACAAGGCGGAGCTGGAACTCCGAAATCTCCCAAACTATGTGGATCCAAAAGGTTATAACTTAGTGTTGTTGAAGTAGAAGGCCTAATCTAGTGGACTGGCAAGAATGTGGCACTAACTGCATCTCTACAAACATACGTAATGCGCTGGTCAGTTTGGTCGGTATGGGCGCCTGTAGTGCAGGTACCATGTACGACTGAAATGTCTTTATCTGCCAAATTACATAGATCCGATAGGTTAAAACATGGTAGGGGGGTGGGGAATGGCATAATTTAAAGGAAATGGGAATACATATGGTATTCACTGTATTTGTACAGAGAGAATAATGCGTCGGCTGGTAAGGTCAGTATGCACGCTTGTGTATAGGTACAAGGCGGAGCTAGAACTCTGAAATCTCCCAAGTTATGTGGATCGGAAAGGTTATAACCAAGTGTTGTCGAAGTAGAAGGCCCAATCTAGTGGACTGGCAAGAATATGGCACTAACTGCATCGCTACAAACATACGTAAAGCGCTGGTCAGTTTGGTCGGTATGCACGCCTGTAGTGCAGGTACCATGTACGACTGAAATGTCTTTATCTGCCAAATTACATAGATCCGATAGGTTAAAACATGGTAGGGGGGTGGGGAATGGTATCATTTAAAGGAAATAGGAATACATACGGTATTGACTGTATTTGTACAGAGAGAAAATGCGTCGACGAGTAAGGTCAGTATGCACGCTTGTGTGTAGGTACAAGGCAGAACTGGAACTCTGAAATCTCCCAAATGATGTGGATCTGAAAGGTTATAACCTAGTGTTGTTGAAGTAGAAGGCCTAAATTAGTGGACTGGCACGAATATGGTACTAACTGCATCTCTACAAACATAAGTAATGCGCTGGTCAGTTTGGTCGGTATGCGCGCCTGTAGTGCGGGTACCATGTACGACTGGAATGTCTATATCTATCAAATTACATAGATCCGATAGGTTAAAACATGGTAGGGGGGTGGGGAATGGTATAATTTAAAGAAAGTGGGAATACATATGGCATTCACTGTATTTGTACCGAGAGAATAATGCGTCGGCTGGTAAGGTCAGTATGCACGCTTGTGTGTAGGTACAAGGCGGAACTAGAACTCTGAAATCTCCCAAGTTATGTGGATCGGAAAGGTTATAACCAAGTGTTGTTGAACTAGAAGGCCTAATCTAGTGGACTGGCAAGAATATGGCACTAACTGCATCGCTACAAACATACGTAATGCGCTGGTCAGTTTGGTCGGTATGCGCGCCTGTAGTGTAGGTACCATGTACGACTGAAATGTCTTTATCTGCCAAATTACATATATCCGATAGGTTAAAACATGGCAGGGGGGTGGGGAATGGTATCATTTAAAGGAAATAGGAATACATACGGTATTCACTCTATTTGTACGGAGAGAAAATGCGTCGGCCGGTAAGGTCAGTATGCACGCTTGTGTGTAGGTACAAGGCGGAGCTGGAACTCTGAAATCTCCCAAATTATGTGGATCGGAAAGGTTATAACCAAGTTTTGTTAAAGTAGAAGGCCTAATCTAGTGAACAGACAAGAATATGGTACTAACTGCATTTCTAGAAACATAAGTAATGCGCTGGTCAGTTTGGTCGGTATTAGTGCAGGTACCATGTACGACTGAAATGTCTTTATCTGCCAGATTACATAGATCCGATAGGTTAAAGCATGGTAGGGGGGTGGGGAACGGTATCATTTAAAGGAAATGGGAATGCATATGGTATTCACTGTATTTGTACGGAGAGAAAATGCGTCGGCCGGTAAGGTCAGTATGCACGCTTGTATGTAGGTACAAGGCGGAACTGGAACTCTGAAATCTCCCAAATTATGTGGATCGGAAAGGTTATAACCTAGTGTTGTTGAAGTAGAAAGCCTAATCTAGTGTACTGGCAAGAATATGGTACTAACACCATCTCTACAAACATAAGTAATGCGCTGGTCTGTTTGGTCGCTATGCGCGCCTGTAGTGCAGGTACCATGTACGACTGGAATGTCTATATCTGCCAAATTACATAGATTCGATAGCTTAAAACATGGTAGGGGGGTGGGGAATGGTATAATTTAAAGGAAGTGAGAATACATATGGTATTCACTATATTTGTACAGAGAGAAAAATGCGTCGGCCGGTAAGGTCAGTATGCACGCTTGTGTGTAGGTACAAGGCGGAGCTGGAACTCTGAAATCTCCCAAATTATGTGGATCGGAAAGGTTATAACCAAGTGTTGTTGAAGTAGAAGGCATAATCTAGTGGACTGGCAAGAATATGGCACTAACTGCATCTCTACAAACATACGTAATGCTCTTGTCAGTTTGGTCGGTATGCGCGCCTGTAGTGCAGGTACCATGTACGACTGAAATGTCTTTATCTCCCAAATTACATAGATCCAATAGGTTAAAACATGGTAGGGGGGTGGGGAATGGTATCATTTAAAGGAAATGGGAATACATACGGAATTCGTTGTACTTGTACGGAGAGAATATGCGTCGGCCGGTAAGGTCAGTATGCACACTTGTGTGTAGGTACAAGGCGGAACTAGAACTCTGAAATCTCCCAAATTATGTGGATCGAAAAGGTTATAACCTAGTGTTGCTAAACTAGAAGGCCTGATCTAGTGGACTGCCAAGAATATGGTACTAACTGCATCTCTACAAACATAAGTAATGCGCTGGTCAGTTTGGTCGCTATGCGCGCCTGTAGTGCAGGTACCATGTACGATTGGAATGTCTATATCTATCAAATTACATAGATCGGATAGGTTAAAACATGGTAGGGGGGTGGGCAATGGTATAATTTTAAAGGAAATGGGAATACATATGGTATTTGCTGTATTTGTATAGAAAGAATAATGCGTCGGCCGGTAAGGTCGGTATGCACGCTTGTGTGTAGGTACAAGGCGGAACTGGAACTCTGAAATCTCCCAAACTATGTGGATCGGAAAAGCTATAACCTAGTGTTGTTGAAGTAGAAGGCCTAATCTAGTGGACTGGCAAGAATATGGTACTAGCTCCATCTCTGCAAACATAAGTAATGCGCTGGTCAGTTTGGTCGCTATGCGCGCCTGTAGAGCAGGTACCATGTACGACGGGAATGTTTATATCTGTCAAATTACATAGATCCGATAGGTTAAAACATGGTAGGGGGGTGGGGAATGGTATAATTTAAAGGAAGTGAGAATACATATGGTATTCACTGTATCTGTACGGAGAGAAAATGCGTCGGCCGGTAAGGTCAGTATGCACGCTTGTGTGTAGGTACAAGGCGGAACTGGAACTCTGAAATCTCCCAAATTATGTGGATCGGAAAGGTTATAACCTAGTGTTGTTGAAGTAGAAGGCCTAATCTAGTGGACTGGCAAGAATATGGTACTAACTGCATCTCTACAAAAATAAGTAATGCGCTGGTCAGTTTGGTCGGTATGCGCGCCTGTAGTGCAGGTACCATGTACGACTGGAATGTCTATATCTGCCAAATTACAGAGATCCGTTAGGTTGAAACATGGTAGGGGGGTGGGGAATGGTATAATTCAAAGGAAATGCAAATACATATGGAACTAGAACTCTGAAATCTCCCAAATCATGTGGAACGGCCTAGTGCTGTTGAAGTAGAAGGCCTAATTTAGTGGACTGGCAAGAATATGGTACTAACTGCATCTCTACAAACATAAGTAATGTGCTGGTCAGGTTGGTCGGTATGCGCGCATGTAGTGCAGGTACCATGTACAACTGGAATGTCTATATTTGTCAAATTACATAGAGACGATAGGTAAAAACATGGTAGGGGGGTGGGGAATGGTATAATTTAAAGGAAATGGGAATACATATGGTATTCACTGTATTTGTACATAGATAATAATGCGTTGGCCGGTAAGGTCAGTGTGCACGCTTGTGTGTAGATACAAGGCGGAACTGGAACTCTGAAATCTCCCAAATTATGTGGAACGGAAAGGTTATAACCAAGTGTTGTTGAAGTAGAAGGCCTAAGCTAGTGGACTGGCAAGAATATAGTACAAACTGCATCTCTACAAACATAAGTAATGCGCTGATCAGTTTGGTCGGTATGCGCGCATGTAGTGCAGGTACCATGTACGACTGGAATGTCTATATCTGTCAAATTGCATAGATCCGATAGGTTCCCAGGAGGCTTGACGCCGACCTGGGCGTCTGCACGGCGTCCCAGGAGGTTGGACGCCGACCTGGGCGTCTGCACGGCGTCCTGTGGGCCCGGACGCCGACCTGGACGTCTGGTTGGCGTCCTGGGAGGCTGGACGCCGCCCTGGACGCTTGCACGGCGTTCTGGGCATCTGGACGCCGACCTGGGAGTTTGGACGGCGTCCTGGGCGTCTGGACGCCGGACTGGGGACGCCGGGCATGTGTGGCCGGCTACGGACTGAGCTGGTCGACCAGGCACGGTTGCCCGGTCGATCGGGATACCTGGGCGACATGGGCGAAGGTCGCTGGGGTGACGTCTGCGAGGCCGACCTCGGGGGTGGTATCCCGAGGTCGACGTGGCTGGTGGGCGCAGTCGCTGGCGTGGAGTTTGCCAGGCGTCTGCGCTGTGTTCGTGACAAGGTGTGGAGCGCCAACCAGTTGCACGCACCTGCGAAGCAGGTGCACCGTTGTCCTGCGGGTGCAACGCTGTGCAGCCAACTTGCTGCAGCGTTGGCACACCGTGGACTTGCAACGTTGGCACACCGCTACTCTGCAACGCTGGAGCGATGCGAGCGCTGCTGCGCTGGAGCGCAGTCGACCATGCTGCGCTGGAGGTCGACCAGCAGCCTAGCTAGCTCTGATGTAGTCTGTGTTGCCAATATTGTATCAACCATTGTTCTGAACTTTTCCTAGTGGAACTCTTGCCAACTTTCCCCGTGAACCAGCAAGTGTGTGCGCACAAGGAAACGACTAAGGAACGAACGAACGCAGAGATCACACGAGCACCCGTACCTAGCCCGCAGCCTAGCTCCCGTTGCTAAAGTTATCTCCGCATGGTGCGGTGAGCGTGGACGACACCGCGACGAAGTTCAGTCTAGCCGACTTTGAACCAACCGTGTTCGTAGCCCGGCAGCCTTGCAGTCACTAGCGTGTGCGTAGGTGACGCCGAGGTGATGGACACCCTGGAGGAACAGCTGGAGGATGCGAGAGACGCCATGAGGCCCAGGAGTACGGGGCGATACCCTGGGCAGTCGTCGAGGCAGGACTCCGCTCCGTGTGGGCGGCGGAGCACCCCCCTTCTTGGCCTGCCTCTCCTCGACCGGTGAACAACGACGGCGGCGTCGACGTGGGCGTCAACGCCGGTGGAGGTCAGGTCGGCTGCAGTGCGGGAGGCACGTCGAGGCAACGAGGTGTGATACACGCCGGTGAAGCCGGCGGCGTTCAGGCGCGAGGGATGCAGTCGTCGGCGGCTGCAGGCTCCTCGCAGGGCGACGTCGGAGGACGTCGAAGCGGATTGTCGCCGATGTCGGCGACCCAGGTGACGGTGGGCGGGATTGCACCGAGTTACGGCTACTTCAAGTTTACGCCGGACAGGATCTTGGTCTACCCGCCGCTCGTTGGTCGACCGGACATACTCACCTGGAAGGAAGCCATCGAGCCCCAGCTGGAGATGGCTGGGCTGATCGGCTTCGCCCGAGGGACTGTGGCGACGCCGGAGGAGCACCACGCCGACTTACGTGCGGAGTTTCGCGCCGTGCAGCTGTTGACCTTCACGGTCATCTCGCGGTGCTGCTCGCCGGGCGTGCAGATCGCCTTGAAGTGGTGCCGGGAGTACCTCGACGCCGGCCACCGGGCGTGGCACTTCATCGAGTCGACGTACCAAGTCACCGACGACCTGTTCATCACCCAGCTTGAGGGGCAGCTGACGCACCTGCGTATGGGCGACGAGGAGACGGCGACCGACTACTGCAACCGAGCTCGGCGAATTCTCGCCACCATAAGGATGGTCGGCGCGCAGTACTCGAAGGCGTCGTACATCACGCACGTGATGCAGGGACTCTCAAGCAGCTACAACCTCCTGAAGAGGCTGTCCATGGCGCCGAGCACGAGGACGACGCTCAACGAGGACAACTTGACGTCGTACATCCTGCAAGATGAGGCGATGCAGGAGGCAGAGCGGTCCCAGGAGCTCTTGGTGCAGGCAAACTTCGTTGCCCCGGCGAAGCAAGGTGGCCGACCGGGGCAGCGTGGGCAGCCCGGCAGCGGTGGTAGCAGCGGGTGGAAGCCGGCGAAGGACGCCGACAAGCAGAGGTCTGCCACGGGTGGCGGTCGAGGAGGAGGAAGTCGGCGTCGGGAGTGCTGGATCTGCGACAGCCCCGACCACCTCTCCTTCGAGTGCCCCGACCGCAGCGATACCGACGACGACGATGCCAAGGGAGGCCGCGGGAGGTCGGCCAGCCGTCGTCCTCGTCGAGGAAACCAGCCGCGCAAGGAGAAGCAGTCGGACAAGTCGACCTCGGCGAAGGACGCCGACTCCTCTGCAGGTGGTGGCGGTAGCTGTGCAGGCAAACCCGGCGGTGGTCCTGCTCGACAGCGGTTGCTCGCACCACCTGATGGGGACGAAGGAGGCTTTCGTCGACCTGCAGCCGAGCGGCGACGTGAAGCACGTGCGCGGCTTCAATGGGGCGCTGCAGGACGTTCAGGGCCGCGGCACTGTCGCTCTGCAAGGGGAGGCCGGGAAGCTGTCAGAATCCCAACCACTAGACCATTGGGATAAAAGGGCTTGTTAAGTAGCGGGTCAGTGCGCCCATAACCCCCCAGGCCAACATGCCTGTAACCCTTCCCTAGGATCAATCGGGGATCACCAGTGGACCTCTGACACCCCCCCGCACTGGGATGCCCGAAGTGCACACACTGGGATTCGAACCCGAGACCTTCGCTCTGATACCATGTCAGAATCCCAACCACTAGACCATTGGGATAAAAGGGCTTGTTAAGTAGCGGGTCAGTGCGCCCATAACCCCCCAGGCCAACATGCCTGTAACCCTTCCCTAGGATCAATCGGGGATCACCAGTGGACCTCTGACAGAAGCAGGTGCTCATCCCCGACGTGCTCTACGTCCCGGGCGTGCGAGCAAACCTGCTTTCGGCCGGCCAGCTGAATGAGCACGGCGTGAAGCTGCAGGAGGACGGCGACGAGATGCTCCTCGTCTCAGCGGCGGGAGAGGTGCTCGGCCGGGCAACGTACACCGGGCGTGTACTCTGCACCGACCTGCGCCCCTGCTCGGCCAAGCAGACGACGCCCACCACGGAGGTAGTGGCCCTGCGGGCGATCGTCTCGGGGACGAAGGCAACACCGGACAAAGTGCACGCGAGGCTTGCGCACGTCGGCATGGACACCATCCGGAGCTCGGCGAAGCACGAGGTCGCCACCGGGCTGGACCTCAAGTCGGCGTCTGGCGCCGACTCACCGTGTGTTTCGTGCGTCGGCGGGAAGCTGGCGCGGCACACCTTCCCCGACAAAGGCTCCGACGCCGACGACGTGCTGGCCGTCGTGCACATCGACCTGTGCGGGCCGTTTCGCGTGGCTGCCAAGGATGGTAGCCTGTACTTCTTGCTGCTGAAGGACCGCAAGACCCGCTACGTGTGGGTGCGGCCGGTCGCCAAGAAGTCAGATGCGTTGCGGGAGTTCGTGCAGTGGCTGGCGGTGGCTGAGAGGCAGACGAAGCGGTCGGTGTTGATGCTGCGCTCTGACCGGGGAGGAGAGTTCCTTGGGAAGCAGTTCACCGACTTCGTGAACGGCAAGGGGATCGTCCACGACCTGACCTGCCCGTACACCCCGCAGCAGAACGGCATGGCGGAGAGGGAGATGAGGACTGTGGTGGAGTCGGTGCGCACGATGCTGCTGCACATGGGCGTGCAGCACCACTGGTGGCACCTAGCTCTGCGGCAGGCCGTCTGGGTCCGCAACTGCCTTGAGCGGTCGGCGCTGCCGCCGGGGACGACGCCGTACCAGCTGCTCACCGGGAAGAAGCCCGACTTGTCGCTGGCACGGGTGTGGGGCTGCATGGCGCAGTTCTTGGTCCCCGAGCAGCAGCGTGGTGGGAAGCTGCAGCCGAAGGCCCGGTGGGGCCTTCACCTCGGCGTGTCGGAGGAGAGCAAAGGCTGGGAGCTCCTCGACATCGCCGACAACCGGGTGGTCACCACGTCAGACGTGGTGTTCTACGAGAGCATGTCGCTGGAAGTGTGGAAGTCGGCGCACGGGCCGGCGTCAGGACGGATGCCGGTACCCCCGCCAACGGACACCTCGACGGCGACACTGCCTCTGCTCGTTGAGGTCGGTGTGCTTGCTGGTGCGGACGCCGAGGACGTCCCCTTCCCCCCACTTGCCCCTCCCCTTGTTGCCGACTTGCATGGGCTGACCCCGACGTCTGCCTCCGGCGATGAGGGGAGCAGTGGGGCGTCGCCTGTGGCGCCGGCCCCACGCATCGCCGGTGGCCGACGTGATGCTGTGCCAGTCGGCGTAGGAGCGAAGCTTACGCCGACCAGGAGGCAGCAGGTGGTGCCGCCGACTTTGATGAAGTCGGCGAAGGAGGCAACTGCAGAACAGCAGTCGACAGGGGAGCAGGCAGCAGCGACGCCGAGCAAGGAGCAGTCAGCGACCGGGCAGTCGGCAGGGGAGCCGACCACAGGGGAGAAGTCGGCTGGGACGCCGACTGAGGTGCAGCAGGACGCCGAGGACAGCGACGATGAAGGGGACGCCGAGGAGGTTCAGCCGGGACCACGGCGTACAGGCCGACTTCGGAGGCCGCCTGACTTCTTCGTCCCCACTGCCTTCACCACGGTGTACGACGTGGACGGTGATGACCTGCTGTACGACGACGCCGAGGAGGATGAGGAGTTTCCGGAGCTCGACCCCGACATGCAGGCCGACCCCGAGCACCGTTGGGACATCTCGACGATGACGGTGAAGGAGGCGTTGGCAAGCTGGAAGTGCCCGGCGGTGAAGGCCGCCATGGAAGAGGAGATCCGCAGCCTCATCAACATGGGCACGTGGGAGCTGGTCGAACGCCCGCCGGGAGTGAACATCATGAAGAACCGGTGGGTGTTGACGACGAAGTACCACATCGACGACACCGTCGAGCGAGAGAAGGCGAGGCTGGTCGTGAAGGGCTTCACGCAGGTGTACGGCGCCGACTACGACGAGACGTTCGCGCCGGTGGGCAGCTACGTCACGCTGAGGATCTTCCTCAGCATCGTCGCCGTCCTCAACCTCAACCTGATGCAGCTCGACATGAAGAACGCCTTCCTGCAGAGCAAGCTCGACCGGGTGCTGTACATGCACCAGCCGGACTACTTCAACGACGGGACCGGCCGGGTGTGCAAGCTGCTGAAGAGCTTGTACGGGCTGAAGCAGTCGCCGCTGCTGTGGTACTTGGCGCTCAACGATGTGCTGGTCGGCGCCGGGTGGAAGAAGAGCCAGGTCGACGAGGCTCTGTACTTCAAGGTCGGCGACGACGCAGTGGCCTGCTGGGTGCTGGTCTACGTCGACGACCTGCTCGCCGCCAGCAGCAGCACCGAGATGCTGAAGGAGCTGAAGGAGCTGCTGGAAGCCGCCTTCGAGCTGCGGGAGATCTCGCCGGTGCGGAAGTACCTCGGGCTGGAGATCGTGCGCGACAGGTCGGCGGGGAAGCTGTGGCTGCACCAGCAGGGCTACGCCGACAAGCTGCGTAGGCGCTTCATCGACGAGGAGCAGACCGGACGCACTCCGAAGACGCCGGTCTCGGTCGACGCCTACGCCTAGCTCACCTTCGACGACGAGGAGGCGCAGGAGCGCCAGGAGGAGGAGTACCGGCAGAAGGTCGGCTCGCTGCAGTTCGCGGCGACAACGACGAGGCCGGACGTCGCCTTCGCCTGCAGCAAGCTGGGGAGCGGCCTCACGGTGAGGAGCGACCAGCACTGGCGCGAGGTCGACCGCTGCCTCGCCTACCTCGCCAACACGCGTGACACCGCCCTGGAGTTCGGCGGTGGGCCAGAGTCGCTGGAGCTGGTCGGCTACGTAGACGCCGACGACGCCAGTGACAAGCAGAGTCGGACGAGCACAGGAGGCTACGTGTTCATCTACGGAGGGGCCGCAGTCTCCTGGTCGAGCCAGCGCATCAAGTGTGCGACGCTGTCGTCGACCGAGTCGGAGTATGTGGCGGCCACCGAAGCTGGCAAGGAGGGACGCTGCCTTCGCTTCCTCCTTGCAGAGTTCCGGCAGCTGGACGCCGGGAAGCCGACTGTCCTGCAAGTGGACAACAAGTCAGCCATCACGGTCGCCGAGGGCATGGGGTTGACGGGCAACCTCAAACACATGGAGCGGCGACAAGCCTGGCTGCAGCACATGGTGAAGCGCGGGAAGTTCTCGCTGAGGTACATCCCGACCGCTGAGCAGCCGGCCGACTTCCTCACGAAGGCGCTGCACTATCCGGCCTTCAACCGGTGCTCCGTTGCAATCGGCCAAGTGCACTTGGCCGACGTGGGCGATGGTCACAACGACGTGCAGCAGTAGGTGCCATGCCCTCTTGCATGGCTGGTGCGGTGATCGGCGTGGTGTGTGTTGTGTGCACGCCGCTGAGCGTTTGTCCAAGCAGTGCTGCAGTGTGGGATGGGGGAGCCCAAGTGTAAACGCGGCAGGGGAGTGTCAACGGGAGTGTTGTGTGGCCCCGTCCTCGCTTGGGCGGAGCCGGTCTTGTGGTCGGATGTGCGGGGGATGCAGCCGATCAACAGCAGTGGGCACGGGGGCCATTGCAAGGGCGCCGAGCTGGAGGGCGCCTGGCTGGAGGGCGCCAAGCAAAAGGACGCCGTTCTGGAAGGCGCCGAGCAGGAGGACGCCGTTCTGGACGCCTGGTCGACGTCCTGGACGCCTAGACGGCGTCCGGGGAGGCTTGACGCCGGCCTGGGCGTCTGCACGGCGTCCCAGGAGGTTGGACGCCGACCTGGGCGTCTGCACGGCGTCCTGTGGGCCCGGACACCGACCTGGACGTCTGGTTGGCGTCCTGGGAGGCTAGACGCCGCCCTGGACGCTTGCACGGCGTCCTGGGCATCTGGACGCCGACCTGGGAGTTTGGACGGCGTCCTGGGCGTCTAGACGTCGGACTGGGACGCCGGGCATGAGCTGGTCGACCAGGCACGGTTGCCCGGTCGACCGGGATACCCGGGCGACATGGGCGAAGGTCGCTGGGGTGACTTCTGCGAGGCCGACCTCGGGGGTGGTATCCCGAGGTCGACGTGGCTGGTGGGCGCAGTCGCTGGCGTGGAGTTTGCCAAGCGTCTGCGCTGTGTTCGTGACAAGGTGTGGAGCGCCAACCAGCTGCACGCACCTGCGAAGCAGGTGCACCGTTGTCCTGCGGGTGCAACGCTGTGCAGCCGACTTGCTGCAGCGTTGGCACACCGTGGACTTGCAACGTTGGCACACCGCTACTCTGCAACGCTGGAGCGGTGCGAGCGCTGCTGCGCTGGAGCGCAGTCGACCATGCTGCGCTGGAGGTCGACCAGCAGCCTAGCTAGCTCTGATGTAGTCTGGGTTGCCAATGTTGTATCAACCATTGTTCTGAACTTTTCCTAGTGGAACTCTTGCCAACTTTCCCCGTGAACCAGCAAGTGTGTGCGCACAAGGAAACGACTAAGGAACGAACGAACGCAGAGATCACACGAGCACCCGTGCCTAGCCCGCAGCCTAGCTCCCGTTGCTAAAGTTATCCCGCAAGTGGACTGGCAAGAATATAGTACAAACTGCATCTCTACAAACATAAGTAATGCGCTGATCAGTTTGGTCGGTATGCGCGCCTGTAGTGCAGGTACCATGTACGACTATAGGTTATAACCAAGTGTTGTTGAAGTAGAAGGCCTAAGCTAGTGGACTGGCAAGAATATAGTACAAACTGCATCTCTGCAAACATAAGTAATGCGCTGATCAGTTTGGTCGGTATGCGCGCCTGTAGTGCAGGTACCATGTACGACTGGAATGTCTATATCTGTCAAATTACATAGATCCGATAGGTTAAAACATAGTAGGGGGGTGGGGAATGGTAAAATTTAAAGGAAATGGGAATACATATGGTATTTACTGTATTTGTACATAGAGAAAAAATGCGTTGGCCGGTAAGGTCAATGTGCACGCTTGTGTGCAGGTACAAGGCGGAGCTGGAACTCTGAAATCTCCCAAATTATGTGGATCGGAAAGGTTATAACCTAGTGTTGTTGAATTAGAAGGCCTAAGCTAGTGGACTGACAAGAATATAGTACTAACTGCATCTCCACAAACATAAGTAATGCGCTGATCAGTTTGGTCGGTATGCGCGCCTGTAGTGCAGGTACCATGTACGACTGGAATGTCTATATCTGCCAAATTACATAGACCCGATAGGTTAGAACATGGTAGGGGGGTGGGAATTGTATAATTTAATGAAAATGGGACTACACATGGTATACATTGTATTTGTACAGAGAGAATAATGCGTCGGTCAGTTCGGTCAGTATGCAAGCTTGTGTGTAGGTACAAGGCGGAACAAGAACTCAGAAATCTCCCAAATTATGTGGATCGGAAAGGTTATAACCAAGTGTTGTTGAAGTAGAAGGCATAATCTAGTGGACTGGCAAGAATATGGCACTAACTGCATCTCTACAAACATACGTAATGCTCTTGTCAGTTTGGTCGGTATGCGCGCCTGTAGTGCAGGTACCATGTACGACTGAAATGTCTTTATCTCCCAAATTACATAGATCCAATAGGTTAAAACATGGTAGGGGGGTGGGGAATGGTATCATTTAAAGGAAATGGGAATACATACGGAATTCGTTGTACTTGTACGGAGAGAAAATGCGTCGGCCGGTAAGGTCAGTATGCACACTTGTGTGTAGGTACAAGGCGGAACTAGAACTCTGAAATCTCCCAAATTATGTGGATCGAAAAGGTTATAACCAAGTTTTGTTGAAGTAGAAGGCCTAATCTAGTGAACTGACAAGAACATGGTACTAACTGCATTTCTAGAAACATAAGTAATGCGCTGGTCAGTTTGGTCGGTATGCGCGCCTGTAGTGCAGGTACCATGTACGACTGGAATGTGTATATCTGCCAGATTACATAGATCCGATAGGTTAAAACATGGTAAGGGGGTGGGAAATGGTATAATTTAAATTAAATGGGAATACATATGGTATTCACTATATTTGTACAGAGAGAATAATGCAGCGGCCGGTAAGGTCAGGTTGCACGCTTGTGTGTAGGTACAAGGCGGAACTGGAACTCTGAAATTTCCCAAACTATGTGGATCGGAAAGGTTATAACCTAGTGTTGCTGCATTAGAAGGCCTAATCTAGTGGACTGACAAGAATATGGTACTAACTACATTTCTAGAAACATAAGTAAAGCGCTGGTCAGTTTGGTCGCTATGCGCGCATGTAGTGCAGGTACCATGTACGACTGGAATGTCTATATCTGTCAAATTACATAGATCCGATAGGTTAAAACATGGTAGGGGGTGGGGAATGGTATAATTTAAAGAAAGTGGGAATACATATGGCATTCACTGTATTTGTACGGAGAGAAAATGCGTCGGCCGGTAAGGTCAGTATGCACGCTTGTATGTAGGTACAAGGCGGAACTGGAACTCTGAAATCTCCCAAATTATGTGGATCGGAAAGGTTATAACCTAGTGTTGCTAAACTAGAAGGCCTGATCTAGTGGACTGCCAAGAATATGGTACTAACTGCATCTCTACAAACATAAGTAATGCGCTGGTCAGTTTGGTCGCTATGCGCGCCTGTAGTGCAGGTACCATGTACGATTGGAATGTCTATATCTATCAAATTACATAGATCGGATAGGTTAAAACATGGTAGGGGGGTGGGCAATGGTATAATTTTAAAGGAAATGGGAATACATATGGTATTTGCTGTATTTGTATAGAAAGAATAATGCGTCGGCCGGTAAGGTCGGTATGCACGCTTGTGTGTAGGTACAAGGCGGAACTGGAACTCTGAAATCTCCCAAACTATGTGGATCGGAAAAGCTATAACCTAGTGTTGTTGAAGTAGAAGGCCTAATCTAGTGGACTGGCAAGAATATGGTACTAGCTCCATCTCTGCAAACATAAGTAATGCGCTGGTCAGTTTGGTCGCTATGCGCGCCTGTAGAGCAGGTACCATGTACGACGGGAATGTTTATATCTGTCAAATTACATAGATCCGATAGGTTAAAACATGGTAGGGGGGTGGGGAATGGTATAATTTAAAGGAAGTGAGAATACATATGGTATTCACTGTATCTGTACGGAGAGAAAATGCGTCGGCCGGTAAGGTCAGTATGCACGCTTGTGTGTAGGTACAAGGCGGAACTGGAACTCTGAAATCTCCCAAATTATGTGGATCGGAAAGGTTATAACCTAGTGTTGTTGAAGTAGAAGGCCTAATCTAGTGGACTGGCAAGAATATGGTACTAACTGCATCTCTACAAAAATAAGTAATGCGCTGGTCAGTTTGGTCGGTATGCGCGCCTGTAGTGCAGGTACCATGTACGACTGGAATGTCTATATCTGCCAAATTACAGAGATCCGTTAGGTTGAAACATGGTAGGGGGGTGGGGAATGGTATAATTCAAAGGAAATGCAAATACATATGGAACTAGAACTCTGAAATCTCCCAAATCATGTGGAACGGCCTAGTGCTGTTGAAGTAGAAGGCCTAATTTAGTGGACTGGCAAGAATATGGTACTAACTGCATCTCTACAAACATAAGTAATGTGCTGGTCAGTTTGGTCGGTATGCGCGCATGTAGTGCAGGTACCATGTACGACTGGAATGTCTATATTTGTCAAATTACATAGAGCCGATAGGTAAAAACATGGTAGGGGGGTGGGGAATGGTATAATTTAAAGGAAATGGGAATACATATGGTATTCACTGTATTTGTACATAGATAATAATGCGTTGGCCGGTAAGGTCAGTGTGCACGCTTGTGTGTAGATACAAGGCGGAACTGGAACTCTGAAATCTCCCAAATTATGTGGATCGGAAAGGTTATAACCAAGTGTTGTTGAAGTAGAAGGCCTAAGCTAGTGGACTGGCAAGAATATAGTACAAACTGCATCTCTACAAACATAAGTAATGCGCTGATCAGTTTGGTCGGTATGCGCGCATGTAGTGCAGGTACCATGTACGACTGGAATGTCTATATCTGTCAAATTGCATAGATCCGATAGGTTCCCAGGAGGCTTGACGCCGACCTGGGCGTCTGCACGGCGTCCCAGGAGGTTGGACGCCGACCTGGGCGTCTGCACGGCGTCCTGTGGGCCCGGACGCCGACCTGGACGTCTGGTTGGCGTCCTGGGAGGCTGGACGCCGCCCTGGACGCTTGCACGGCGTTCTGGGCATCTGGACGCCGACCTGGGAGTTTGGACGGCGTCCTGGGCGTCTGGACGCCGGACTGGGGACGCCGGGCATGTGTGGCCGGCTACGGACTGAGCTGGTCGACCAGGCACGGTTGCCCGGTCGATCGGGATACCTGGGCGACATGGGCGAAGGTCGCTGGGGTGACGTCTGCGAGGCCGACCTCGGGGGTGGTATCCCGAGGTCGACGTGGCTGGTGGGCGCAGTCGCTGGCGTGGAGTTTGCCAGGCGTCTGCGCTGTGTTCGTGACAAGGTGTGGAGCGCCAACCAGTTGCACGCACCTGCGAAGCAGGTGCACCGTTGTCCTGCGGGTGCAACGCTGTGCAGCCAACTTGCTGCAGCGTTGGCACACCGTGGACTTGCAACGTTGGCACACCGCTACTCTGCAACGCTGGAGCGGTGCGAGCGCTGCTGCGCTGGAGCGCAGTCGACCATGCTGCGCTGGAGGTCGACCAGCAGCCTAGCTAGCTCTGATGTAGTCTGTGTTGCCAATATTGTATCAACCATTGTTCTGAACTTTTCCTAGTGGAACTCTTGCCAACTTTCCCCGTGAACCAGCAAGTGTGTGCGCACAAGGAAACGACTAAGGAACGAACGAACGCAGAGATCACACGAGCACCCGTACCTAGCCCGCAGCCTAGCTCCCGTTGCTAAAGTTATCTCCGCATGGTGCGGTGAGCGTGGACGACACCGCGACGAAGTTCAGTCTAGCCGACTTTGAACCAACCGTGTTCGTAGCCCGGCAGCCTTGCAGTCACTAGCGTGTGCGTAGGTGACGCCGAGGTGATGGACACCCTGGAGGAACAGCTGGAGGATGCGAGGAGACGCCATGAGGCCCAGGAGTACGGGGCGATACCCTGGGCAGTCGTCGAGGCAGGACTCCGCTCCGTGTGGGCGGCGGAGCACCCCCCTTCTTGGCCTGCCTCTCCTCGACCGGTGAACAACGACGGCGGCGTCGACGTGGGCGTCAACGCCGGTGGAGGTCAGGTCGGCTGCAGTGCGGGAGGCACGTCGAGGCAACGAGGTGTGATACACGCCGGTGAAGCCGGCGGCGTTCAGGCGCGAGGGATGCAGTCGTCGGCGACTGCAGGCTCCTCGCAGGGCGACGTCGGAGGACGTCGAAGCGGATTGTCGCCGATGTCGGCGACCCAGGTGACGGCGGGCGGGATTGCACCGAGTTACGGCTACTTCAAGTTTACGCCGGACAGGATCTTGGTCACCCCGCCGCTCGTTGGTCGACCGGACATACTCACCTAGAAGGAAGCCATCGAGCCCCAGCTGGAGATGGCTGGGCTGATCGGCTTCGCCCGAGGGACTGTGGCGACGCCGGAGGAGCACCACGCCGACTTACGTGCGGAGTTTCGCGCCGTGCAGCTGTTGACCTTCACGGTCATCTCGCGGTGCTGCTCGCCGGGCGTGCAGATCGCCTTGAAGTGGTGCCGGGAGTACCTCGACGCCGGCCACCGGGCGTGGCACTTCATCGAGTCGACGTACCAAGTCACCGACGACCTGTTCATCACCCAGCTTGAGGGGCAGCTGACGCACCTGCGTATGGGCGACGAGGAGACGGCGACCGACTACTGCAACCGAGCTCGGCGAATTCTCGCCACCATAAGGATGGCCGGCGCGCAGTACTCGAAGGCGTCGTACATCACGCACGTGATGCAGGGACTCTCAAGCAGCTACAACCTCCTGAAGAGGCTGTCCATGGCGCCGAGCACGAGGACGACGCTCAACGAGGACAACTTGACGTCGTACATCCTGCAAGATGAGGCGATGCAGGAGGCAGAGCGGTCCCAGGAGCTCTTGGTGCAGGCAAACTTCGTTGCCCCGGCGAAGCAAGGTGGCCGACCGGGGCAGCGTGGGCAGCCCGGCAGCGGTGGTAGCAGCGGGTGGAAGCCGGCGAAGGACGCCGACAAGCAGAGGTCTGCCACGGGTGGCGGTCGAGGAGGAGGAAGTCGGCGTCGGGAGTGCTGGATCTGCCACAGCCCCGACCACCTCTCCTTCGAGTGCCCCGACCGCAGCGATACCGACGACGACGATGCCAAGGGAGGCCGCGGGAGGTCGGCCAGCCGTCGTCCTCGTCGAGGAAACCAGCCGCGCAAGGAGAAGCAGTCGGACAAGTCGACCTCGGCGAAGGACGCCGACTCCTCTGCAGGTGGTGGCGGTAGCTGTGCAGGCAAACCCGGCGGTGGTCCTGCTCGACAGCGGTTGCTCGCACCACCTGATGGGGACGAAGGAGGCTTTCGTCGACCTGCAGCCGAGCGGCGACGTGAAGCACGTGCGCGGCTTCAATGGGGCGCTGCAGGACGTTCAGGGCCGCGGCACTGTCGCTCTGCAAGGGGAGGCCGGGAAGCTGTCAGAATCCCAACCACTAGACCATTGGGATAAAAGGGCTTGTTAAGTAGCGGGTCAGTGCGCCCATAACCCCCCAGGCCAACATGCCTGTAACCCTTCCCTAGGATCAATCGGGGATCACCAGTGGACCTCTGACACCCCCCCGCACTGGGATGCCCGAAGTGCACACACTGGGATTCGAACCCGAGACCTTCGCTCTGATACCATGTCAGAATCCCAACCACTAGACCATTGGGATAAAAGGGCTTGTTAAGTAGCGGGTCAGTGCGCCCATAACCCCCCAGGCCAACATGCCTGTAACCCTTCCCTAGGATCAATCGGGGATCACCAGTGGACCTCTGACAGAAGCAGGTGCTCATCCCCGACGTGCTCTACGTCCCGGGCGTGCGAGCAAACCTGCTTTCGGCCGGCCAGCTGAAGGAGCACGGCGTGAAGCTGCAGGAGGACGGCGACGAGATGCTCCTCGTCTCAGCGGCGGGAGAGGTGCTCGGCCGGGCAACGTACACCGGGCGTGTACTCTGCACCGACCTGCGCCCCTGCTCGGCCAAGCAGACGACGCCCACCACGGAGGTAGTGGCCCTGCGGGCGATCGTCTCGGGGACGAAGGCAACACCGGACAAAGTGCACGCGAGGCTTGCGCACGTCGGCATGGACACCATCCGGAGCTCGGCGAAGCACGAGGTCGCCACCGGGCTGGACCTCAAGTCGGCGTCTGGCGCCGACTCACCGTGTGTTTCGTGCGTCGGCGGGAAGCTGGCGCGGCACACCTTCCCCGACAAAGGCTCCGACGCCGACGACGTGCTGGCCGTCGTGCACATCGACCTGTGCGGGCCGTTTCGCGTGGCTGCCAAGGATGGTAGCCTGTACTTCTTGCTGCTGAAGGACCGCAAGACCCGCTACGTGTGGGTGCGGCCGGTCGCCAAGAAGTCAGATGCGTTGCGGGAGTTCGTGCAGTGGCTGGCGGTGGCTGAGAGGCAGACGAAGCGGTCAGTGTTGATGCTGCGCTCTGACCGGGGAGGAGAGTTCCTTGGGAAGCAGTTCACCGACTTCGTGAACGGCAAGGGGATCGTCCACGACCTGACCTGCCCGTACACCCCGCAGCAGAACGGCATGGCGGAGAGGGAGATGAGGACTGTGGTGGAGTCGGTGCGCACGATGCTGCTGCACATGGGCGTGCAGCACCACTGGTGGCACCTAGCTCTGCGGCAGGCCGTCTGGGTCCGCAACTGCCTTGAGCGGTCGGCGCTGCCGCCGGGGACGACGCCGTACCAGCTGCTCACCGGGAAGAAGCCCGACTTGTCGCTGGCACGGGTGTGGGGCTGCATGGCGCAGTTCTTGGTCCCCGAGCAGCAGCGTGGTGGGAAGCTGCAGCCGAAGGCCCGGTGGGGCCTTCACCTCGGCGTGTCGGAGGAGAGCAAAGGCTGGGAGCTCCTCGACATCGCCGACAACCGGGTGGTCACCACGTCAGACGTGGTGTTCTACGAGAGCATGTCGCTGGAAGTGTGGAAGTCGGCGCACGGGCCGGCGTCAGGACGGATGCCGGTACCCCCGCCAACGGACACCTCGACGGCGACACTGCCTCTGCTCGTTGAGGTCGGTGTGCTTGCTGGTGCGGACGCCGAGGACGTCCCCTTCCCCCCACTTGCCCCTCCCCTTGTTGCCGACTTGCATGGGCTGACCCCGACGTCTGCCTCCGGCGATGAGGGGAGCAGTGGGGCGTCGCCTGTGGCGCCGGCCCCACGCATCGCCGGTGGCCGACGTGATGCTGTGCCAGTCGGCGTAGGAGCGAAGCTTACGCCGACCAGGAGGCAGCAGGTGGTGCCGCCGACTTTGATGAAGTCGGCGAAGGAGGCAACTGCAGAACAGCAGTCGACAGGGGAGCAAGCAGCAGCGACGCCGAGCAAGGAGCAGTCAGTGACCGGGCAGTCGGCAGGGGAGCCGACCACAGGGGAGAAGTCGGCTGGGACGCCGACTGAGGTGCAGCAGGACGCCGAGGACAGCGACGATGAAGGGGACGCCGAGGAGGTTCAGCCGGGACCACGGCGTACAGGCCGACTTCGGAGGCCGCCTGACTTCTTCGTCCCCACTGCCTTCACCACGGTGTACGACGTGGACGGTGATGACCTGCTGTACGACGACGCCGAGGAGGATGAGGAGTTTCCGGAGCTCGACCCCGACATGCAGGCCGACCCCGAGCACCGTTGGGACATCTCGACGATGACGGTGAAGGAGGCGTTGGCAAGCTGGAAGTGCCCGGCGGTGAAGGCCGCCATGGAAGAGGAGATCCGCAGCCTCATCAACATGGGCACGTGGGAGCTGGTCGAACGCCCGCCGGGAGTGAACATCATGAAGAACCGGTGGGTGTTGACGACGAAGTACCACATCGACGACACCGTCGAGCGAGAGAAGGCGAGGCTGGTCGTGAAGGGCTTCACGCAGGTGTACGGCGCCGACTACGACGAGACGTTCGCGCCGGTGGGCAGCTACGTCACGCTGAGGATCTTCCTCAGCATCGTCGCCGTCCTCAACCTCAACCTGATGCAGCTCGACATGAAGAACGCCTTCCTGCAGAGCAAGCTCGACCGGGTGCTGTACATGCACCAGCCGGACTACTTCAACGACGGGACCGGCCGGGTGTGCAAGCTGCTGAAGAGCTTGTACGGGCTGAAGCAGTCGCCGCTGCTGTGGTACTTGGCGCTCAACGATGTGCTGGTCGGCGCCGGGTGGAAGAAGAGCCAGGTCGACGAGGCTCTGTACTTCAAGGTCGGCGACGACGCAGTGGCCTGCTGGGTGCTGGTCTACGTCGACGACCTGCTCGCCGCCAGCAGCAGCACCGAGATGCTGAAGGAGCTGAAGGAGCTGCTGGAAGCCGCCTTCGAGCTGCGGGAGATCTCGCCGGTGCGGAAGTACCTCGGGCTGGAGATCGTGCGCGACAGGTCGGCGGGGAAGCTGTGGCTGCACCAGCAGGGCTACGCCGACAAGCTGCATAGGCGCTTCATCGACGAGGAGCAGACCGGACGCACTCCGAAGACGCCGGTCTCGGTCGACGCCTACGCCTAGCTCACCTTCGACGACGAGGAGGCGCAGGAGCGCCAGGAGGAGGAGTACCGGCAGAAGGTCGGCTCGCTGCAGTTCGCGGCGACAACGACGAGGCCGGACGTCGTCTGCACGGCGTCCCAGGAGGTTGGACGCCGACCTGGGCGTCTGCACGGCGTCCTGTGGGCCCGGACACCGACCTGGACGTCTGGTTGGCGTCCTGGGAGGCTAGACGCCGCCCTGGACGCTTGCACGGCGTCCTGGGCATCTGGACGCCGACCTGGGAGTTTGGACGGCGTCCTGGGCGTCTAGACGTCGGACTGGGGACGCCGGGCATGAGCTGGTCGACCAGGCACGGTTGCCCGGTCGACCGGGATACCCGGGCGACATGGGCGAAGGTCGCTGGGGTGACTTCTGCGAGGCCGACCTCGGGGGTGGTATCCCGAGGTCGACGTGGCTGGTGGGCGCAGTCGCTGGCGTGGAGTTTGCCAAGCGTCTGCGCTGTGTTCGTGACAAGGTGTGGAGCGCCAACCAGCTGCACGCACCTGCGAAGCAGGTGCACCGTTGTCCTGCGGGTGCAACGCTGTGCAGCCGACTTGCTGCAGCGTTGGCACACCGTGGACTTGCAACGTTGGCACACCGCTACTCTGCAACGCTGGAGCGGTGCGAGCGCTGCTGCGCTGGAGCGCAGTCGACCATGCTGCGCTGGAGGTCGACCAGCAGCCTAGCTAGCTCTGATGTAGTCTGGGTTGCCAATGTTGTATCAACCATTGTTCTGAACTTTTCCTAATGGAACTCTTGCCAACTTTCCCCGTGAACCAGCAAGTGTGTGCGCACAAGGAAACGACTAAGGAACGAACGAACGCAGAGATCACACGAGCACCCGTGCCTAGCCCGCAGCCTAGCTTCCGTTGCTAAAGTTATCCCGCAAGTGGACTGGCAAGAATATAGTACAAACTGCATCTCTACAAACATAAGTAATGCGCTGATCAGTTTGGTCGGTATGCGCGCCTGTAGTGCAGGTAACATGTACGACTATAGGTTATAACCAAGTGTTGTTGAAGTAGAAGGCCTAAGCTAGTGGACTGGCAAGAATATAGTACAAACTGCATCTCTACAAACATAAGTAATGCGCTGATCAGTTTGGTCGGTATGCGCGCCTGTAGTGCAGGTACCATGTACGACTGGAATGTCTATATCTGTCAAATTACATAGATCCGATAGGTTAAAACATAGTAGGGGGGTGGGGAATGGTAAAATTTAAAGGAAATGGGAATACATATGGTATTTACTGTATTTGTACATAGAGAAAAAATGCGTTGGCCGGTAAGGTCAATGTGCACGCTTGTGTGCAGGTACAAGGCGGAGCTGGAACTCTGAAATCTCCCAAATTATGTGGATCGGAAAGGTTATAACCTAGTGTTGTTGAATTAGAAGGCCTAAGCTAGTGGACTGACAAGAATATAGTACTAACTGCATCTCCACAAACATAAGTAATGCGCTGATCAGTTTGGTCGGTATGCGCGCCTGTAGTGCAGGTACCATGTACGACTGGAATGTCTATATCTGCCAAATTACATAGACCCGATAGGTTAGAACATGGTAGGGGGGTGGGAATTGTATAATTTAATGAAAATGGGACTACACATGGTATACATTGTATTTGTACAGAGAGAATAATGCGTCGGTCAGTTCGGTCAGTATGCAAGCTTGTGTGTAGGTACAAGGCGGAACAAGAACTCAGAAATCTCCCAAATGATGTGGATCGGAAATGTTATAACCTAGTGTTGTTGAAGTAGAAGGCCTAATCTTGTGGTCTGGCAAGAATATGGCACTAACTGCATCCCTACAAAGATACGTGATGCGCTGGCGAGTTTGGTCGGTATGCGCGCCTGTAGTGCAGGTACCATGTATGACTGGAATGTCTATATCTACCAAATTACATAGATCCGGTATATTAAAACATGGTAGGGGGGTGGGCAGTGGTATACTTTAAAGGAAATGGGAATACATCTGGTTTTCACTGTATTTGTACAGAGAGAATAATGCGTCGGCCGGTAAGGCCAGTCTGCACGCTTGTGTGTAGGTACACGGCGGAACTGGAACTCTGAAATCTCCCAAATTATGTGGATCGGAAAGGTTAAACCCAAGTGTTTTGAAATAGAAGGCCAAATCTAGCGGACTGGCAAGAATATGGTACTAACTGCATTTCTACAAACATAAGTAATGCACTGGTCAGTTTGGTCGGTATGCGCGCCTGTAGTGCAGGTACCATGGACGACTTGAATGTCTATATATGCCAAATTACATAGATCCGATAGGTTAAAACATGGTAGGGGGGTGGGGAATGTCAGATTTATATGACATAGCTACTGTAGGCTGTAGTGGGGTAGCACATATGGGGTACAGTTTTCTAGGGTTTACATTTGTACCCAACTTTCCCTTAGTCAATCCATTCTCGTTCAGTTTCTCATGGTATTGAGCAGGTTCCCCTGTGGGAACTGTTCCTAGGGCCCACCACCTTTTTTTTCCTGCCCGGAGCGCGCACTACACTGCCTGAGTCGCGCTCCCCTCTCTCGACCCTGTCGCGCCGCCTTAGCGGCCCCGTCGCGTCGCGCCTGCGGCCCCGTCGCGTCGCCCTCGCGGCCCCTGTACGTCGCGCCGCCCTAGCGGCCGCGTCGCGCCGCCCTCGCGGCCCCTGCACGTCGCGCCGCCCTAGCGACCGCGTCGCGCCGCCCTCGCGGCCCCGATCCGCCGCCCTCGCGGCTCCTTCGTGTCGCGCCGCCTCGCGGCCCTTTCACGCCGCCCTCGCGGCCCTTTCTAGCCGCCCTCGCGGCCTCTTCAAGCCGCCCTCGCGACCCCCCCCTCCTAGCCGTCCTCGCGGCCCCGTCGCCTACCCCTGCGGCCCCGGCGCCGCCCTTCCCGGCCTCGGCGCCGCCTCTGCTGGCCCCGTCGCCTACCCCTGCGGCCCCGGAGCTGCCCTTCCCGGCCCCGGAGCTGCGCTTCCCGGCCCCGGCGCCGCCTCTACTGGCCCCGACGCCGCTCCACCCGGCCCCGACGCCGCTCCACCCGGCCCCGACGCCGCTCCATCCAGCCCCGCCGCCGCTCCACCCGGCCCCGCCGTCACCACCGAGCCGCCGGGTCGCCGAGCCGCCGAGCTGCAGTTGCTGCCAAGCCGCTGTACCGTCGAGCCGCCCGAGCCGCCCGAGCCGCCGAGTCGCCGAGCCGCAGTTGCTGCCGAGCCGCCGTACCGCCGAGCCGCCCGAGCCGCCCGAGCCGCCGAGTTGCCGACCCGCCGAGCCGCTCGAGCCGCCCTGTCCGGTAAGAGAAGCGCCTCTGTCACTGCGCTGCCCTTACCCTACTGTTCGCGCTACTAGTCTACTGCTGTCATGGCTACCCCTAGTGTCCTCGCTTTTGACGCTGAGGGTCGGGCCATTGACTTTGACGTCTGGATAGATGACCTGCAGCTTTTCCTACAGTGCGATAGGGCAGACGGTCTCTCCCTCTTTGACCTCACCTCTGGTGCCTCTCCTGCCCCTGCTGCTGATGCCGACGCCACTGTTCGCTCACAGTGGGCCACACGCGATGCTGCTGCACGTCTTGCTGTGCGTCGCCACCTGCCTACCTCTGAGCGTGCGCACTTTAGCCAGTACAAGAGTGCTCACACCTTGTACGACGCTGTAGTTGCGCGCTACTCCTCCCCTGCCACTGCTGCACTGAGCCGCCTCATGCTACCGTACCTCTTCCCTGACCTTGCTGCCTTTCCCACAGTCGCTGACCTCATTACGCACCTCCGCACTAGTGACACTCGCTACCGCGCTGCGCTTCCTGCTGAGTTCTGCGCCAAGAACCCCCCCCCCCATGTACATCACCCTCTACTACATAGTCACCCGGCTCCCTGACTCCCTTCGCGTAGTCAGGGACCACTTCCTCTCAGTTTTCCCCACCACTCTCACCGTTGACCTCCTCGAGAAGGCCCTCCTAGCAGCAGAGAAGAGCATAGTCACTGTAGGAGCCTCTCGTGGTGACCCTCGCACCCCCGTCTTTGAGGGGTGTTCCCCCTCCCCCCTTTTGCCCTCTGTTGCCTCTGCTGCTGCGGCCGACCTCGTTGGTTTCGAGTCGGTCGGCGCTGCGTCTGCCCCGAGCGGGAGACGCCGCACCGGCAAGGGCAAGGGGGGCAAGGGTGCTGGAGGGGCTGGCGGGGGTGGCGGAGGTGGCGGTGGCGGCAGTGGAGGGGGTGGGGGTGGTGGTGGGAGTGGTGGCGGGGGTGGAGGTGTCGGTGGCGGCAGTGGAGGCGGAGGCGGCGGCGGCGGTGGCGGTGGGAGCGGAGGTGGCGGAGGTGGCGGCGGTGGAGGAGGCGGCGGCGGCGGAGGAGGTGGAGCTGGTCGGGGTGGCGCTGCGCAGAGGGTCGGCTCCGGTGGTGGTCAGCGCCAGCAGCAGCAGCAGCAGCAGCGCACTCGTGACATCCCCCCCCCTGAGCAGCTCCGTGAGTGGTACGCTGCACGCCAGCGGGGTGGGGGTACTGGTCCGTGCACCTACGTCCTACGCACCGGCGACCGCGCGGGTGAGCAGTGCGGGGGTGCGCACTCCACCCAGCGCTGCTTTGGCCGCCTGACGGACGCTTGGTGTCACCAGTTCCCTGAGGCCACTGAGATCCCCCGCTGGGGCGAGCTGTCTAGGGCGGGTGTAGCTGTCTTTGACCTTGACTTTGATGCTATTCTTGCTGCCATGTATGCTGTGACTATTAGTGATGAGGGTGACTGTTACCGGTGTTTTCCGCTCGACCCGGGCATTGAGACTGCTGCTCTAGGTACTGGTGAGGCTGCTGCTCTAGGTGCTAGCGAGGCTGCTGCTCTAGGTGCTCGTGCGTCTGCTCCCTCAGGTGCTGGTGAGTCTGCTCTCTCAGGTACTGCGTCGGCTTCGGCCTCCCACACCTTCACCCTTGACTCGGGGGCTTCTCGCTCCTTCTTTCGAGACCGCACCACACTCACGCCGCTTGGCCGGCCAGTTGCAGTCTCTCTTGCAGACCCCTCTGGGGGTCCTGTCCTTGCTCACTTCTCCACTGTCCTCCCGTGTCCGGCGGCCCCCTCTGGCACCCTGTCTGGTCTTTACCTCCCCTCGTTCTCTACGAACTTGGTGAGTGGTGCTGACCTACAGGATGCGGGGGTTCACCAGTTCACTCCTGCGAGTCAGCGGGTGACCCACTGCACGGACGCTCGGACAGGCCGCCACCTGGCCACGTTTACACGTCGGCCGGGGTCGAGCCTGTACACACTGACCACTGCGTCTCCTCCAGTCACTGCGTCTGGTCAGGTAGCTGCGTCGGGTCAGGTGTTTGCTGCAGCGTCCAGGTCTGGTCCTGAGTCTGCCCCCTGTTCGTGTCGCCTCCTGTCGCACGAGACTCTCCTCTGGCACCACCGCCTTGGTCACCCCTCCCTGCTTCGTCTCCGAGGCATGGCCTCCCGTGTCCTTGTCTCTGGTCTTCCCCGGTCCCTCCCTCCCCTTCCTCCGGGGCCCGGCCCTACCTGCGTCCCTTGTGTCGAGGGGCGGCAGCGGGCTGCCCCTCACTCCTCCCAGTTTCCTCCGACAGAGGCCCCGCTGCAGACGCTTCACATGGACGTGTGGGGCCCGGCCCGCGTCCGTGGACAGGGTCACGAGCGCTACTTCCTGCTGGTGGTTGACGACTACTCGCGTTACACCACAGTCTTCCCCTTGCGCAGCAAGGGTGATGTCACTGAGGTGTTGATCGACTGGATCCGCGCAGCTCGTCTCCAGCTCAGGCAGAGCTTCGGCTCGGACTTTCCTGTTCTGCGTCTGCACTCTGACAGAGGTGGAGAGTTCTTCTCTGGCCTTCTGCGAGCCTACTGTCGTGCACGAGGCATCCGCCAGACCTTCACGCTTCCGGACTCTCCACAGCAAAATGGGATTGCTGAGCGCCGCATTGGCATGGTCATGGACGTCGCCCGTATGTCCATGATGCATGCGGCTGCCCCCCATTTTCTGTGGCCGTTTGCGGTTCGGTACGCGGCGCATCAGATCAACCTTCACCCCAGGGTCTCCATGCCGGAGACCTCCCCAGCTTTGCTGTGGACGGGGAAGGTTGGCGATGCGTCTGCGTTCCGTGTCTGGGGATCTCGGGCGTTTGTCCGCGACTTGTCTGCGGACAAGCTGTCCCCTCGTGCTGCTCCTTGCGTCTTCCTTGGCTTCCCCCCTGACGCGCCAGGGTGGCAGTTCTACCACCCCACCTCTCGCCGTGTTCTGTCCTCCCAGGACGTCACGTTTGACGAGTCGGTCCCCTACTACCGCCTCTTCCCCTACCGCACTCCGTCCCTCCCCCCGCCACCGCTCTTCCGTGTGCCAGGCCCCCCCCCGGTAGACCCCCTCCCCCCTCAGGGTCCTGCCCCTTCAGGTGTGTCCCAGGTAGACGCCGTCGAGCTTGTCGAGGTTACTGGTGACTCTGGTGCTGCTGAGGGTGCTGAGCCTGGGGGTGCTGACTCTGGGGGTGCTGAGCGTGTGGGTGCTACGCCTGGGGGTGCTGAGCCTGGGGGTGCTGAGCCTGGGTGTGCTACTACTGGGGGTGCTGAGCCTGGGGGTGCTGAGCCTGGGGGTGCTGAGCCTGGGGGTGCTACGCCTGGAGGTGCTGAGCCTGGGGGTGCGGAGCCTGAGGGAGCTGGGCCTGCTCGTGTGGCGTCTGGCGGTGCTGAGCCTGGAGGTTCTCCGGGTGCTTCGTCTCGGCGGGAGCCACTCTCTCCACAGGAGCTGCGAGAGTGGTTTGCCCGGCGCTGGAGGCGTGCTGCTGGAGCTGGAGGTTCTTCGGCTGCTGAGGGTGCTGGTGCCGCGGGTCCCGGAGGTGCTCGTACTGGGAGTACTGGAGCTGCTGGGCCTGCGGGTACGACTGGAGCTGGAGCTGCTGAGGGTGTTGGCGCTGAGGCTACTGCTGTCGGTCCTGGAGGCGGTCCTGCTGGGGGTGCTACTGGTGCTGCTGGAGGTACTGGAGCTGGAGGTGCTGCTGGCGCTGGTGCTGCCGCTGGGGGTACTGGTGCTGTCCCTGCTGTGTCTGGAGTCGCCGCGCGGCCTCGGCCGTACTTCGTTCCGCTCCTTCAGCAGGTTCTTGGTCTCCCGCCTTCTACTGGTCCTCCTCCTCCTCCCTTAGAGTGTCCACAGCCTGTCCCGTCACAGTTACAGTTACAGCCGGCCTCCCCACTGCCCACTCCTTCTCCCTACACTGGTCCTACTGGAGGTCTGGCTGAGCGTCGTGAGCCTGCGTCTCGCCCTGCGTCGCCTGTCCGTCTTGCTCGCACTAGTGGTCGTGGTTCGCGTCAGCGTCCTCCTCCTGTCCCTGGCATGCACCGGATGTCTCTGCGTCTGTCCACTGCTCCTCTGCGTGCCCCTTTGCCTTCTCCTCCTGAGTCCTCTCTTCCTGCTCTTCCCGACCCGGAGTCGGACTCTCTTCGTGCTGCCAGTCCTACTGTCACGCGTCTCCTTGCTACTGTCGTCACTGACCCTTCCTTTGAGTCCACTGCTGCGTCTGCCCTAGTTGCTGAGCTCGTCGACTTTGCTGCTCGCTGTCGTCTAGACTACGCTGCTAGTCTTGTCGTTGAGTCTGAGTCTGTCTGTCCTCCGTCCGTCGGGGGTGAGTGTGCCCTTGGCACGGACGTCCTTGAGGACAGGCAGGAGGAGTTCCAGTGTTTGGCTGCTGCTTCACCTCATCTCGTGTCCGTACTGCTTACCCCTGAGGGAGACCCGGATGCACTTGACATCCCGACTCCGCGCTCTTACGCGGAGGCGATAGAGGGTCCCTACTCCTCTCAGTGGCAGGCAGCTATGGACACAGAGATGGCTTCCTGGAAGTCCACAGGCACCTACGTTGACGAGGTTCCCCCGCCTGGGGCGAACATCGTCAGTGGCATGTGGATTTTCAGGGTGAAGCGACCGCCGGGTTCTCCGCCTGTCTTCAAGGCGCGTTACGTGGCTCGTGGCTTCAGTCAGCAGCAGGGAGTTGACTACTTTCAGACCTTCTCTCCCACCCCGAAGATGACCACTCTTCGGGTACTGCTGCACATAGCTGCTCACCGCGACTACGAGCTGCACTCTCTTGACTTCAGCACTGCTTTCTTGCAGGGCAGCCTGCACGAGGAGATCTAGCTGCGTCGCCCACCTGGCTTCACTGGGTCTTTTCCTCCTGGCACCCAGTGGAGCCTCCGGCGGCCAGTCTACGGTCTCCGCCAGGCACCGCGTGAGTGGCACGACACACTGAGGACTACACTTGCGGCTCTTGGGTTTGCTCCCTCTACTGCCGACCCGTCGCTGTTTCTGCGCACCGACACTTCTTTGCCGCCGTTCTACATCCTCGTGTACGTCGACGACTTGGTCTTTGCCACAGCTGACACTGCTGGACTCGCCCACGTGAAGTCCGAGCTGCAGAAGAGACACACGTGCACAGACCTGGGTGAACTGCGCAGCTACCTTGGCTTGCAGATCACCCGGGACAGAGCACGCCGCACCATTACCCTGACTCAGTCACACATGGTGCAGCAGGTCCTTCAGCGCTTCGGCTTCACGTACTCCTCGCCTCAGGCCACTCCTCTGCCTACTCGCCACTCGCTCTCAGCTCTGCCTTCGGATGAGTCCGTAGAGTCGAGTGGCCCGTACCCAGAGCTTGTTGGCTGCCTCATGTACCTGATGACCTGCACACGACCTGACCTCGCATACCCTCTTAGCATTCTCGCACGCTATGTTGCTCCTGGGAGACACAGACCGGAGCACATGGCTGCAGCGAAGAGGGTGTTGCGTTACTTGTGCAGTACGTCGGGCATGGGGCTTGTGCTTGGAGGGCAGAGTCCAGTGGTCCTCACTGGGCACGCAGACGCTTCTTGGGCTGACGACCAGGCTACGCAGCGGTCGTCACAGGGTTACACCTTCAGCCTTGGTTCCGGCTCTGTTTCGTGGCGGGCTACCCGCTCGTCTTCTGTTCTCGGCTCCAGTTGTGAGGCTGAGATCTACGCCGGGGCCATGGCTGCACAGGAGCTTCGCTGGCTCACCTACCTGCTGACTGACCTCGGAGAGCCGCCTCGTTCTCCTCCAGTGCTGTACGTAGACAACAAGGCCATGTTGGCCTTGTGTCGAGAGCAGAGACTGGAGCACAGAACGAAGCGCATTGCTCTCCGCTACTTCCTTGCTCGTGAGCTACAGCAGCGTGGTCAGCTGCGGCTTGCGTACGTGGCCTCTCAGGCCAACACTGCTGATATCTTCACCAAGGCACTTGCGCCTTGTGATCATCAGCGCTTCTGTACTCAGCTGGGTCTTGTGCCTCACGTGCTCACCCCTTGACCTTGTTTGTACTGTTGCATATATATATACACCTGCTCTTGCTTGTCTAGCCTTATATATATATGTAATCCTGCATGTGAACTGGCCTTGTGGCCTTGAACTTGTGCTCGGAATGTGTGGTGACTTTGTGATCCACCCTGAGCTTGCTTTGCTTTGCTTGACTGGTCTTGTGACCCCTTGTTCTCCCCCACTTTACCTATGGGGGTGTGTCAGATTTATATGACATAGCTACTGTAGGCTATAGTGGGGTAGCACATATGGGGTATAGTTTTCTAGGGTTTACATTTGTACCCAACTTTCCCTTAGTCAATCCATTCTCGTTCAGTTTCTCAGGGAATGGCATAATTTAAAGGAAATGGGAATACATATGTGTCAAACTTATATTCTGCTTATTGTGTAGGCTGTAGTGGGGTAGCCCATATGGGGTACAACCCAATTAGGGTTAGCACTTGTAACCATCCTGCTGTTTGTCAATTCATTTTCGTTCGTACTTCTGACATGGTTTCAGAGCAGGTCCTAGCCTAGGACCGTTTCCTTAGGGCCCACCGAGTAGCGCTTCCCCACCGCCCTGCCCTGCCCTGCCCTGCGTCGCGCTGCCTGCGCACGCCCTGCCCTGCCCGCACACTGCCCGCCGCAGCGCGCTCTTCTTTGCCCGCGCGTCGCCAGCTGGAGCGCGCCCTGTTTGCCTGCGCGCCCTGCTGACCCGCGCGCCCTGCCCTGCCCGCGCGCCGCGCCGCGCCGCCGCTTACCGCAGCGCGCCCTGCCCTGCCCGCGCGCCGCGCCGCCGCGTCGCCCTGCCCGCGCGCCGCCCGCCGCTGCGTGCCCTGCCCTGCCTGCGCGCCGCCCGCCGCCGAGCGCCCTGCCCTGCCCGCGCGCCGCACCGCCGAGCGCCCTGCCCTGCCCGCGCGCCGCGCCACCGCGCGCCCTGCCCTGCCCGCACGCCGCGCCGCCGCCCTGCCCTGCCCGCGCGCCGCTCCGCCGTGCGCCCTGCCCTGCCCGCGCGCCGCGCCGTCGCGCACCCTGTCCTGCCGCTCGCCCTGCCGCCGCGCCGTCCTGCCTTACCCGCGCGCCGCGCCGCCGCGCACCCTGCCCTGCCGCGCGCCCTACCCTGCCGCGCGCCGCTCGCTGCTGCGTCGCCCCGCGCCGCCCTGCCTTGCCTTGCCTGCGCGCTGCCCTGCTGCTAGCGCGCTCGCCTGCCTAGCCCTGCTTGCGTGCTGCTCTGCTGCTAGCGCGCCCGACCGTTCTGCCCACTATGGCCACGCTCAGTGTCCTCACGTTCGATCCGGAGGGCCGCCCGATAGAGTTCGATGCGTGGCTCGACGACTTACAGCTGTTCTTACTGAGCGATTCCAAGAACGGAGTCTCACTGTTTGACCTCACTTCTGGCGCCTCTGTCGCCCCTGCCGCCACAGCTGACAGTGTAGCTCGCTCCCATTGGCTTACTCGTGACGCTGCTGCTCGCCTTGCCGTTCGCAACCACCTGCCTTTAGCCGAACGCGCTCACTTCGGACAGCACAAGACTTCGAAAGCACTGTACGACGCTGTAGTCGCTCGTTACTCCGTCCACATCATCTTGACTCCGCACTCAAGGCGCGTCGTAATTAATCCCCTCCACAGGCCATCGATCACGTAATCGCTTACTACACAGACATCACATTCCTACTGAATTTGTGCTGGCGGTATATAATGGCACGCTTCTTCCCTGCTTCCGACCCGACGATCGAGCGGCATTTCGGCATTTCGGAACCTTCTTCTGTCAGACGGTCAAGCACCTGCACAGCTCTGCGGCTGTTTGTGGCAGTCAAGTGTCGGGTAGTCGTCAAGAATCGCCTAGAAGTCCGTTACTGTTCGTTGCCGGTCGCTCTCCCTCTGAAGCATCTTCTAGCAGCAGCGAATCCGCTCCCAACGAAATATCCTCCGCTGGAAAAATAACTTCAGCTGGGGCGGATTTCAAGGGGAGAATAAAAACGAGAGATTGCTCTGTGGAGGTGGTAGGCGGAGCCAATCCCGCCGCCGTTGAGTTGTACTTCAAGCGGAAGGTGCAAGAGAGAGCGCGTGCTTCCGCTCTTGCAGCTGTCGCGGCAGATGTCTGGTGCATCCGGGTCTCCCTCAGGTGCAATCAGCATGGACACGAGATGAGGTACAGCAGCTGCAAAACACTCAAAGTCCTCCTGCCTGTCCTCAAGGACGTCCGTGCCAAGAGCACACTCACCCCCGACGGACGGAGGACTAACAGACTCAGACTCAGCAACAAGACTAGCGGCGTAGTCGAGACGACAAGCAGCAGCAAAGTCAACAAGCTCAGCAACTAAGGCAGACGCAGCAGTGGACTCAAACGAAGGGTCAGTGACAACAGTGGCTAACAGACGCGTGACAGTAGGGTGAGCAGCACGAACCAGGTCAGACGCAGGGTCCGGAACGTCAGGCAGAGAAGACGCAGGAGGAGACGGCAAGGGAACTCGCAGAGGAACAGAGGAAGGACGAAGGGACATAGTGTGCGTGCCGGGGACAGGAGGAGGACGCTCACGAGGAACACGACGACCAGTGCGACCAGCGCGAACAGGCGAGGCAGGACGAGACGCAGGCTCACGACGCGCAGTAAGACCTCCTGTCTCTTTAGGGTAAGAGAGGGAGCAGGCAGTGGGGAGCTTGGCTGTAACGGGAGACCAGTAGAAGACGGGAGACTAAGAACCTGGCGAAGCACCGAGTCAGGCGGCGGCAGAGACGACGGTGACGGTGGAGCGAAGAACAAACACGGCGGTGCTGTACCACCAGGACCAACTCCTCCAGCACCAGCACCTCCAGGGTCTCCCGCAGCTCTAGAAACACCAGCTCCAGCACCTCCAGCAGCTCCAGAAACTCCAGCTCCAGTACCTCCAGCAGCTCCAGAAACTCCAGCTCCAATGCCTACAGCTCCAGAGTCCGCAGCACCACCAGCTCCGGCAGCTCCAGCACCCGAAGTGCGAGCACCTCCGGGACCAGCGGCGCTCGTACCACCAGCACCTCCAGAACCAGCAGCTCAAGCTCCTCCGGTACCACCAGCTCCAGGGCCTCCAGCACCAGCAGCACCGCCACCGCCCCCAGCTCCAGCACGTCCAGGACGAGCGCCTCCGGGACCAGTAGCGCCAGGCCGAGAGCGGGTGCGCGTAGCATACCAATCACGCAGCTGCTGCGGCGAGAGAGGCTCCCGCTGAGTAGACGCAGTGCCCCGAGGCTCAGCACCCCCAGACGCAGTACCCCCAGGCGCCGCACCCCCAGGCCCAGCACCCCCAGGCTCAGTACCCCCAGTCTCATCACCCCCAGACACAGCACCCCGAGCAGGACCACCCTCAGCAGAACATGAGTCACCAGTGACCTCGACAGGCTCAGCCAAGGGAGGTGGGTCTACCTGAGACACACCTGAAGGAGCAGGACCCTGGGGGGAGAGGGGGTCTACCGGAGGGGGACCTGGAGCGAGAAAGAGCGGCGGGGGGGGGAGAGGGGCAGTGCGGTAGGGAAAGAGACGGTAAAAGGGGACCGACTCGTCAAACGTGATGTCCTGAGAGGAGAAGACACGGCGCGAGGTGGGGTGGTAAAACTGCCAGCCAGGCGCGTCAGGGGGAAAGCCAAGGAAGACGCAGGGAATGGCGCGGGAGGAGAGCTTGTCCGCGGTGGTATCGCGGACAAAGGCACGAGAGCCCCAGACCCGGAACTGCAAACACGCAAGGAGACAAGGGGACACGGGGATCCGGCAAGGAGACACGGGGCCAGAGGTTGAGCTGATGCGCAGCGTACCGGACCGCAAACGGCCACTGAAAATGGGGAGCAGTCGCATGGATCATGGAGGTACAAGCGATCTCCATGACTAAGCCAATGCGGTGCTCGGCAACCCCATTCTGCTGCGGGGAGGCCGGAAGCGTGAACGACTGGAGGATGCCCTCTCCCTGACAGAAGGCCCGCAAGAGGTCGGAGGAGAACTCACCACCTCTGTCAGAGTGCAGACGCAGGACAGGAAGGTCCGTGTGGAACCTCTCGCGGAGCTGGAGACGGACAGCGCGGATCCAAGGGATCAAGACAGCAGGGACCTCACCCTTGGTGCGCAAGGGGAAGACCGTGGTGTAACGCGTGTAGTCGTCAACAACGAGCAGAAAGTACCGCTCGCCGCCCTATCCACGGACACGGGCGGGGCCCCACACGTCCATGTGGAGAGTCTGCAGGGGAGCCTCTGTCGGGGGAAACGAGGAGGAGTGAGGGGTGGCGCACTGCCGCCCCTCGACGCAAGGAATGCAGGGCGGGGCAGGGAAGCGCGGGAGGGAGGACAGAGACCTGGGAAGACCAGAGACAAGGAGGCGGGAGTGCATGCTACGGAGGCGTGGCAGGGAGGGGTGACCAAGGCGGTGGTGCCAGAGGAGAGTCTGGTGTGAGAGGTGGCGACACGAGCAAGGGGCTGCTGCCTGACCTGACGCGGACACCTGACCAGACACAGCCACCTGGGGAGACTCAGTAGTCAGTGTGTACAGGCTCGACCCAGGCCGACGGGTGAACGTGGCCAGGTGACGGCCAGTCCGGGAGCACGTACAGATCGCCACACGCTGCAGTCCAGGGGCGAAGGTATCAACCCCCGCATCCTGAAGGGCAGCGTTGCTCACCAAGTTCGTCGAGAACGAGGGGAGGTGGGGACCTGACAGTGAGCCGGACGGAACCGCCGGACACGGGAGAACAGTGGTGGAACGTGCAAGCACCGGGCCCCCCGAGGGGTCAGCCAGGGAGACTGCAACGGGTCTAGTGAGTGGTGTGAGTGTGGTACTGTCGCGAAAGAAGCAGCGAGTAGCACCTGAGTCAAGTGTGAAGGTGTGCAAGGCCTCAGCAGGCGCAGTACCAGAGAGAGCAGACTCACTAGCACCTAGAGCAGCAGTCGGTATACCTGGGTCAGGCGGCACACACAAGTAACAGTCACCCTCTGCACTAGTAGACAAAGCATACATGCCAGTAAGGATAGTATCATAGTCAAGATCAAAGATTTCAACACCAGCCTTAAGCAGCTCTGTCCAGCGGGGCATCTCATGATCATCGCCAAACTCAGTGCGCAAAGCGTCATCTAGGCGGAAGAAGCAGCGGTACTGGGTGTGAGGCTTGCCGCACGTCTGACCCTTGCGGTCACCAGTGCGAATGACGTACGGGCAGGAAGCACTACCCCCAGACACCCTGCGCTGAGCATACCAGTCACGAAGCTGCTGGGACGAGAGGGTCTCACGCTGCCGCTGCTGCTGCTGCTGCCGCTGACCAACTTCAGTCCGCCCACCACCGCTGCTGCCACCGCCACTCCCGCCGCCACCACCACTGCCCCCACTACGTCCACTGTCGCCACGACCACCGCCACTGCCACCCCCGCCGCTGCCGCCACCCCCGCCACCGACTCCCCCACTCCCGCCACCACTCCCACTGCCACCTCCGCCACCTCCACCGCCTCCACCGCCTCTACCACTACCGCCTCCACCGCCGCCACCCCCAACACTCTTGCCTCCCTTGCCCCTGCCGTTGCGGCGCTTCCCACTAGGAGCAGAAGCAGCCCCGACTCCCTCAGCACCAAGGAATTCGACAGCAGCAGCAGAAGCAACAGAGGGGGCAAGTGGGGAGGGGGAGCACCCCTCAAAGAAGGGCGTGCGGGGAGTGCCACGAGCAACACCTACTGCGACTATGTTGGTTTCAGCTGCTAGGAGGTGCTTCGCGAGCAGGTCGATAGTGAGGTCTGTGGGGCGAAGGGCGAGAAGGGTGTCCCGGACTGCGCTAAGAGAGTCGGGGAGGCGAGTGACTATAAAGTAGAGAGTGATGTAAATCGGGGGCTCGTTCTTGGGGACAAACTCGGTGGGGAGGGCAGCACGGTAGCGAGTGTCCATAGCGCGGAGATGGGTGATGAGGTCGTCTACAGTGTCGAAAGAGGACAGCTCGGGAAAGAGGTAGGGGAGGATGAGGTGGCCTAGAGCTGCAGTGGTAGGGGAAGAGTAGCGAGCGACTACAGCGTCGTACAGGTCTTTGGCCGTTTTAGTCTGATCAAAGTGCTCGCGTTCGGCTATCGGCAGGTGGTTACGGACGGCTAAGTGAGCGGCAGCGTCGCGAGTGAGCCATTTCGAGCGAACCGTACTATCGGCAGAGTCAGGAGGGGCAGGACGAGCTCCAGACGTGAGGTTAAAGAGGGAGACATCGTCTTTGGAGTCGCTCAGGAGAAACAGCTGTAGGTCCTGCAGCCATGTTTCGAACTTAATAGGGCGGCCGTCAGGATCAAACTCGAGGACACTGAGGGTGGCCATAGCGTCGCAGCGAAGGGCAGAGTAAGCGGGCGTGCGGTAAGCAAGGCGGCGCACGGGCTGCAAGAGCTGCGCGCGGGCCGCGCGGGCTGCAGACGTTCAGCGCGCGAGGAGTCAGAGGCGGCGCGTGGGCTGCAGGGCAGTGCTCGGGCCGCGCAGGCAGCAGACGGGCGGCGTGCGAGCCGGCAGGGGCTGCGCGCGGGCAGGCAGAGGCGGCGCGCAGGCCGCGAGGGCAGCGCGCAGGTCGCGCGGGCTGTTGGCGGGCGGCGCGCGGGCCAGCAGAAGCTGCGCGCGGGCTGTGTGGGCAGCGCAGCGGGCCGGCAGAAGCTGCGCTCGGGCTGTGCGGGCAGCGCGCGGGCTGCGCGGGCTGCAGGCGGGCGACGCGCGGGCCTGCAGGGGCTGCGCGCAGGCAGGCAGGGGCGACGCGCGGGCCGCGCGGGCTGCAGACGGGCGAGGCGCGGAATGCAGCGGCGGCGCGGCGCAAGGAAGGGCAGGGCGTGCGCGGGGCTGCGCAACGCAAGGCAGGGTAGGGCAGGGCGTGCGCGGGCGGCGCAACGCAGGGCAGGGCACGGGTGGGCCCGAAAAAAAAGCGGTCCTACGGACCTACTGCTCTGAAACCATGTCAGAACTACAAGCACGAATGAATGAACTATGAGAGAGTTGGGTACAAATAGAAACCCTAAAGGGGTTGTACCCCATATTGGCTACCCCACTACAGCCTACACATTATAATAGAACATATATAGTTTGACAGTATGGTTATCCGACGACATGATTCGACAATCTTAGTGAGCTGACGGTATTCATACATTCAGCCGATTTTATGACAAGCTGACGGCATTGTCTGCATGGAAGTTACAAGAAAACCAAACCATATTAATCTAAAGGGAGAATGCATCACCTGGACAGAAGAATTGGGGCTATGAACATTTGCTCTGAAAATTGTTAATGCATCCCTATTATATGATTCTAAATCATTCAGCAACCCCGTCCTCTATTATATGTATATTTGTACAGCCCATTTCGCTATGCACAAAGCACAAAACTTCGGTTCAGAACGCTGCTGCATGCGGAAACTGCCATGTCATAATATTTTCTTGCGCTCTGATTGGTAAGAGTAGGAAATGCTCTTATCAAGCAGAGCAACCTGTCTCCACTCAGATCGGTATCAGAGGAGTCACCAACCAGTTCGTCAGGAGGGAGCAGGCACGAATTCTCACCAATCCGGAATTTCGCCACTACGAAAGCCCATCCGTTACCCCAACTGGTTGTCTCGCCAACCTTCCTCGCTCGCGTAGTCTCGGGTTACCAGGCAAGGGAGGGAGAGATGCTTCAGGCAGGCAGGGGGATCACAACGGCTAGGGTTTGGTGTCCTCACATTGGCCAACACTAGCAGTTCGGAAAAGTGGAAGGCGCGCGAAAGATAGCGAAGTGACGGAACGGGTGAGATTTTGAAAATCTACGGTCGAGATTCACATGGTTCATGTTCCCCTCCTCACATCCTTCATTCCCGCCTGCGATAACGGACATTTTCGGAAACACGTCGGACGCTTTCTGTTTCGATGCAGCCACTTTGTCGGCGATGGGGACACGTGAAGAATCTGGCAGACAGACGATTCTTTCTCTCCTGAACCACACACACGTGACACGCTGGTACTTTCGAGCTACGGTTAGGATCGAAGTTAGACCCAACCATTGTAAGACGATCAATCTAGAACCGTCAGATCTCAGTTCGAAAACTGGAGGCGATAACAGTTTGGAGGGAGTGACTCAATCCCAGACCCCTCCCCTCATTCTGCCATTTCTCAGCCGTTGTTCACTCAATTTCTCTCCAACCAGGCTCGTTCTGCTCGTCTTCAGCCGAACTCCTGAGAATCTGAGTTCGTTTTTCATCGTCCTGCTAGCGAAGCTATTCTATTTTGGAATCTCGCTATTCTCCACTCTCTCCGTTCGTGAAGACAATCTTTGAAATTGGGATGATCGCCAGTAGACGCGATTTCCCACCCCGTCGTCAATCTGCAACTCACCTATTTTTCGGTGAGTAATTCGTCGCGAATTTGTCATGCGAGCTGATTCTATATTTTATTTGTTCCCCTTCACAACCTTATCTGACCAACTTCTTCCTTGTTATACAGGTTCCCTTTGCGTTCATCCTCGATTTTCACTTCGATTGTCAACTGCTTTCACATATTCGCCAGGCTGCGACCAAGTCGTCGCCATTTTGCTATCCAACGAATCTTGGTAAGTGATTCGCCGATTTCGTTTTTCACCAGTTTCAGTCCGTTTAGTCCTGTTACTTTAGTAATTTCGTAGTCGACCTTGCAGCCAAATCCTTCCCAACGTGCATTTATTCCCGTTAATTTGGACACCACCATCTCGTGCTTCAATAACGTCGTTATTGGTTGTCATTTCGCTGTCTGCTCGCCTTTCAATGTGCAGTGCGGACGGCAGCAGTGATGGCAGGCGGTGCTGAGCGAACCGTTCGTGGCAGCAGCAGTGGCAGCACCGCTGGCCTCTGCATTTGCTCTGCATCCGCTCTGTGCCTGATCGTCAAAGGCTAAGTGCTCTCAACCCCTGCACCTTCCACATTCCATAGCGCATGCTTCTTCATACCATGCACCCCCTCGCAACTCATTCATTTTTAAATTCAACCGTTGCTAGCAGCGCAGTGCACAGGGCACAGACCAGCCCCCACAGCCCTCAGGTGAAACCCCATTTTTTCAGGTAAAGCCTACACGCCCCAGGTTAGACCCCCTTTTTCGTTCCCAGGTTAACCCCTTTTCCCCATATGGTCCGTGCCCTGTGCTCACTGCTGCTGCAGCAGCGGCTCCACACCCACAAGCCAGCGCACACGCCATGCATACCGCCTCATTTCCCCGTCGTCTCCTCATCACTGATGCTCGTCAGTCTAAGTTTGAATCGTTTCCATCTGTCCGCTCACCCAGCGCGCTGCACCCACCACCTCTTATCTCCTCGTCTCTATGTGTCTTTTCCCTTCCCTCCCTCTCCCCCCACTTCCCCCCTTTTCCCTACTTCCCAGGGTTTGTCGCCGAGGCAGGGCGGCCAGCAGTGGGAGCATCGGCATGGGCAAGGGAGCAGCGAGTGCCATACCTGCCTCGAACCGTGTCTGCACCAACCTCGCCCGAAGCTAAGTGCTCTACCCTCAGGTTCTCACCTTCTCTCCTTCGAATTCCGTTCTGTCTCGCATGCTCATGCCGCCGTCTCTGCTCTCGCTGCAAGGGGACACGCCGAGGGAGTCAACCACCTCCCCAGGTAACAGGTGGTAGGTTCAGGTGCAGGTCGTCTCAGGTACTCACAGCCCCAGGTTTGGTATGGTATGGTATGGTACCTCGTGGTAGACCCCTTTTTCGTGTCCCCCTTGCAGCAGAGCTCTCACCATCCACCATCGTCTTCCCTGGTCGAATGCTGCTTCCTTCCCTTCTGCATCTTGCTTCCTTGCACTCACTTCGTCCTTAACTGCCCTCCTCCTCCCTCCCTGCAGGTCACTTGGCAGCACGGGGAGGGGTGGCATGGGGAAGGAGGCAGGGGCGGCAGCAGAGGTTGCAAGTGGGATGCTGGGAGCAGCGAGCGCCACACTCACGCCACCTGCCTCGAATCTCACTGCAGCAACCCATCCCGAAGCTAAGTGCTCCACCCTCCCTTTCCCTTCTGCGTGTCCTTACATCATGTTTTGTCTGTCTTGCATTCTCATGCACCCACCGCTGCTCTTACTGCAAGAGGACACGCCCAGGGAGTCAACCACCTCCCCCGGTAAGTAACAGGTGGTAGGTTCAGCCTAAGGTAGCAGGTGCAGGTCGCCTCAGGTACTCACAGCCCCAGGTGTGGTATGGTACCACGTGGTAGGCACCCTCGGTCTTGTCCCCCTTGCAGCAGAGCTTTCACCATCCACCATCATCTTCCCTGGTCGAATGCTGCTTGCTTCTCTTCTGCATCTTGCTTCCCTCCACTCAATTCGTCTGCACCTGCCCTCCTCCTCCCGCCCTGCAGGTCACTTGGCAGGATGGAGAGGGGAGGCAAGGTGTACTGAGAGGCATCGGAAGAAGCAGTCAGCAGCGCAGAGAGGGGCGACAGCGGGGATGGGGCAACCGGAGGAGAGGAGAAAGGGCAGCAACAAGGCTTCAACTTTCCAGCTAAGTATTCTTCCTCCTAGGTGTTGGCCTTTCGTGCCTTTTTTTGAATGTCATGCATTTTTCATGCTTTTCCCTCTGAAATATCGCCACTGGTTGAGCCAAAGCTTCATGCCACAAACGCTTTTTTCTTAGGTAAACCCCCCAAGGTACAGCAGGTATACTCTCAGGTCAATCCTTTCTAGGTGTGTTACCCCCCTTGCGTCTGTGGCTTGGAGCTGATGCTGCACCAGTTGGCCTTCCCTTCCCTCGCTTCACACTTCTGTTCTAGTCGAATCCCTTTTAGTCCCCGCACAGTACACTCACTGCTGCTGTGTGTGTGCCTTGCACGTGGAGGGGGGGGGCGTGGGGTCAACACCGCCACTCCCTCGCGCTCCTCCCCTCGTGGCCGTGCAGGTGGCAGTGGTGGGAGGAGGGGAGGGGGGCAGCACTCCACTCGACTGGGATGGGAGAGTATCGGGATGGGTTGGCCGAACGAGGTGAGCCTCTTTTCCCTCCCTGCCAAAACTGGTTTCGTGTCTTCTCTTTCCTTCACTCATGCTGCTGCTTGGTCTTCTCCCTATTCTCACTGATGTTCCTTGCTCTCTGCCTCCCTCCCTCTCTCCTCCCTACATCCAGTGCATTGAACGCTGTAGCAGGGAGGCAAGGGGGCAGGAGGAGGGAAGGTGGCAGGAGGGAGGGAGGGCAGCAGAGGGGGGCGACAGAGGGGATGGGGCAGCCGGAGGAGAGGAGAAAGGGCAGCAACAAGGCTTCAACTTTCCAGCTAAGTATTCTTCCTCCTAGGTGTTGGCCTTTCGTGCCTTCTTTTGAATGTCATGCATTCATGCTTTTCCATCTGAAATCTCTCCTCTGGTTGAGCCAAATCTTCATGCCACAGACGCTTTTTTCTTTGGTAAACCCCCCAGGTACAGCAGGTATACTCTCAGGTCAATCCTTTCTAGGTGTGTAACCCCCCTTGCGTCTGTGGCTTGGAGCTGATGCTGCACCAGTTGGCCTTCCGTTCCCTCGCTTCACACTTCTGTTGCCTAGTCGATTTCCTTTTAGTCCCCACACAGTACACTCACTGCTGCTGTGTGTGTGCCTTGCACGTGGAGGGGAGGGGCAGGGGGTCAACACCGCCACTCCCTCGCGCTCCTCCCCTCGTGGCCGTGCAGTTGGCAGTGGTGGGAAGAGGGGAGGGGGGCAGCACTCCACTCGACTGGGATGGGAGAGTATCGGGATGGGTTGGCCGAACGAGGTGAGCCTCTTTTCCCTCCCTGCCAAAACTGGTTTCGTGTCTTCTCTTTCCTTCACTCATGCTGCTGCTTGGTCTTCTCCCCATTCTCACTGCTGTTTCTTGCTCTCTGCCTCCCTCCCCCTCTCCTCCCTACACCCAGTGCATTGAAGGCTGTAGCAGGGAGGCAAGGGGGCAGTAGGGAGGGAGGGCAGCAGAGGGGGGCGACAGAGGGGATGGGGCAGCCGGAGGAGAGGAGAAAGGGCAGCAGCAGGGCTTCATCTTTCCAGCTAAGTATTCCTCCTCCTAGGTGTTGCCTTTCGTGCCCTCTCATGCATTTTTCATGCTTCCCCCTCTGAAATCTCGCCACTTGTTGGGCCCGCCTCACAAGCCACAGACCCCCCTACCCCTACAGCTGGTAACCCCTCAGGTACAGGTTTAGCCCTTGTAAAGCCTTACAGCCCCCTTCAGGTTAAGCCCTTCAGGTTAAGCCCTTGAGGTTCACGAAGGGGTCTGCGGCTTGTGGATGTGCCTCCAGTGCTACCTTTTCTCTTCTTGCAGTTGCTTTGCCTAGTCGATTCTTTTGAAGTCCCCGCACAGTACACTCACTGCTGCTGTGTGTGCTCTTTGCAGGTGGAGGGGAGGGGCGTGGGGGTCAACACCGCCACTCCCTCGCGCCCCTCCCTTTGTGGCCGTGCAGGTGGCAGCGGTGGGATGGGAGGGGGGCACCACTCCACTCGGCTGGGATGGGATGGGAGAGTATCGGGATTGGGTCGGCCGAACAAGGTGAGCCTCCTTTCCCGTCCCTGTCTAACCTGGTTTCGTTTCTTCTCTCGTGCTGCTACTTGGTTTTCTTCGATCCCTCGAGTTCAAGAGTGTTTTTTTTATGTACACCCATTCTGTTCTTCAATTTCGCCTTCTCGTTTTCCTCAGCTTCAGTTTGTTTTCTTGCTAGTCATGCCAACTCACTTGCTCTTACTTCCCCCCTTTCTTCCCCCCTTACCAGGTCACTTGGCATCGAGTGAAGACTGCAGTGGTGCTTCAGCTGCCCTCTGCTCGCTCTCACACAATCAGCTAAGTGCCCCTTCCTCCATGCCCTCGCCCTTGCTGCTGCCATTTCGTTTTTCGCATCTGCTTTCGCACCCTTCCTCTTGAAGCAGTGCCACTGGTTAGGTCCGCCTCACATGCCACAGACCCCCCAACTCCAGGTAACCCCTCAGGTGTAGATAAGGTGCAGGTAACCCTTTCAGGTGCAGGTACCTTCTCAGGTTCACCCCTTGGGGTCTGTGCTTTGTGGCTTGGCCTCCACCAGTGGCCCCTCCCTGCTCTCGCCTTGCAAACTCTCTTCTCGCTCTTGCACTCTCACCCTTCCTCCCCTCGCTGCCCACTGACCAGCTCTGCGTGTGCCTTGCAGGTGGAGGGGAGGGGCGGGGGTCAACACCGACGCTCCCTCACGCCCCTCCCCTGTGGCCGTGCAGGTACCCGTGGGGATGGGAGGGAGGCAGCACTGCCAGTCGCTGCCACAAGGGAGAGTATCGGGGTGGGCTTGGCCTCTCAAGGTACGTCAGCCTCTCTCTTGCCCTCATCCCTCTCCCTTTCTGCTCTTCACTTCGGCTCTCGTTTTCCTCAGCTTTTGTTTGTTTTCTTGCTAGTCATGCCAACTCACTTGCTCTTACTCCCCCCCCTTTCTCCCCCCCTTACCAGGTCACTTGGCATCGAGTGAAGACTGCAGTGGTGCTTCAGATGCCCTCTGCTCGCTCTGACACAATCAGCTAAGTGTCCCTTCCTCCATGCCCTCGCCCTTGCTCCTGCCATTTCGTTTTTCTCATCTGCTTTCGCACCCTTCCTCTTGAAGCAGTGCCACTGGTTAGGTCCGCCTCACATGCCACAGACCCCCCAACTCCAGGTAACCCCTCAGGTGTAGATCAGGTGCAGGTAACCCAATCAGGTGCAGGTAACCCCTTCAGGTGCAGGTACCCTCTCAGGTTCACCCCTTGGGGTCTGTGCTTTGTAGCTTGGCCTCCACCAGTGGCCCCTCCCTGCTCTCGCCTTGCAAACTCTCTTCTCGCTCTTGCACTCTCACCCTTCCTCCCCTCGCTGCCCACTGACCAGCTCTGCGTGTGCTTTGCAGGTGGAGGGGAGGGGCGGGGGTCAACACCGACGCTCCCTCACGCCCCTCCCCTGTGGCCGTGCAGGTACCTGTGGGGATGGGAGGGAGGCAGCACTGCCAGTCGCTGCCACAAGGGAGAGTATCGGGTGGGCTTGGCCTCTCAAGGTACGTCAGCCTCTCCTCTCTGCCCTCATCCCTCTCCCTTTTAGCTTTTCATTTCGGTGTTCTCGTTTTTCGTCAACTTCTGGTCATGCCAGCTCACTTTCTCTTTATTCCCCTCTTTTTCTTCACCCCCTACCAGGTCACTTGGCATCGAGTGAAGATGGAGCACTGCCAATGGCTCCCACAAGGGAGGGTATCGGGGTGGGCTTGGCCTCTCAAGGTACGTCACCTCCCCTCTCTGCCCTCATTCCTTTCTGTTACTCCTCTTCAATTCTGCTGTCTCGTTTCTGTCAACTTCAGTTTTGTTTTGTTTTTATGGTCATGCCAACTAACTTACTGTCACTTTCCCCCTTTCTTCCCCCCCTACCAGGTCACTTGGCATCTAGTGAAGACTGAAGCAGAGAAGCTGAGTAGCAGACCAGCAGCAGCAGTTGTAGCAGCAGAAGCGGCAGCAGCAGTAGCAGCAGCAGTGGGGGGTGGGGGGTTAGAGGCGGGCTAGGTTAGGTCGAGTCGTGAGCGAGGTGTGGTATGGTATCAGGTAAGGTATGGTAACAGGTTTGGTATGGAGATCTGATCCCCTCCTCTCTTTCTTCCTCCCCACCTCTCTTTGCAGCCTGAGTATGGAGGGAGCACTGGAGCAAGGGCGAGACAGAGGCATCTCTCTTTTCATCCTACCCCTCCCCTTCTCCCTCCCGCTGCCCCCCTCCCCACTTTCCAGCACGGTCGATGCAGCCTGAGGGAGAGAGGGATCAAGGGCGGGACAGAGCCATCGCACTAACACACCCCCCCCCCCCCTCCCCTCCTCCTCCCTCCCCACTGCCCAACACCCTGAGGCAACATGGCGCTCTGCATGGCTGTGGTAGGTAGAGGTAAGAGGCATGGGGTGAAGGGGAGAGTGGGGAGGCGGTGGGAAGCATGGGAGCAAGTGGGCAGGTCACTCTCTCAGGGGCAGCATCCTCTAGGAATGTGCCGTGCGGGTCGGGGTGTGGTGGGTGGAATCTGCGCGGCACGGCACTCGGTGCTCAAGTAACTAACCTGACGTTAAGGCTTAATGGGCACCGTCAGAGTCGACCGGCCGGCGACTCTGGTTCGCGTCAGCTCTAGCTACGTCAGGGGCAGGATTTGAGTCTTGGGCTGGAAGCAATTTTCCACTACCGCACCTCGCCCTTCAAGGCACAGCCCCTGGGGGTGCTGTTTCCGAAGGGGAGTGGGCTGTCTGCTGCTCCTACTGCTGGCAGGTAAGGTGGGGAGGGGATGGGTGGGCTGTGTGGTGATGGTGGTGATGAGGTGATGGTGGTGAGAGGCAGTGGGGTTGGCGGTGGCATATGATGAGCCATATGGCACTGATGCCACCCTTAAGCATGGAAGCATGATGCTCATGCTTGGTTGGTTGGGGGCACATGATGAGTTGCACTGATGCCACCCTTAAGCATGGAAGCATGATGCTCATGCTTGGTTGGTTGGGGGCACATGATGAGTTGCACTGATGCCACCCTTAAGCATGGAAGCATGATGCTCATGCTTGGCTGGTTGGGGACACATGATGAGTTGCACTGATGCCACCCGTGCATGGAAGCATGATGCTCATGCTTGGCTGGTTGGGGGCACATGATGAGTTGCACTGATGCCACCCGTGCATGGAAGCATGATGCTCATGCTTGGCTGGTTGGGGGCACATGATGAGTTGATGCCACCCGTGCATGGAAGCATGATGCTCATGCTTGGCTGGTTGGGGGCACATGATGAGTTGCACTGATGCCACCCGTGCATGGAAGCATGATGCTCATGCTTGGCTGGTTGGGGGCACATGATGAGTTGCACCGATGCCACCCGTGCATGGAAGCATGATGCTCATGCTTGGCTGGTTGGGGACACATGATGAGTTGCACTGATGCCACCCGTGCATGGAAGCGTGATGCTCATGAGTTGGTGAAAGGGGCTGAGTCCCCTTGGGTGGGTGAGTGCAAGTGAAAGGGGCTGAGTCCCCTTGGGTGGGTGAGAGCAAGTGAAAGGGGTTAAGTCCCCTTGGGTGGGTGAGAGCAAGTGAAAGGGGCTGAGTCCCCTTGGGTGGCACATTATGAGCATGAGAGCATGAGTGGTGAGAGTTAGAGTTGACAGCGGTGAGAGTGAGTGAGTGGTGGGGGATATTTGTGAGAATGGGACGCAAGAGTGAGAGCAGAGAGGGTGGTGAGGGTGAGTGGTTTGAGTGGTGAGGTTGGAGGGGTGAGAGTGTGGTGAGATTGAGTGGTCAGAATGGTAAGAGTGTGGTGATACTGAGTGGTGAGAGTGCAGTGAGAGTGGCTGGTGAGAGTGGTGATCTTCAGTTAGTGGTAGGATTGCAGTGAGAGTGGGTGGTTAGAGTGGCAAGTGGTGCAACAGTGTGCAGAATACCGAGATGTCATAATGGCAGCTCTATGCATGCATGATTACACCAAGCATGCGTGTTTGCACTTGTGCATACATGTGTGTATGCGTGCAGTGTGCATGAATTTGCACATGCGCGAGTGTACATGGTACCAGTCTCCCATATACCGTATCTCCGTTTTATCCTGAGGTTCTGAAAAGGGCAATTTTCTGGATAAATGGCCGTTTTTTTTAAGGGCACTATTGAAAGGCCCAGATTTAATATATGAATCTGTGGTGAGAGTGAGAGCACAGAGGGTGGTGAGGATGAGTGGTTTGAGTGGTGAGTTTTGAGTGGTGAGAGAGCGTGGTGAGATTGAGTGGCCAGAATGGTAGGAGTGTGGTGACACTGAGTAGTGAGAGTGAGTGGTGACAAAGAGTTGTGGATGGGTATGGTGAGGTGGTTAGATTGAGTGAGTAGTGAGATTTCAGTAAGAGTGGGTGGTGAGAGAAAGGTGATTTTTTGTGAGTTGTGAGAATGCAGTAAGAGTGGGTGGTGAGGGTAACGTGATTTTCAGTGAGTGGTGAGAATCGTGAGTAGTGGAGGGGTGGGAGTGGCGAGGTGGCGAGGTGGAGTGAGTAGTGAGAGTGAATCGTCAGAGTGAGTGGAGGGAATCAGTGGTGAAGAGTGGTGAAGAGTGGTGAAGATTCGGATCTGCTGGTGGGTGGTGGTGAAGGGAGTGAATGGTGCGAGTGTAAAGGTTGAGAGTGCATGGGTGAGCGGTGAGAGTGCAGTGAGAATGGGTGTGCATGCATATTTGCACCTGTGCATACAGGTTTGTGTGCAGTGGTCATTCATCTGTGAACATGTGTGCGTGTACATGATCACTTTGTACCCTCACAGGTTTCTTTGTACCCCTGTAATTTTCATACCCTCACCAGCAGATTTTACCTTCACCTAAGATTCTGGGGGAGTACTGGGCTGATCATCTGTTTTCAGCAAGGATTCTGTACTATGTTCATTTTTCATGAGTGTGACCATACTACTGCACTCTGAAACGGTTGTTTCTGTAAGCACTTCGATAAAAACCACCCAACTATGGTGTTTCGTAGGAACGTTTTGCCGCTTAACCAAAATTGACAAACAAGGAAAGTTGTATACATTTGAATGATGGTATGCTCGTGGTATACGTGCGGCCTTGCAATGATGGTGACATGAAATTGCAACCCAAATGATTTAAGATGGCAAGAAGTGTTGTATTCAATAGTAGTGTTGTAGTTCAGAAGTTATCTAAACTTGGTTGGTGTACCTGCTCGGAACCAGTTTCGTTAATGAGATCAGCACATTTCTTCTCGGATCAGAGGAGCCAGCGGGTGTCAGAAGATAATTTACTTGACCAATCAACAACGAGTAACAGCACATGTGCGAGAATGGGAGATTTCGCCATCTTCGCCCATTTTGCCCAGTCCTTTGCCATCAACAGACTAGAGTCTGAGAGTGGATCAGCTCAACCTTCAGATCTCAACCTCACCTGCTTGCCTAGATTCTTTATCCACGGCTGAGATTCACTTCGCTCTTAGTGGTAGGAACGAGAGCTTCGAATTCAAACCATTGGGCTTGCCGCGTTCCAAACTGACACGACGACTCTGCGCCTCCAGATTGGGCGACAATCGACGGTTCCTAGGCCACGGGGTCCAACGTTCACCAGCGAAATCCCGCTACTCCCGCCTTTGTCAACGGAATCTCGCTGGAAAAAAGTCGGTGTCGTTTGTCTTGCGTAGCCGCTGAGGTGAAAGGCGGGGACAAGCGAACAGCGTAAACTTGGGAATTTTCTTTTCCTTCCCTGACCGGCTGATTCATGTCACACGCGGACGATTCTCAACCAGCCATCGGCGTGGACTCTCGAATCTCCCGACAAAAAAAAAGCCTGACCAGACCAACCATTCGGAGCCACCGTCACTTTTCCTCGCGACCCAACACAGCCGGTTAGCCTGTAGACCAATGCGGAACTTGCTAGGGTTGCCGTGACGAAACACGCAAAGGCCTGAACCTACGGCTGAGATCTGAGTTACCAAGAAAGTTTCAGTCAATCCAGTGATTCTGGACGGTAGATCTGAAGAGTGTTGGTGTGAGGAGAGGAGAGGAGAGGCAGTTGGTGACCCCTCCGCCTCATTCCAGCGTCACCGTCGTCTCTCGCCTCATTCTCGCCTGAGCCTCGGAATTCACAGCGCTTTCGCCTCTTGCTCTCATTTTCTCACGCTCAGCTTCTTCTGCTCATTTTCTTAGAGCTCCTGTGACTGCGAAAAGTCGAGCCGCTAGTGAATTCCAATTTCATTCTGCTCCAGGCCTGGCTTAGTAGAAGCTGCGTTAACCGGAAGAGGAAATCGCGTGTCGGGAAGAGGAAATCGCGTGTCGGGAAGAGGAAATCGCGTGTCGGAGGAGGAAATCGCGTGTTGGGAAGAGGAAATCGCGTGTCGGAAGAGGAATTCGCGTGTCGGGAATAGGAGATCGCGCATGAAGCCTGGAAACTTTGATTACGAAGGAACAAGTGCTAGGATGGCGATTTTCGTATGCAAGGTACGTCTCAGTGCGAGTGCTTTTTTCCACGTATCCGAGTTTTTTTTAGTTGTGTAGCATGCTTTCGTTTCGTCCCTGGGACAAGTAGCAGGGAGGCCACATGTCGCTGAATCACCATCTCGTTCTCCGTACGATTTCGGAGAGTGCGTGCGAGTTACAAATTCGCTTCGTCTGGCAGCTCAGGTATTTCGCTAAACCACACCCGTACATGTAGTCAATTTCCCCGCATGTCAAGCGTTCGCTTTTCCGTTTCGCGTTTCAATCTTGATGAGCAGATTCACCGATCGATTTTGTACATAGTCGCGTTTCAGTTTCCCGTTTCAACTCTGCAATGCTAGATTCCGACTTTCAATTTCGCGATCTAATCGCGCAGATCGATTTCGTATCACAGTACGTCGTTTCGCGAGCTGCTTCCCTGACGTACGTTTCCCGATCGATTTCACTCATGGTTGTCGCCGCGTTTGTCCACCCACTGCAGGCCGCCGTGCGTCACGCCGTGCGTCAACCCCCAGGACGGGAGCCACGCTGGTGGGTGCCGTTGAACCACTCTGGCGACCTGCGATTTCGGGCCCACTCTCTTCCGTCACTCGCGGCCGCTCTCCACCTAACCCACCCACAGCTAAGCTAAGTACATCTCCCTTCTCAACCCTCGCACTTGTGTGGGCTTTCATGCACTATACTGCACACTCCCTTCCTTACTGCCCTCTGTCACACTCAAGAGACCTCACTCCCCCAAGGTAGCAAGGTAGCAGGTATGTGCTCAGGTATTAGGTTAAGCTTTGTTCAGCTGGTACGAGGTCTCTTGGCTGTGCCACGGCAGCAGTCCATTCATGCAAGCATCATTCGTGCATTTTCTTCACCCTGATTTGGATATAACCTCAACGCCCTCCCCACTCCTCTGATCCCCCGTCACTCCGTGTCCTGAGCGCGGCAGCAGGAGCGCGGGCAGCGGGCGAGGGGAGCACCAGGGCGGGCAGCAGGAGCGCGGGCAGCGGGGCAGCAGCGCCGGCCTCATCAACGGTTGAGGTTGCAGTATCGCCCCTGCCACCACACTCCACTCGAGCCCACTCCCCCTCAGGTTCAGGTTCAGGTTCAGGTGCAGGTACAGGTTGGTAGCGGCTCTTGTGGGGTTGTGGTTGGCGTCACATGCACTGTCGTTTCTGCTGTTGGTCGTTTCTGCTGTTGCACGTGTGTTTGACACTTTTCTCCTTTGCAACCCCTCTTACTTTCGGCTGCCTTTCCTTTCCGCCCTCCCCTCCCTCCCCTCCCTTCCCTGCCAGGCCTTCAGAAGCCAGGGGGACGGCAGCAGGCGAGCAGCAGGCGAGGGGAGCACCAGGACGGGCAGCAGGAGCACGGGCAGCGGGGCAGCAGCGCCGGCCTCATCAACGGTTGAGGTTGCAGTATCGCCCCTGCCACCACACTCCACTCGAGCCCACTCCCCCTCAGGTTCAGGTTCAGGTTCAGGTGCAGGTTCAGGTTGGTAGCGGCTCTTGTGGGGTTGTGGTTGGCGTCACATGCACTGTCGTTTCTGCTGTTGCACGTGTGTTTGACACTTTTCTCCTTTGCAACCCCTCTTACTTTCGGCTGCCTTTCCTTTCCGCCCTGCCCTCCCTCCCCTCCCTTCCCTGCCAGGCCTTCACAAGCCAGGGGGACGGCAGCAGGCGAGCAGCAGGCGAGGGGAGCACCAGGGCGGGCAGCAGGAGCGCAGGCAGCGGGGCAGCAGCGCCGGCCTCATCAACGGTTGAGGTTGCAGTATCGCCCCTGCCACCACACTCCACTCGAGCCCACTCCCCCTCAGGTTCAGGTTCAGGTTCAGGTGCAGGTTCAGGTTGGTAGCGGCTCTTGTGGGGTTGTGGTTGGCGTCACATGCACTGTCGTTTCTGCTGTTGCACGTGTGTTTGACACTTTTCTCCTTTGCAACCCCTCTTACTTTCGGCTGCCTTTCCTTTCCGCCCTGCCCTCCCTCCCCTCCCTTCCCTGCCAGACCTTCACAAGCCAGGGGGACGGCAGCAGGCGAGCAGCAGGCGAGGGGAGCACCAGGGCGGGCAGCAGGAGCACGGGCAGCGGGGCAGCAGCGCCGGCCTCATCAACGGTTGAGGTTGCAGTATCGCCCCTGCCACCACACTCCACTCGAGCCCACTCCCCCTCAGGTTCAGGTTCAGGTTCAGGTGCAGGTTCAGGTCGGTAGCGGCTCTTGTGGGGTTGTGGTTGGCGTCACATGCACTGTCGTTTCTGCTGTTGCACGTGTGTTTGACACTATTCTCCTTTGCAACCCCTCTTACTTTCGGCTGCCTTTCCTTTCCGCCCTGCCCTCCATCCCCTCGCTTCCCTGCCAGGCCTTCACAAGCCAGGGGGAGGGCAGCAGGCGAGCAGCAGGCGAGGGGAGCACCAGGGCGGGCAGCGGGGCAGCAGCGCCGGCCTCATCAACGGTTGAGGTTGCAGTATCGCCCCTGCCACCACACTCCACTCGAGCCCACTCCCCCTCAGGTTCAGGTTCAGGTTCAGGTGCAGGTGCAGGTTGGTAGCGGCTCTTGTGGGGTTGTGGTTGGCGTCACATGCACTGTCGTTTCTGCTGTTGCACGTGTGTTTGACACTTTTCTCCATTGCAACCCCTCTTACTTTCGGCTGCCTTTCCTTTCCGCCCTGCCCTCCCTCTTCTCCCTACCCTGCCAGGCCTTCACAAGCCAGGGGGACGGCAGCAGGCGGGGAAGGCAGCAGAGGGATCACTGGAGGAGAAGGGGAGGGGAGGGAGGGATGAGGCAACAGCCCTGCTGGCGGCTCTTCATCTGCCAGTTAAGTCACTCTTCCTCATAATCGTCCCTCACCTTTGCTTGCTGCGCATTGTTCATACTCGCTGCTTTCTCTTTGCCTCTCAAACTTTCGCCACTGGCTCACAAGCCACAGACTTTCCCCCTGACTTCAGGTAAGCCCCCAGGCTCAGGTTCAGGTTTAGCCTACAGCCCCCTCAGGTTCAGGTTCAGCTTCAGGTTCAGTCTTGTCTACAGGCCCCTCAGGTTCAGGTTCAGGTTCAGGTTCGGGTTACGTCCTTAGGTCCCCTTGCAGTCTGTGCCTTGTGCTCCTGCCCCCTCCAGTGGCCGATCATATAACCCGCCCTGCCTGTGTGACTCGCACTTGTAAACTCTGCTAGCTGTCAACCCGCCCTTCCTCCCCTCGCTGCCCACTGACCAGCTCTGCGTGTGCCTTGCAGGTGGAGGGGAGGGGCGGGGGTCAACACCGACGCTCCCTCACGCCCCTCCCCTGTGGCCGTGCAGGTACCCGTGGGGATGGAGAGGAGGCAGCACTGACTCTCGTTGCCACAAGGGAGATTATCGGGGTGGGCTTGGCCTCTCAAGGTACGTGAGCCTCTCTCTTGCCCTCATCCCTTTCTGCTCTTCAATTCCGCCTTCTCGTTTTCCTCAGCTTCAGTTTGTTTTCTTGTTAGTCATGCCAACTCACTTACTCTTACTTCCCCCCTTTCTTCCCTCCTTACCAGATCGCTCGGAATGCTGGGAGGAGGGCTGCCGTGCAAGGGAGTAATCTGCTGGTGCTTCATCTTCAGCCGCCCTCTGCTCGCTCTCACACAATCAGCTAAGTGTCCCTTCCTCCATGCCCTCGCCCTTGCTGCTGCCATTTCGTTTTTCGCATCTGAGTTCGCACCCCTCCTCTTGAAGCAAAGCCACTGGTTAGGTCCGCCTCACATGCCACAGACCCCTCAACTCCAGGTAACCCCTCAGGTGTAGATCAGGTGCAGGTAACCCTTTCAGGTGCAGGTAACCCCTTCAGGTGCAGGTAAGCTCTCAGGTTCACCCCTTGGGGTCTGTGCTTTGTGGCTTGGCCTCCACCAGTGGCCCCTCCCTGCTCTCGCCTTGCAAACTCTCTTCTCGCTCTTGCACTCTCACCCTTCCTCCCCTCGCTGCCCACTGACCAGCTCTGCGTGTGCCTTGCAGGTGGAGGGGAGGGGCGGGGGTCAACACCGACGCTCCCTCACGCCCCTCCCCTGTGGCCGTGCAGGTACCTGTGGGGATGGGAGGGAGGAAGCACTGCCAGTCGCTGCCACAAGGGAGAGTATCGGGGTGGGCTTGGCCTCTCAAGGTACGTCAGCCTCTCTCTTGCCCTCATCCCTCTCCCTTTCTGCTCTTCATTCTCGTTTTCCTCGGCTATAGTTTGTTTTTCTTGCTAGTCATGCCAACTCACTTGCTCTTACTTCCCCCCTTTCTTCCCCCCTTACCAGGTCACTTGGCATCGAGTGAAGACTGCAGTGGTGCTTCAGCTGCCCTCTGCTCGCTCTCACACAATCAGCTAAGTGTCCCTTCCTCCATGCCCTCGCCCTTGCTGCTGCCATTTCGTTTGTCGCATCTGCTTTCGCACCCTTCCTCTTGAAGCAGTGCCACTGGTTAGGTCCGCCTCACATGCCACAGACCCCCCAACTCCAGGTAACCCCTCAGGTGTAGATCAGGTGCAGGTAACCCCTTCAGGTGCAGGTACCCTCTCAGGTGCAGGTACCCTCTCAGGTTCACCTCTTGGGGTCTGTGCTTTGTGGCTTGGCCTCCACCAGTGGCCCCTCCCTGCTCTCGCCTTGCAAACTCTCTTCTCGCTCTTGCACTCTCACCCTTCCTCCCCTCGCTGCCCACTGACCAGCTCTGCGTGTGTGCCTTGCAGGTGGAGGGGAGGGGCGGGGGTCAACACCGACACTTCCTCACGCCCCTCCCCGGTGGCGGTGCAGGTACCTGTGTGGATGGGAGTGAGGCAGCACTGCCGGTCTCTGCCACAAGGGAGAGTATCGGGGTGGGCTTGGCCTCTCAAGGTACGTCAACTGCCCTCTTGCCCTCGTCTCTCTCTCTTTCTGTTCTTCAGTTTTGCCTTCTCGATTTCATTTTTGTTTTTCAGTTTTGTTTTTCCTTCTCTGGTCCAGCCAACTCAGTTGCTTTTACTTCCCCCCTTTCGTCTGCCTCCACCCCCCTCGCCTGTGGCCGTGCAGGTGCCTGTCTGTGGGGATGGGAGGGGGGCAGCTCTGCCAGTCGCTGCCACAAGGGAGAGTATCGGGTTGGGCTTGGCCTCTCAAGGTACGCCGCCTCCCCTGTTGCCCTCAACCCTCTCTATTTCTGCTCTGTAGTTCCGCCTTCTCTTTCTCGTCAACTTCAGTTCATTGGTTTCTCTAGTCCAGCCTATTCACTTTCTTTTACTTTCCCCCTATTCTTCTGCCCCCACCCCTGCAGGCCACTGCGCATCGAGAGAAGACTGTAGCAGAGAAGCTGAGTAGCAGACCGGCAGCAGCAGTTGTAGCAGCAGAAGCGGCAGCAGAAGCAGCAGCAGCAGTGGGGGGTGGGGGGTTAGAGGCGGGCTAGGTTAGGTCGAGTCGTGAGCGAGGTGTGGTATGGTATCAGGTAAGGTATGGTAACAGGTTTGGTATGGAGATCTGATCCCCTCCCCTCTTTCTTCCTCCCCACCTCTCTTTGCAGCCTGAGTATGGAGGGAGCACTGGAGCAAGGGCGGGACAGAGGCATCTCTCTTTTCATCCTCACCTACCCCTCCCCTTCTCCCTCGCGCTGCCCCCCTCCCCACTTTCCAGCACGGTCGATGCAGCCTGAGGGAGAGAGGGAGCAAGGGCGGGACAGAGCCATCGCACTAACCCCACTCATCCCCCTCCCTCCTCCCCCCTCCTCCTCCCTCCCCACTTCCCAACACCCTGAGGCAACATGGCGCTCTGCATGGCTGTGGTAGGTAGAGGTAAGAGGCATGGGGTGAAGGGGAGAGTGGGGAGGCGGTGGGAAGCATGGGAGCAAGTGGGCAGGTCACTCTCTCAGGGGCAGCATCCTCTAGGCATGTGCCTTGCGGGTCGGGGTGTGGTGGGTGGAATCTGCGCGGCACGGCACTCGGTGCTCAAGTAACTAACCTGACGTTAAGGCTTAATGGGCACCGTCAGAGTCGACCGGCCGGCGACTCTGGTTCGCGTCAGCTCTAGCTACGTCAGGGGCAGGATTTGAGTCTTGGGCTGGAAGCAATTTTCCACTACCACACCTCGCCCTTCAAGGCACAGCCCCTGGGGGTGCTGTTTCCGAAGGGGAGTGGGCTGTCTGCTGCTCCTACTGCTGGCAGGTAAGGTGGGGAGGGGATGGGTGGGCTGTGTGGTGATGGTGGTGATGGGGTGATGGGGTGATGGTGGTGAGAGGCAGTGGGGTTGGCGGTGGCATATGATGAGCCATATGGCACTGATGCCACCCTTAAGCATGGAAGCATGATGCTCATGCTTGGTTGTTTGGGGGCACATGATGAGTTGCACTGATGCCACCCTTAAGCATGGAAGCATGATGCTCATGCTTGGTTGGTTGGGGGCACATGATGAGTTGCACTGATGCCACCCTTAAGCATGGAAGCATGATGCTCATGCTTGGCTGGTTGGGCGCACATGATGAGTTGCACTGATGCCACCCTTAAGCAGGAAGCATGATGCTCATGCTTGGCTGGTTGGGGGCACATGATGAGTTGCACTGATGCCACCCTTAAGCAGGAAGCATGATGCTCATGCTTGGCTGGTTGGGGGCACATGATGAGTTGCACTGATGCCACCCTTAAGCATGGAAGCATGATGCTCATGCTTGGCTGGTTGGGGGCACATGATGAGTTGCACTGAAGCCACCCTTAAGCATGGAAGCATGATGCTCATGCTTGGCTGGTTGGGGGCACATGATGAGTTGCACTGATGCCACCCTTAAGCATGGAAGCATGATGCTCATGCTTGGTTGGTTGGTGGCACATGATGAGTTGCACTGATGCCACCCGTGCATGGAAGCATGATGCTCATGCTTGGTTGGTTGGTGGCACATGATGAGTTGCACTAATGCCACCCGTGCATGGAAGCGTGATGCTCGTGAGTGGGTGAAAGGGGCTGAGTCCCCTTGGGTGGGTGAGTGCAAGTGAAAGGGGCTGAGGGTGAGTGCAAGTGAAAGGGGCTGAGTTCCCTTGGGTGGGTGAGTGCAAGTGAAAGGGGCTGAGTTCCCTTGGGTGGGTGAGTGCAAGTGAAAGGGGCTGAGTCCCCTTGGGTGGGTGAGTGCAAGTGAAAGGTGCTGAGTTCCCTTGGGTGGGTGAGCATGATTCTCATGCTTGGTTGGTGGCACATGATGAGCCGTATGGCACTGATGCCACCTGTTGCTTGAGAGCATGATGCTCATGCTTGGTTGGTGGCACTTGATGAGCTGTATGGCACTGATGCCACCTAATCCATGAGAGCATGACTCTTATGCTTGATTGGTGGCACCTGATTAGCTGTATGGCATTGATGCCACCGGATGCGTGAAAGTCTATTGTGGTGAGTCTGCTAAGGTGGGTGAGTGGGGGAGTGGGATGGTCAGGTGGGAGGTGGTGGGTAGTGGTGGAGACTGGGTGGTGGAGGTAAGAGGCAGAGGGAATTGGATGGTCAGGTGGGAGGTTGTTGTGAGGGTGGTGGAGAGTTGCAGGGGCGAGCAGACGGATGATGGAATGAGCAAGTTTGAGAAAGCGCCAATGATGTAGCACACAAATTGCAGGGGTGGAGAACGGTGGAATAGAAAATGCGGGAGATTTGTGGAGAAGCAGCTGGGTGGACGATAGTGTGGTTGGGATGGTAGCTGCTCTGCTACCCACCTTCTGTCGTACAGGTGCTGCTTTCAGCGAGGTGACCGCGTTGCTGTTTGTTGTGGTGCTGGCGGTGTTGATTGGCTGGGAGGTTTGGAAAGTACCTATGAGCAGCAGCATCATGAAAAGCAATTAGTAAAAGGCAGAACATGCTGGGTAGGGATTAGAGCTCTCACGCTTCTCAAGCAATGATAAAATGAACTAGGGTCCATAGAGCATCTTCTTTCGCCACCAAAATAACTGGATATCAAAGCTTTGGGTTACTATGTATGAAGGTGACAAGAGTCCTGGGTGATGAAGTTGGTGCGTGCTGATGACGCTCATGAGATATATTGGTGATTTTAATACTTACTGAAAGTTTACGCTCATAGTGAGTTCGAGGCGGCTACAGGATCCCATCAATAATGTTATGCACATTATATCCCCTTATACTTGCGCTCAACCATACCATCGCTGGGGGAAGCGGGCGAGCCTTCACATGAGCGTCTGTCAGGGACATGTGGCTGTTTCCCGCGCAAATACTTTGAACTGCGAGACTCCCGCGCTGCGGATTTTTCGTGACTTTGCTCACGAAACCTAGTCACAGTAACCACCCTTCCCCAAGCGAAAGGCCAACTTTTTCGGTTCACGAGGCTGTGTGCCGACACTGCGGCGGCAAGTGTCTTCCTTCAGAAAGACGGTCACTTCCGTCGCATCTCTCTCACGTCCACGTAAATCTCCCTTCACCACTCTGGATCGCTCTGGAATACCGGCATTGCTCAACTGAACCTTACACCAACGCCACTTCGTGATTCTCCTGATTTTTATTTTCGAGCTTTCCTGAACGCCATTCCTACCGCAACTCTCTCAGGCTTCTAGGCGTTAGCTCGTTCGGTTCCCTGGAATCCATGGCTGTCGCCTGAAGTTCCATGCTTACCAAACATTAATTAAGCCCTAAGCTTAGTCGCGGTTTAAGTCTTAGTAAATTGAGCTCCTATCCATCTTCGGAGCACCTCTGTTCGAGTTTCACGGTCTCTGGTGCGGGATTCTTCAAGGCTCGGCTCATTTCGTTAGCAATCCATGGCTTCCGTCTTCCCCTACTATCACAGACCGACAGCTGTCTCGCAAGCGCAATCATAATCTGTATACTCTTTTTGCTAAGCTTCTAGACATCAAAGACAGCTCGATTATAGCTCTAGCAAACTTTTCTCGTTCAATCCTGATCAGGCCGTTTTCGAAGCTCCATGCTGATAGTTGACCGTAGCATTGATTCGGCCTCTTTGTCAAATACCAATAAGAACTTACCGCTGACGGTAGCCGGAGACGGTTCCTAAGGCTTGACGACGTTCGTAACGCCGTTCACGTGCACGTCGTGTTTCAGACTGCGACAAAAACGCCGTTTAGATTACACGTAAACAGCGATAACGATTTCTGCGTTTAGGAGTAGAATTTACGTTTCCTGAGTATGACGATCAGGACGGTTTCCTTGGAAGGGGTGATCGAGACGGCGATTCTTGATTACGATTATCTAGACAAGGGAAGCGGATGATGACAACCGGCGAATTTTGACGGTGATTATTGAAACGAGGAGTACTGACGGAACGAGACGGTGATTATTGAAACGAGGAGTACTGACGGAACGAGACGGTGCTTATTGAAACGAGGAGTACTGACGGAACGAGACGGCGATTTTTGACGGTGAAGATTGAAACGAGGAGTGCTGACGGCAACGATCGAGACGTCGATTTCTGACGGTGAAAATTGTGATGAGGTGCTGTTACGGCGACGATTGACGTCTTCTGATGGTGACAAGTGGGACCTTTGAGAGTTCTGCTACCGATCTTCTGCCGGTGACGATCTTCTGACCGTGACGATTGACGTTTTCTGATGTTGACGAATGGGAGTTCTTGGAGTTGACGATCAACACTCAGTTCTGACGGTGACGATCTTCTGACGGAGAGGATTGGCGTCTTCTGATGGTTGGGACGGAAGTTGCGGAGATGACTCATCGATGATCGAGGTTGAGACGGCGAGGTTTCTTATCTTACGTTTCTGATCGAGATTGAGACGGCGGTTCCTGATCAAGTTCTTCAACGTTTTACGGTTGACGATCGAGGCAGTGAAGGCGAAGGCGAAGGCGAACGCTCGAGCAGAGAAGCGGAGAAAGTTGATGGAGTTCTTACAATTATCGCGATGACGATGGCGATCGCGACGAGGTGTTCGTACGGTAACGAAGGCGAAGGCAAGCGTTGGAGCAGAGAAGCAGAGAGGCAGAGAAGCGGAAAAGTGAAGTTGATGAAGTGGTGACGATGGCGATCGCGGCGAGGACTTGGTACGGCGACGTTGGCGGCTTCTGATGGCGGCGATAAGATCGGGAGTTGGCGACGATTGGCGGCCGCTGACCCCGTGACGATCTTCTGACGGCGAGTAACGATCTTTTTCAGACGATCCAGTCGCCGTCGTATGGCGTTGATGCTGACGATCCAGTCGCCGTCGTATGGCGTTGATGCTGACGATCCAGTCGCCGTCGCATGGCGTTGATGCTGACGATCCAGTTGCCGTCGTATGGCGTTGAGAATGACGATCCAGTCGCCGTCGTATGGCGTTGATGCTAACGATCGCGACGGAGGGTTTCGAAGGTCGCGAGTTCTTACGGGGACGCTGACGCTGACGACGGCGCTTGCTGGCGGGAAGGCGAAGGCCGAGGCGATTGGTGGAACATGATGAGCGCAAAAGCTGGAGGCGGGGGAGGAGGCGGAGGCGGAGGCGGAGGCGGAGGCGGAGGCGGAGGCGGAGGGGACGCGGACGCGGAGGCGAAGGCGGAGGCGGAGGCGAAGGTGGAGGCGAATGCGAAGGAGGGTTTCGAAGGTGGCGAGTTCTGACGGGGCTAGTGGAGTGGAGGCGGCGGAGCGGAGGCGGAGGCGATGCATCATGTGCAGCTAAGTCCCTTTCTGCCCCCTTACTCGCTCTCCTTACTCACCCCTCGTATTGCTTTCTGTCTTTGATTCATTTTCTTGTCGCTTTGCTTTCTCGGCGCATGCTCGAAATCAAAACGTCAAAATCCGCGTGGCGATGGTAGCACATGGCACCGGGGCGGCTTGAGCTCACACTAGAGTTGTAGGGGGCTAGAATAGAATGCACTCATACGCATGCTCGCGTCTCTCTCTTACCCCAGTCCACCCTCGCATGCTAGCTCGCTGCCCTAGTGCCTTGTGCTACCATTGCCTTTCGTGTGTTCAGCTTGTTAGTTCATCTGCAATTTTTGCTGAAGGAATTCTCGTTTTTATACTTCTGCCTTCATTCCAATGCTTGCTCCTACTGGACCAGATTCTTAATCTCCTTCCCCTCTGCCTTTTCTCCCAAGCCCATTTCCTTGTCCCAGGGTCAAAACGGAGGGAGGGCAGTGGGATGACGCACGGCGTGCATCCTGCATGCCCTGCTGACCTCGCCACTCCCTCACACGCCAAACGAGCTCGACTGGCGCTGCTGCTGCTGGGAGGGCTTCTGCTGGGAGTGCCGTTGATGATGGGAGTCACTCTGCTGCTGGCAACAACTGCTGCTGCTTCCGTCGCTCAACCCGCCGTACCGCTGCTAAGTCCCCTCTTAAACCCTCTACTCACCCCCTTGCCATCCTTATCGCTTTCTGTCTTTGGTTCATTTTCTTGTCGCTTTGCTTTCTCGGCGCATGCTCGAAATCAAAACGTCAAAATCCGCGTGGCGATGGTAGCACATGGCACCGAGGCGGCTTGAGCTCACACTAGAGTTGTAGGGGGCTAGAATAGAATGCACTCATACACATGCTCGCGTCTCTCTCTTACCCCAGTCCACCCTCGCATGCTAGCTCGCTGCCCTAGTGCCTTGTGCTACCATTCCCTTTCGTGTTGTTCAGCTTGTTAGTTCTTCTTCTGCATTTTTCGCTGAAGGAATTCTCGTTTTTGTACTTGTTTCTTCCTTCATTCCAATGCTTGCTCCTACTGGACCAGATTCGTAATCTCCTTCCCCTCTGCCTTCTCTCCCAAGCCCATTTCCTTGTCCCAGGGTCAAAGCGGAGGGAGGGCAGTGGGATGACGCACGGCGTGCATCCTGCATGCCCTGCTGACCACGCCACTCCCTCACGCGCCAAACGAGCTCGACTGGCGCTGCTGCTGCTGGGAGGCCTGCTGCTGGGAGTGCCGTTGATGATGGGAGTCACTCTGCTGCTGCTTCCGTCGCTCATCCCGTCGTACCGCTGCTAAGTCCCCTCTTAACCCCTCTACTCACCCCCTTGCCATCCTTATCGCTTTCTGTCTTTGGTTCATTTTCTTGTCGCTTTGCTTTCTCGGCGCATGCTCGAAATCAAAACGTCAAAATCCGCGTGGCGATGGTAGCACATGGCACCGGGGCGGCTTGAGCTCACACTAGAGTTGTAGGGGGCTAGAATAGAATGCACTCATACACATGCTCGCGTCTCTCTCTTACCCCAGTCCACCCTCGCATGCTAGCTCGCTGCCCTAGTGCCTTGTGCTACCATTGCCTTTCGTGTGTTCAGCTTGTTAGTTCTTCTTCTGCATTTTTCACTGAAGGGATTCTCGTTTTCATACTTGTTTCTGCCTTCATTCCAATGCTTGCTCCTACTGGACCAGATTCTTAATCTCCTTCCCCTCTGCCTTCTCTCCCAAGCCCATTTCCTTGTCCCAGGGTCAAAGCGGAGGGAGGGCAGTGGGATGACGCACGGCGTGCATCCTGCATGCCCTGCTGACCACGCCACTCCCTCACGCGCCAAACGAGCTCGACTGGCGCTGCTGCTGCTGGGAGGGCTGCTGCTGGGAGTGCCGTTGATGATGGGAGTCACTCTGCTGCTGCTTCCGTCGCTCATCCCGTCGTACCGCTGCTAAGTCCCCTCTTAACCCCTCTACTCACCCCCTTGCCATCCTTATCGCTTTCTGTCTTTGGTTCATTTTCTTGTCGCTTTGCTTTCTCGGCGCATGCTCGAAATCAAAACATCAAAATCCGTGTGGCGATGGTAGCACATGGCACCGGGGCAGCTTGAGCTCACACTAGAGTTGTAGGGGGCTAGAATAGAATGCACTCATACACATGCTCGCGTCTCTCTCTTACCCCAGTCCACCCTCGCATGCTAGCTCGCTGCCCTAGTGCCTTGTGCTACCATCGCCTTTCGTGTGTTCAAGCTTGTTAGTTGTTCTTCTGCATTTTTCGCTGAAGGAATTCTTGATTTTCTTACTTGTTTGTTTCTGCCTTCATTCCGATGCTTGCTCCTACTGGACCAGATTCTTAATCTCCTTCCCCTCTGCCTTCTCTCCCAAGCCCATTTCCTTGTCCCAGGGTCAAAGCGGAGGGAGGGCAGTGGGATGACGCACGGCGTGCATCCTGCATGCCCTGCTGACCTCGCCACTCCCTCACGCGCCAAACGAGCTCGACTGGCGCTGCTGCTGCTGGGAGGGCTGCTGCTGGGAGTGCCGTTGATGATGGGAGTCACTCTGCTGCTGGCAACAACTGCTGCTGCTTCCGTCGCTCAACCCGTCGTACCGCTGCTAAGTCCCCTCTTAACCCCTCTACTCACCCCCTTGCCATCCTTATCGCTTTCTGTCTTTGGTTCATTTACTTGTCGCTTTGCTTTCTCGGCGCATGCTCCAAATCAAAACGTTAAAATCCGTGTGGCGACGGTAGCACATGGCACCGGGGCGGCTTGAGCTCACACTAGAGTTGTAGGGGGCTAGAATAGAATGCACTCATACACATGCTCGCGTCTCTCTCTTACCCCAGTCCACCCTCGCATGCTAGCTCGCTGCCCTAGTGCCTTGTGCTACCATTGCCTTTCGTGTTGTTCAACTTGTTAGTCCTTCTTCTGCATTTTTCGCTGAAGGAATTCTCGTTTTCATACTTGTTTTTGCCTTCATTCCAATGCTTGCTCCTACTGGACCAGATTCTTAATCTCCTTCCCCTCTGCCTTCTCTCCCAAGCCCATTTCCTTGTCCCAGGGTCAAAGCGGAGGGAGGGCAGTGGGATGACGCACGGCGTGCATCCTGCATGCCCTGCTGACCTCGCCACTCCCTCACGCGCCAAACGAGCTCGACTGGCGCTGCTGCTGCTGGGAGGGCTGCTGCTGGGAGTGCCGTTGATGATGGGAGTCACTCTGCTGCTGGCAACAACTGCTGCTTCTTCCGCTGCTCAACCCGTCGTACCGCTGCTAAGTCCCCTCTTAACCCCTCTACTCACCCCCTTGCCATCCTTATTCGCTTTCTGTCTTTGGTTCATTTTCTTGTCGCTTTGCTTTCTCGGCGCATGCTCGAAATCAAAACGTCAAAATCCGCGTGGCGATGGTAGCACATGGCACCGGGGCGGCTTGAGCTCACACTAGAGTTGTAGGGGGCTAGAATAGAATGCACTCATACGCATGCTCGCGTCTCTCTCTTACCCCAGTCCACCCTCGCATGCTAGCTCGCTGCCCTAGTGCCTTGTGCTACCATTGCCTTTCGTGTGTTCAGCTTGTTAGTTCATCTGCAATTTTTGCTGAAGGAATTCTCGTTTTTATACTTCTGCCTTCATTCCAATGCTTGCTCCTACTGGACCAGATTCTTAATCTCCTTCCCCTCTGCCTTTTCTCCCAAGCCCATTTCCTTGTCCCAGGGTCAAAACGGAGGGAGGGCAGTGGGATGACGCACGGCGTGCATCCTGCATGCCCTGCTGACCTCGCCACTCCCTCACACGCCAAACGAGCTCGACTGGCGCTGCTGCTGCTGGGAGGGCTTCTGCTGGGAGTGCCGTTGATGATGGGAGTCACTCTGCTGCTGGCAACAACTGCTGCTGCTTCCGTCGCTCAACCCGCCGTACCGCTGCTAAGTCCCCTCTTAAACCCTCTACTCACCCCCTTGCCATCCTTATCGCTTTCTGTCTTAGGTTCATTTTCTTGTCGCTTTGCTTTCTCGGCGCATGCTCGAAATCAAAACGTCAAAATCCGCGTGGCGATGGTAGCACATGGCACCGGGGCGGCTTGAGCTCACACTAGAGTTCTAGGGGGCTAGAATAGAATGCACTCATACACATGCTCGCGTCTCTCTCTTACCCCAGTCCACCCTCGCATGCTAGCTCGCTGCCCTAGTGCCTTGTGCTACCATTGCCTTTCGTTTTGTTCAGCTTGCTTGCTTTTCTTCCGTATTGTTCGCAGACAGTGGGACGCACAGCCTGCCTCCTCCTGTCCCTTCTGCCGCCCTTCCTCCAGTGCCTCCTCCACTCTACACGCCATACGAGCTGCTGCTGGGAGTGCCGCCGATGGGAGTCCTCTGCTTCTGGGGGGATCACGATGGGAGGAGCAGCGCCTTGCACCCGCCTTCTCCACTCTCCCGTTGTCCTCCTCTCCTCGCCACTCGTTCCTCCTACTCCAGCTGCAGCAGCCCTCCTATGGGGACCTCCCCAGGTGACAGACAGACATCAGCCGGTAATAGGCAAGCTGTAAGTGCTGCTGCGGCTGCCACCACACCCTCCCGCGCCACTGCTCCTACAATTCCACCATCCGAGTGGCGCTGCCATGCCAACACACCACCAGCACCAGCTACAAGGTGGATGCCCCAAGAGTGAGCAACAATCCAAGGGCTGTGTTCCACACGCACTCATTTGTCCCTCCTTGCAGCCTCTTGCCTCTCATGCATCGCGTTTTGCACTCACGCATTCGCCTTTCCTTGCTGCCTCTCTCGCTGCCTCTTCCACACCTGTGCCTCCCCCCTCCCGTGTCCAGTAACCCCTTTCCTTGTCGCAGGCCTAAGGAGTGCGGTGTGGGCACGCCTGGTGCGAGCGAGGAGGGAGGGAAGTTGGATGACGCACGGCCATTTCCTCACACGCCGAACAAGCTCAAGGACGGAATTGACACACCAAGAACGAGCGACAATCCAAGGGCGGTACTCCACACTCGCTCATCGTCCCTTCCTGCTCTTGCCTTGTGCCTCTCGTTTCGTGCTCATGCATCCGTCTCTCCTTGCTGTGCCTTGTGCCTCTTACTCCCCTACTCACTCCCTCTCCCTGCCTCCTCCGCTTGTTTCTCGCGCCTCCCATTCCTCTGCCCCTCTCCTCCCAGTAGCTGAAGGGGGCAGCTGCCTAAGAGAGAAAAGGCAATTGAAGGGAGCAAAGGCAGGAGAGCGATCGGAGGCTGTGGTGCTTCAGTGGTGGCAACAGAAAGGTACAACAGCAACTGAGCATCTTGTGGTATGAACTCCGTGTCTCTGCTCCTGGCTTGCAATGCAAGATGCTGTTACGTTCTTTTGGTCCCATTCGCTTTCCCTTTATCTTTCGAGTATACTTACTCAGTTGGTTTTTTCGTCCACCTCCTTATCTCATTTCAGGAGGCAAGCATGGGAGCGGCTCTCAATGGAATACAAGCATTTGTGAGCCGTCTCGTTGTGGTGAGTGTCCGCCTCGCCCCCTTCTCCTGCACCCATTTCCTTCCAATCTTGCCTTTTTTTCTCTCCATCTTCCTGCTGCCATCATCTCGCCACGTCCACTCTTCCGCTTCCTTACACACTCTACTCGTCTTTCAACTTCTGCTGCCCTCGTCCCTTCTGCCGCCCTCATCTCTTCTGGGAGCAGCCAAGGAGCAGAGGCAACGCAAGAGAAGAGAGGCAGCCGGGACTACAGGTCAAGGCAATTCACCTGCGATGTAAGGCTCTCCGCTTGCTATTCCCTGTTATTTTGTCGCACAAGCTTTTGACCCAAGCCCTTGCTCCTCATGCTCCAACTTCGCTTGTTGAAATTGGTCCTAAGCCCTGAACCCCAAACCCTTCGCTTGAGCCTTCTTCCTCATGCCCTTGTCGCCCTTTCCCATGCACTCATCGTTTTCCAGCAACAGCAGCGACAGCAGTAGTGGAGATGACTCCTCAGGATGCCAGGGAGGGACTACAGGCCCACCTTCGCATATGTACTTGCCCCTTTCGCCACCATAATAGTTTCCCATTGCATGGCCTATGTTTCTCCTGCTCTTTCTTCTCTTGCTCTTGCTGATCTTCTCTTTCAATGGTCTTGCGCTTCGCCTTCAGGTGTGACGGACAGTAATGGAGAGAGCAACTACAAGCCTACGGTTGAGCGGAAGCATCAACATGAGGTCACTCTGTTTCCAACCCGCTTTTTTAGGCACATTCTTTCTCTAGCCCCTGTTTTGGTGGTCTCATGCTTTCTCTAGCCCTTGTTTTGGGCACACGCTTTCTCATTAGCCCCTGTTTGGGCACATCCTTTCTCTAGCCCCTGTTTAGGGCACACTCTTTCTCTAGCCCCTGTCTAGGGCACACTCTTTCTGTAGCCCTCGCATGCTTTCTCTAGCCCCTGTTTAGGGCACACGCTTTCTCTACTAGCCCCTGTTTGGGCACACACTTTCTCTAGCCCCTGTTTTGGGCACATGCTTAGTCTACTAGTCCTTATTTGGGCACATGATTTCTCTAGCCCCTGTTTTGGGCACATGTTTGCTTTAGCCCCTGTTTTGGGCACATGCTTTCTCTACTAGCCCCTGTTTTGGGCACATGCTTTCTCTAGCCCCTGTTTTGGGCACATGCTTTCTCTAGCCCCTGTTTTGGGCACATGCTTTCTCTACTGGCCCCTGTTTTGGGCCGATGTTTTCTCTAGCCCCTGTTTTGGGCACACGCTTTCTCACTAGCCCCTGTTTGGGCACATGCTTTCTCTACTAGCCCCTGTTTAGGGCACACTCTTTCTCTAGCCCCTGTTTAGGGCACACTATTTCTGTAGCCCCTGGTGTGGGCACATGCCTTCTCTAGCCCCTGTTTTGGGTACATGCTTTCTCTACTAGCCCCTTTGTTGGGCAGATGTTTTCTATAGCCCCTGTTTTGGGTACACGCTTTCTTACTAGCCCCTGTTTGGGCACATGCTTTATCTAGCCCCTGTTTTAACCACATGTTTTCTCAAGCCCCTGTTTTGGGCACATGCTTTCTCTACTAGCCCCTGTTTTGGGCACATGCTTTCTCTACTAGCCCCTGTTTTGGGCACATGCTTTCTCTACGCCCAACGCCCAAGCGCAACGCCCAAGCCCAACGCCCAAGCCCAACGCCCAAGCCCAACGCCCAAGCCCAACGCCCCAGCCCAACGCCCCAGCCCAACCATGCGCCCGACCATGCGCCCACCCATGCGCCCACCCATGCGCCCGACCACCCTCCACCCCTCCACCCTCCACCCATCCTTCCTCCTCCCTCCTCCCTCCACCCTCCACCCTCCACCCTCAACACCTCCACCCTCCACCCTCCATCCTCATCCCTCCTCCCTCCTCCCTCCTCCCTCCACCCTCCACCCTCCATCCCACCCTCCACCCTCCACCCTCCACCCTCCACCCTCCTCCCTCCACCCTCCACCCTCCTCCCTCCACCCTCCACCCTCCACCCTCCACCCTCCACCCTCCACCCTCCACCCTCCACCCTCCTCCCTCCTCCCTCCACCCTCCACCCTCCTCCCTCCACCCTCCACCCTCCACCCTCCACCCTCCTCCCTCCTCCCTCCACCCTCCACCCTCCACCCTCCACCCTCCACCCCTCCACCCTCCACCATCCTCCCTCCACCCTCCACCCTCCACCCTCCGCCCTCCACCCTCCACCCTCCACCATCCTCCCTCCACCCTCCACCCTCCACCCTCCACCCCTCCACCCTCCACCCAACCTCCCTCCTCCCTCCTCCCTCCACCCTCCACCCTCCACCCCACCCTCCACCCTCCACCCTCCACCCTCCACCCTCCTCCCTCCACCCTCCACCCTCCTCCCTCCACCCTCCACCCTCCACCCTCCACCCTCCACCCTCCACCCTCCACCCTCCACCATCCTCCCTCCACCCTCCACCCTCCACCCTCCACCCTCCGCCCTCCACCCTCCACCCTCCACCATCCTCCCTCCACCCTCCACCCTCCACCCTCCACCCTCCACCCTCCACCCAACCTTCCTCCTCCCTCCTCCCTCCACCCTCCACCCTCCACCCTCCACCCTCAACACCTCCACCCTCCACCCTCCACCCTCCTCCCTCATCCCTCCTCCCTCCTCCCTCCTCCCTCCACCCTCCACCCTCCACGCTCCTCCCTCCTCCCTCCACCCTCCACCCTCCACCCTCCTCCACACCCTCCACCCTCCACCCATCCTTCCTCCTCCCTCCTCCCTCCACCCTCCACCCTCAACACCTCCACCCTCCACCCTCCATCCTCATCCCTCCTCCCTCCTCCCTCCTCCCTCCACCCTCCACCCTCCACCCTCCACCCTCCACCCTCCACCCTCCACCCTCCACCCTCCACCCTCCTCCCTCCTCCCTCCACCCTCCACCCTCCACCCTCCTCCCTCCTCCCTCCACCCTCCACCCTCCACCCTCCACCATCCTCCCTCCACCCTCCACCCTCCACCCTGCACCCTCCGCCCTCCACCCTCCACCCTCCACCATCCTCCCTCCACCCTCCACCCTCCACCCTCCACCCCTCCACCCTCCACCCAACCTTCCTCCTCCCTCCTCCCTCCACCCTCCACCCTCCACCCTCCACCCTCAACACCTCCACCCTCCACCCTCCAACCTCCTCCCTCATCCCTCCTCCCTCCTCCCTCCTCCCTCCACCCTCCACCCTCCTCCCTCCTCCCTCCACCCTCCACCCTCCTCCACACCCTCCGCCCTCCACCATCCACCCTCCACCCTCCACCCTCCTCCCTCCTCGCTCATCCCTCCTCCCCCCTCCCTCCTCCCTCCTCCCTCCGCCCTCCTACCTCCACCCTCCACCCTCAACCCTCCACCCTCCACCCTCCACCCTCCTCCCTCCTCCCTCCTCCCTCCACCCTCCACCCTCCACCTTCCACCCTCCACCCTCCACCCTCCTCCCTCCTCCCTCCACCCTCCACCCTCCACCTTCAACACCTCCACCCTCCTCCACCCTCCTCCCTCCACCCCCCACCTTCCACCCTCCACCCTCCTCCCTCCACCCTCCTCCCTCCACCCTCCACCCTCCAGCCTCCTCCCTCCACCCCCCACCTTCCACCCTCCACCCTCCTCCCTCCACCCTCCACCTTCCTCCCTCCACCCTCCACCCTCCTCGCTCCTCCCTCCTCCCTCCACCCTCCACCCCCCACCTTCCACCCTCCACCCTCCTCCCCCCACCCTCCACCCTCCTCCCTCCACCCTCCTCTCTCCACCATCCTCCCTCCACCCTCCACCATCCTCCCTCCACCCTCCACCCTCCACCCTCCACCCTCCACCCTCCTCCCTCCTCCCTCCACCCTCCTCCCACCTCCCTCCTCCCTCCTCCCTCCACCCTCCACCCACCCTTCGTCGTCCACCCTCCACCGTCTCCACCCTCCTCCCTCCTCCCTCCACCCTCCACCCTCCACCCTCCACCCTCCTCCCTCCGCCCTCCTCCCTCCACCCTCCACCCTCCTCCTCCCTCCACCCTCCACCCTCCACCCTCAACACCTGCACCGTCCACCCTCCACCCTCCTCCCTCCTCCCTCCTCCCTCCTCCCTCCTCCCTCCTCCCTCCACCCTCCACCCTCCACCCACAACCCTCAACCCTCCACCCTCCACCCTCCACCCTCCACCCTCCTCCCTCCACCCTCCACCCTTCACCCTCCTCCCTCCACCCTCCACCCTCTACCGCAACCTCAAGTTCCCCAATGCTAATCTCATGCATGTTTCGATTTTCTCGTCCTTGCTCACTACTGCCCTAATTCCTACCTTGACCTGCTTTGTGCCTGAATCTGAGTTTCTGTTTCCAATGCGTCCCCATTCCTTGTCAAGCCCCACATCCCCCCTCATCAGCCCCACATCCCCCCTCACGAGCCCCACATCCCCCCTCATCAGCCCCACATCCCCCCTCATTAACCCTGCTCTTTCGCCGTTGCGCCGTTCGATCTTGCGCCATTAAGCTTTTGCGCTGTTGCGCTCTTGAGCCGTACCGCTGAATGGCGAGTTGCTGCGTGCGACGGTGTGCGGAACGGCGACTCTGCTTGCTGTTGCTGCCTTGGACGAGTCAATTTCAGCCTCTACGCTTCTCAGCTGCGTTGCTCGCGCCCTCAGCTGCGTTGCAGCAGAGCAGCAGCACGGCAGTCAGCATCAGTCAACGCCAGTCAACTCCAGTCATCGGCACCGCTGCCATCGCTGCCATTATGGTACGGTATGCATCCCTTTAACTGTACCCGCACTCTCCTTGCATGCGATTCCACCCGTTCTCTCTTTCACTCCTCCATTTCACTGCATCCGCTCTCTCCTTCGCTTCTGTCTGCTGCTGCTGGCTGCTCAATCTGCTACACGGCCTGATTGCTCTTCATACTGCACTCACAGTGATATTTCCTCAGTGAGCTGTTCAGTGCGAGTGGAGATTCAGGAAAGTGTTATTCCTCCCACCCTCTTGTCATTTTCCCTGGTTGACTTGTCATTTTAGTGTTGTTGCCTTTGGCCTTCCCTTCTCGCCTCGTCCCTTATTCATTTCCCTCCTTTCCTCGTCCCGTTTTCCTTGTCCTTATGTCTTCTCCTTGTCTTCTCTCCCTCACAGCCCCCCAGAGCAGCGGCGCCTCCTCCTCACAACCCCCCAGAGCAGCGGCGCCTCTCCCTCACAGCCCCCCAGAGCAGCGGCGCCTCCTCCTCACAACCCCCCAGAGCAGCGGCGCCTTCTTCTCACAACCCCCCAGAGCAGCGGCGCCTCCTCCTCACAACCCTCCAGAGCAGCGGCGCCTCTCCCTCACAGCCCCCCAGAGCAGCGGCGCCTCTCCCTCACAGCCCCCAGAGCAGCGGCGCCTCTCCTCACAGCCCCCCAGAGCAGCGGCGCCTCCTTCTCACAACCCCCCAGAGCAGCGGCGCCTCCTCCTCACAACCCCCCAGAGCAGCGGCGCCTCCTCCTCACAGCCCCCCAGAGCAGCGGCGCCTCTCCTCACAACCCCCCAGAGCAGCGGCGCCTCCTTCTCACAACCCTCCAGAGCAGCGGCGCCTCTCCTCACAACCCCCCAGAGCAGCGGCGCCTCTCCCTCACAGCCCCCCAGAGCAGCGGCGCCTCTCCCTCACAGCCCCTCAGAGCAGCGGCGCCTCTCCTCACAACCCACCAGAGCAGCGGCGCCTCCTCCTCACAACCCCCAGAGCAGCGGCGCCTCTCCTCACAGCCCCTCAGAGCAGCGGCGCCTCCTCCTCACAACCCCCCAGAGCAGCGGCGCCTCCTCCTCACAACCCCCCAGAGCAGCGGCGCCTCCTCCTCACAACCCCCCAGAGCAGCGGCGCCTCCTCCTCACAACCCTCCAGAGCAGCGGCGCCTCCTCCTCACAGCCCCCCAGAGCAGCGGCGCCTCTCCTCACAGCCCCCCAGAGCAGCGGCGCCTCTCCCTCACAGCCCCCCAGAGCAGCGGCGCCTCTCCCTCACAGCCCCTCAGAGCAGCGGCGCCTCCTCCTCACAACCCCCCAGAGCAGCGGCGCCTCCTCCTCACAACCCCCCAGAGTAGCGGCGCCTCCTCCTCACAACCCCCCAGAGCAGCGGCGCCTCCTCCTCACAACCCCCAGAGCAGCGGCGCCTCCTCCTCACAACCCCCCAGAGTAGCGGCGCCTCCTCCTCACAACCCCCCAGAGCAGCGGCGCCTCCTCCTCACAACCCCCAGAGCAGCGGCGCCTCCTCCTCACAACCCACCAGAGCAGCGGCGCCTCTCCCTCACAGCCCCCCAGAGCAGCGGCGCCTCTCCCTCACAACCTCCCAGAGCAGCGGCGCCTCCTCCTCACAACCCCCCAGAGCAGCGGCGCCTCCTCTTCATAACCCCCCAGAGCAGCGGCGCCTCCTCCTCACAGCCCCCCAGAGCAGCGGCGCCTCTCCCTCACAGCCCCCCAGAGCAGCGGCGCCTCTCCCTCACAGCCCCTCAGAGCAGCGGCGCCTCTCCTCACAACCCCCCAGAGCAGCGGCGCCTCCTCCTCACAACCCCCCAGAGCAGCGGCGCCTCCTCCTCACAACCCCCCAGAGCAGCAGCGCCTCTCCTCACAGCCCCCCAGAGCAGCGGCGCCTCCTCCTCACAACCCACCAGAGCAGCGGCGCCTCTCTCTCACAGCCCCCCAGAGCAGCGGCGCCTCTCCTCACAGCCCACCAGAGCAGCGGCGCCTCTCCCTCACAACCCCCCAGAGCAGCGGCGCCTCCTCCTCACACCCCCCCAGAGTAGCGGCGCCTCCTCCTCACAACCCCCCAGAGCAGCGGCGCCTCCTCCTCACAACCCCCAGAGCAGCGGCGCCTCCTCCTCACAACCCACCAGAGCAGCGGCGCCTCTCCCTCACAGCCCCCCAGAGCAGCGGCGCCTCTCCCTCACAACCCCCCAGAGCAGCGGCGCCTCCTCCTCACAACCCCCCAGAGCAGCGGCGCCTCCTCTTCATAACCCCCCAGAGCAGCGGCGCCTCCTCCTCACAGCCCCCCAGAGCAGCGGCGCCTCTCCCTCACAGCCTCCCAGAGCAGCGGCGCCTCTCCCTCACAGCCCCTCAGAGCAGCGGCGCCTCTCCTCACAACCCCCCAGAGCAGCGGCGCCTCCTCCTCACAACCCCCCAGAGCAGCGGCGCCTCCTCCTCACAACCCCCCAGAGCAGCAGCGCCTCTCCTCACAGCCCCCCAGAGCAGCGGCGCCTCCTCCTCACAACCCACCAGAGCAGCGGCGCCTCTCTCTCACAGCCCCCCAGAGCAGCGGCGCCTCTCCTCACAGCCCACCAGAGCAGCGGCGCCTCTCCCTCACAACCCCCCAGAGCAGCGGCGCCTCCTCCTCACAACCCCCCAGAGTAGCGGCGCCTCCTCCTCACAACCCCCCAGAGCAGCGGCGCCTCCTCCTCACAACCCCCAGAGCAGCGGCGCCTCCTTCTCACAACCCTCAGAGCAGCGGCGCCTCCTCCTCACAACCCCCCAGAGCAGCAGCGCCTCTCCTCACAGCCCCCCAGAGCAGCGGCGCCTCCTCCTCACAACCCACCAGAGCAGCGGCGCCTCTCCCTCACAGCCCCCCAGAGCAGCGGCGCCTCTCCTCACACCCCCCCAGAGCAGCGGCGCCTCCTCCTCACAACCCCCCAGAGCAGCGGCGCCTCTCTTCACAACCCCCCAGAGCAGCGGCGCCTCCTCCTCACAGCCCCCCAGAGCAGCGGCGCCTCTCCTCACAGCCCCCCAGAGCAGCGGCGCCTCTCCGTCACAGCCCCCCAGAGCAGCGGCGCCTCTCCTCACAACCCCCCAGAGCAGCGGCGCCTCCTCCTCACAACCCCCCAGAGCAGCGGCGCCTCTCCCTCACAGCCCCCCAGAGCAGCGGCGCCTCCTCCTCACAACCCCCAGAGCAGCGGCGCCTCTCCTCACAACCCCCCAGAGCAGCAGCGCCTCTCCTCACAGCCCCCCAGAGCAGCGGCGCCTCTCCTCACAGCCCTCCAGAGCAGCGGCGCCTCTCCTCACAACCCCCCAGAGCAGCGGCGCCTCTCCTCACAACCCACCAGAGCAGCGGCGCCTCTCCCTCACAGCCCCTCAGAGCAGCGGCGCCTCTCCTCACAACCCCCCAGAGCAGCGGCGCCTCCTTCTCACAACCCCCAGAGCAGCGGCGCCTCTCCTCACAGCCCCCCAGAGCAGCGGCGCCTCTCCCTCACAGCCCCCCAGAGCAGCGGCGCCTCCTCCTCACAGCCCCCCAGAGCAGCGGCGCCTCCTCCTCACAACCCTCCAGAGCAGCGGCGCCTCCTCCTCACAGCCCCCCAGAGCAGCGGCGCCTCTCCTCACAACCCCCCAGAGCAGCGGCGCCTCCTTCTCACAACCCTCCAGAGCAGCGGCGCCTCTCCCTCACAGCCCCCCAGAGCAGCGGCGCCTCCTCCTCACAACCCCCCAGAGCAGCGGCGCCTCTCCCTCACAGCCCCCCAGAGCAGCGGCGCCTCTCCCTCACAGCCCCTCAGAGCAGCGGCGCCTCTCCTCACAACCCACCAGAGCAGCGGCGCCTCCTCCTCACAACCCCCAGAGCAGCGGCGCCTCTCCTCACAGCCCCTCAGAGCAGCGGCGCCTCCTCCTCACAACCCCCCAGAGCAGCGGCGCCTCCTCCTCACAACCCCCCAGAGCAGCGGCGCCTCCTCCTCACAACCCCCCAGAGCAGCGGCGCCTCTCCCTCACAGCCCCCCAGAGCAGCGGCGCCTCTCCCTCACAGCCCCTCAGAGCAGCGGCGCCTCTCCTCACAGCCCCCCAGAGCAGCGGCGCCTCCTCCTCACAACCCCCCAGAGCAGCGGCGCCTCCTCCTCACAACCCCCCAGAGCAGCGGCGCCTCCTCCTCACAGCCCCCCAGAGCAGCGGCGCCTCTCCCTCACAGCCCCCCAGAGCAGCGGCGCCTCTCCTCACAACCCCCCAGAGCAGCGGCGCCTCCTTCTCACAACCCTCCAGAGCAGCGGCGCCTCTCCTCACAACCCCCCAGAGCAGCGGCGCCTCTCCCTCACAGCCCCCCAGAGCAGCGGCGCCTCTCCCTCACAGCCCCTCAGAGCAGCGGCGCCTCTCCTCACAACCCACCAGAGCAGCGGCGCCTCCTCCTCACAACCCCCAGAGCAGCGGCGCCTCTCCTCACAGCCCCTCAGAGCAGCGGCGCCTCCTCCTCACAACCCCCCAGAGCAGCGGCGCCTCCTCCTCACAACCCCCCAGAGCAGCGGCGCCTCCTCCTCACAACCCCCCAGAGCAGCGGCGCCTCCTCCTCACAACCCTCCAGAGCAGCGGCGCCTCCTCCTCACAGCCCCCCAGAGCAGCGGCGCCTCTCCTCACAGCCCCCCAGAGCAGCGGCGCCTCTCCCTCACAGCCCCCCAGAGCAGCGGCGCCTCTCCCTCACAGCCCCTCAGAGCAGCGGCGCCTCCTCCTCACAACCCCCCAGAGCAGCGGCGCCTCCTCCTCACAACCCCCCAGAGTAGCGGCGCCTCCTCCTCACAACCCCCCAGAGCAGCGGCGCCTCCTCCTCACAACCCCCAGAGCAGCGGCGCCTCCTCCTCACAACCCACCAGAGCAGCGGCGCCTCTCCCTCACAGCCCCCCAGAGCAGCGGCGCCTCTCCCTCACAACCCCCCAGAGGAGCGGCGCCTCCTCCTCACAACCCCCCAGAGCAGCGGCGCCTCCTCCTCACAACCCCCAGAGCAGCGGCGCCTCCTTCTCACAACCCTCCAGAGCAGCGGCGCCTCCTCCTCACAACCCACCAGAGCAGCGGCGCCTCTCCCTCACAGCCCCCCAGAGCAGCGGCGCCTCCTCCTCACAACCCACAAGAGCAGCGGCGCCTCTCCCTCACAGCCCCCCAGAGCAGCGGCGCCTCTCCCTCACACCCCCCCCAGAGCAGCGGCGCCTCCTCCTCACAACCCCCCAGAGCAGCGGCGCCTCCTCCTCACAACCCCCCAGAGCAGCGGCGCCTCCTCCTCACAGCCCCCCAGAGCAGCGGCGCCTCTCCCTCACAGCCCCCCAGAGCAGCGGCGCCTCTCCCTCACAGCCCCTCAGAGCAGCGGCGCCTCTCCTCACAACCCCCCAGAGCAGCGGCGCCTCCTCCTCACAACCCCCCAGAGCAGCGGCGCCTCTCCCTCACAGCCACCCAGAGCAGCGGCGCCTCCTCCTCACAACCCCCAGAGCAGGGGCGCCTCTCCTCACAGCCCCCCAGAGCAGCGGCGCCTCTCCTCACAGCCCCCCAGAGCAGCGGCGCCTCTCCTCACAGCCCACCAGAGCAGCGGCGCCTCTCCCTCACAACCCCCCAGAGGAGCGGCGCCTCCTCCTCACAACCCCCCAGAGCAGCGGCGCCTCCTCCTCACAACCCCCAGAGCAGCGGCGCCTCCTTCTCACAACCCTCCAGAGCAGCGGCGCCTCCTCCTCACAACCCACCAGAGCAGCGGCGCCTCTCCCTCACAGCCCCCCAGAGCAGCGGCGCCTCCTCCTCACAACCCACAAGAGCAGCGGCGCCTCTCCCTCACAGCCCCCCAGAGCAGCGGCGCCTCTCCCTCACACCCCCCCAGAGCAGCGGCGCCTCCTCCTCACAACCCCCCAGAGCAGCGGCGCCTCCTCCTCACAACCCCCCAGAGCAGCGGCGCCTCCTCCTCACAGCCCCCCAGAGCAGCGGCGCCTCTCCCTCACAGCCCCCCAGAGCAGCGGCGCCTCTCCCTCACAGCCCCTCAGAGCAGCGGCGCCTCTCCTCACAACCCCCCAGAGCAGCGGCGCCTCCTCCTCACAACCCCCCAGAGCAGCGGCGCCTCTCCCTCACAGCCACCCAGAGCAGCGGCGCCTCCTCCTCACAACCCCCAGAGCAGGGGCGCCTCTCCTCACAGCCCCCCAGAGCAGCGGCGCCTCTCCTCACAGCCCCCCAGAGCAGCGGCGCCTCTCCTCACAGCCCACCAGAGCAGCGGCGCCTCTCCCTCACAGCCCCCCAGAGCAGCGGCGCCTCTCCTCACAACCCACCAGAGCAGCGGCGCCTCTCCTCACAGCCCCCCAGAGCAGCCGCGCCTCTCCTCACAACCCCCCAGAGCAGCGGCGCCTCCTCCTCACAGCCCCCCAGAGCAGCGGCGCCTCTCCCTCACAGCCCCCCAGTGCAGCGGCGCCTCTCCTCACAGCCCCCCAGAGCAGCGGCGCCTCCTCCTCACACCCCCCCAGAGCAGCGGCGCCTCCTCCTCACAACCCCCCAGAGCAGCGGCGCCTCCTCCTCACAGCCCCCCAGAGCAGCGGCGCCTCTCCTCACAACCCCCCAGAGCAGCGGCGCCTCCTTCTCACAACCCTCCAAAGCAGCGGCGCCTCTCCCTCACAGCCCCCAGAGCAGCGGCGCCTCTCCTCACAACCCCCCAGAGCAGCGGCGCCTCTCCCTCACAGCCCCTCAGAGCAGCGGCGCCTCTCCTCACAACCCCCCAGAGCAGCGGCGCCTCCTCCTCACAACCCCCCAGAGCAGCGGCGCCTCTCCCTCACAGCCACCCAGAGCAGCGGCGCCTCCTCCTCACAACCCCCAGAGCAGCGGCGCCTCTCCTCACAGCCCCCCAGAGCAGCGGCGCCTCTCCTCACAGCCCCCCAGAGCAGCGGCGCCTCTCCTCACAGCCCACCAGAGCAGCGGCGCCTCTCCCTCACAGCCCCCCAGAGCAGCGGCGCCTCTCCTCACAACCCACCAGAGCAGCGGCGCCTCTCCTCACAGCCCCCCAGAGCAGCCGCGCCTCTCCTCACAACCCCCCAGAGCAGCGGCGCCTCCTCCTCACAGCCCCCCAGAGCAGCGGCGCCTCTCCCTCACAGCCCCCCAGATTAGCGGCGCCTCTCCTCACAGCCCCTCAGAGCAGCGGCGCCTCCTCCTCACAACCCACCAGAGCAGCGGCGCCTCTCCTCACAGCCCCCCAGGGCAGCGGCGCCTCTCCCTCACAACCCCCCAGAGCAGCGGCGCCTCCTCCTCACAACCCCCCAGAGCAGCAGCGCCTCTCCCTCACAGCCCCCCAGAGCAGCGGCGCCTCCTCCTCACAGCCCCCCAGAGCAGCGGCGCCTCTCCCTCACAACCCCCCAGAGTAGCGGCGCCTCTCCCTCACAGCCCCCCAGAGCAGCGGCGCCTCTCCCTCACAGCCCCTCAGAGCAGCGGCGCCTCTCCTCACAACCCACCAGAGCAGCGGCGCCTCCTCCTCACAACCCCCAGAGCAGCGGCGCCTCTCCCTCACAACCCCCCAGAGCAGCGGCACCTCTCCCTCACAGCCCCCCAGAGCAGCGGCGCCTCTCCCTCACAGCCCCTCAGAGCAGCGGCGCCTCTCCTCACAACCCACCAGAGCAGCGGCGCCTCCTCCTCACAGCCCCCAGAGCAGCGGCGCCTCTCCCTCACAGCCCCCAGAGCAGCGGCACCTCCTCCTCACAACCCCCCAGAGCAGTGGCGCCTCCTCCTCACAACCCCCCAGAGCAGCGGCGCCTCTCCTCACAGCCCCCCAGAGCAGCGGCGCCTCCTCCTCACAACCCCCCAGAGCAGCGGCGCCTCCTCCTCACAACCCCCCAGAGCAGCGGCTCACAGCCCCCCAGAGCAGCGGCGCCTCCTCCTCACAACCCCCCAGAGCAGCGGCGCCTCCTTATCACAACCCCCAGAGCAGCGGCGCCTCCTCCTCACAACCCCCCAGAGCAGCGGCGCCTCCTCCTCACAGCCCCCCAGAGCAGCGGCGCCTCTCCCTCACAGCCCCCCAGAGCAGCGGCGCCTCTCCCTCACAGCCCCTCAGAGCAGCGGCGCCTCCTCCTCACAACCCCCCAGAGCAGCGGCGCCTCCTCCTCACAACCCCCCAGAGTAGCGGCGCCTCCTCCTCACAACCCCCCAGAGCAGCGGCGCCTCCTCCTCACCTCCCCCCAGAGCAGCGGCGCCTCCTCCTCACAACCCCCAGAGCAGCGGCGCCTCCTCCTCACAACCCCTCAGAGCAGCGGCGCCTCTCCCTCACAGCCCCCCAGAGCAGCGGCGCCTCCTCCTCACAACCCCCAGAGCAGCGGCGCCTCTCCTCACAGCCCCCCAGAGCAGCGGCGCCTCTCCTCACAGCCCCCCAGAGCAGCGGCGCCTCCTCCTCACAACCCCCCAGAGCAGCGGCGCCTCCTCCTCACAACCCACCAGAGCAGCGGCGCCTCTCCTCACAGCCCCCCAGAGCAGCGGCGCCTCTCCCTCACAACCCCCCAGAGCAGCGGCGCCTCCTCCTCACAACCCCCCAGAGCAGCAGCGCCTCCTCCTCACAACCCCCAGAGCAGCGGCGCCTCTCCCTCACAACCCCCCAGAGCAGCGGCGCCTCTCCCTCACAGCCCCCCAGAGCAGCGGCGCCTCCTCCTCACAGCCCCCCAGAGCAGCGGCGCCTCTCCCTCACAACCCCCCAGAGCAGCGGCGCCTCTCCCTCACAGCCCCCCAGAGCAGCGGCGCCTCTCCCTCACAGCCCCTCAGAGCAGCGGCGCCTCTCCTCACAACCCACCAGAGCAGCGGCGCCTCCTCCTCACAACCCCCAGAGCAGCGGCGCCTCTCCCTCACAACCCCCCAGAGCAGCGGCGCCTCTCCCTCACAGCCCCCCAGAGCTGCGGCGCCTCTCCCTCACAGCCCCTCAGAGCAGCGCCGCCTCTCCTCACAACCCACCAGAGCAGCGGCGCCTCCTCCTCACAACCCCCAGAGCAGCGGCGCCTCTCCCTCACAACCCCCCAGAGCAGCGGCGCCTCCTCCTCACAACCCCCCAGAGCAGTGGCGCCTCCTCCTCACAACCCCCCAGAGCAGCGGCGCCTCTCCTCACAGCCCCCCAGAGCAGCGGCGCCTCCTCCTCACAACCCCCCAGAGCAGCGGCACCTCCTCCTCACAACCCCCCAGAGCAGCGGCTCACAGCCCCCCAGAGCAGCGGCGCCTCCTCCTCACAACCCCCCAGAGCAGCGGCGCCTCCTTATCACAACCCCCAGAGCAGCGGCGCCTCCTCCTCACAACCCCCCAGAGCAGCGGCGCCTCCTCCTCACAGCCCCCCAGAGCAGCGGCGCCTCTCCCTCACAGCCCCCCAGAGCAGCGGCGCCTCTCCCTCACAGCCCCTCAGAGCAGCGGCGCCTCCTCCTCACAACCCCCCAGAGTAGCGGCGCCTCCTCCTCACAACCCCCCAGAGTAGCGGCGCCTCCTCCTCACAACCCCCCAGAGCAGCGGCGCCTCCTCCTCACCTCCCCCCAGAGCAGCGGCGCCTCCTCCTCACAACCCCCAGAGCAGTGGCGCCTCCACCTCACAACCCCTCAGAGCAGCGGCGCCTCTCCCTCACAGCCCCCCAGAGCAGCGGCGCCTCCTCCTCACAACCCCCAGAGCAGCGGCGCCTCTCCTCACAGCCCCCCAGAGCAGCGGCGCCTCTCCTCACAGCCCCCCAGAGCAGCGGCGCCTCCTCCTCACAACCCCCCAGAGCAGCGGCGCCTCCTCCTCACAACCCACCAGAGCAGCGGCGCCTCTCCTCACAGCCCCCCAGAGCAGCGGCGCCTCTCCCTCACAACCCCCCAGAGCAGCGGCGCCTCCTCCTCACAACCCCCCAGAGCAGCAGCGCCTCTCCCTCACAGCCCCCCAGAGCAGCGGCGCCTCCTCCTCACAGCCCCCCAGAGCAGCGGCGCCTCTCCCTCACAACCCCCCAGAGCAGCGGCGCCTCTCCCTCACAGCCCCCCAGAGCAGCGGCGCCTCTCCCTCACAGCCCCTCAGAGCAGCGGCGCCTCTCCTCACAACCCACCAGAGCAGCGGCGCCTCCTCCTCACAACCCCCAGAGCAGCGGCGCCTCTCCCTCACAACCCCCCAGAGCAGCGGCGCCTCCTCCTCACAACCCCCCAGAGCAGTGGCGCCTCCTCCTCACAACCCCCCAGAGCAGCGGCGCCTCTCCTCACAGCCCCCCAGAGCAGCGGCGCCTCCTCCTCACAACCCCCCAGAGCAGCGGCACCTCCTCCTCACAACCCCCCAGAGCAGCGGCTCACAGCCCCCCAGAGCAGCGGCGCCTCCTCCTCACAACCCACCAGAGCAGCGGCGCCTCCTCCTCACAACCCCCAGAGCAGCGGCGCCTCTCCCTCACAACCCCCCAGAGCAGCGGCGCCTCCTCCTCACAACCCCCCAGAGCAGTGGCGCCTCCTCCTCACAACCCCCCAGAGCAGCGGCGCCTCTCCTCACAGCCCCCCAGAGCAGCGGCGCCTCCTCCTCACAACCCCCCAGAGCAGCGGCACCTCCTCCTCACAACCCCCCAGAGCAGCGGCTCACAGCCCCCCAGAGCAGCGGCGCCTCCTCCTCACAACCCCCCAGAGCAGCGGCGCCTCCTTATCACAACCCCCAGAGCAGCGGCGCCTCCTCCTCACAACCCCCCAGAGCAGCGGCGCCTCCTCCTCACAGCCCCCCAGAGCAGCGGCGCCTCTCCCTCACAGCCCCCCAGAGCAGCGGCGCCTCTCCCTCACAGCCCCTCAGAGCAGCGGCGCCTCCTCCTCACAACCCCCCAGAGTAGCGGCGCCTCCTCCTCACAACCCCCCAGAGTAGCGGCGCCTCCTCCTCACAACCCCCCAGAGCAGCGGCGCCTCCTCCTCACCTCCCCCCAGAGCAGCGGCGCCTCCTCCTCACAACCCCCAGAGCAGTGGCGCCTCCACCTCACAACCCCTCAGAGCAGCGGCGCCTCTCCCTCACAGCCCCCCAGAGCAGCGGCGCCTCCTCCTCACAACCCCCAGAGCAGCGGCGCCTCTCCTCACAGCCCCCCAGAGCAGCGGCGCCTCTCCTCACAGCCCCCCAGAGCAGCGGCGCCTCCTCCTCACAACCCCCCAGAGCAGCGGCGCCTCCTCCTCACAACCCACCAGAGCAGCGGCGCCTCTCCTCACAGCCCCCCAGAGCAGCGGCGCCTCTCCCTCACAACCCCCCAGAGCAGCGGCGCCTCCTCCTCACAACCCCCCAGAGCAGCAGCGCCTCTCCCTCACAGCCCCCCAGAGCAGCGGCGCCTCCTCCTCACAGCCCCCCAGAGCAGCGGCGCCTCTCCCTCACAACCCCCCAGAGCAGCGGCGCCTCTCCCTCACAGCCCCCCAGAGCAGCGGCGCCTCTCCCTCACAGCCCCTCAGAGCAGCGGCGCCTCTCCTCACAACCCACCAGAGCAGCGGCGCCTCCTCCTCACAACCCCCAGAGCAGCGGCGCCTCTCCCTCACAACCCCCCAGAGCAGCGGCGCCTCCTCCTCACAACCCCCCAGAGCAGTGGCGCCTCCTCCTCACAACCCCCCAGAGCAGCGGCGCCTCTCCTCACAGCCCCCCAGAGCAGCGGCGCCTCCTCCTCACAACCCCCCAGAGCAGCGGCGCCTCCTCCTCACAACCCCCCAGAGCAGCGGCGCCTCCTCCTCACAACCCCCCAGAGCAGCGGCGCCTCCTCCTCACACCCCCCCAGAGCAGCGGCGCCTCCTCCTCACAGCCCCCCAGAGCAGCGGCGCCTCTCCCTCACAGCCCCCCAGAGCAGCGGCGCCTCTCCCTCACAGCCCCTCAGAGCAGCGGCGCCTCTCCCTCACAGCCCCCCAGAGCAGCGGCGCCACCTCCTCACAACCCCCCAGAGTAGCGGCGCCTCCTCCTCACAACCCCCCAGAGCAGCGGCGCCTCTCCCTCACAGCCCCCCAGAGCAGCGGCGCCTCTCCCTCACAGCCCCTCAGAGCAGCGGCGCCTCTCCTCACAACCCACCAGAGCAGCGGCGCCTCCTCCTCACAACCCCCAGAGCAGCGGCGCCTCTCCCTCACAGCCCCCAGAGCAGCGGCGCCTCCTCCTCACAACCCCCCAGAGCAGCGGCGCCTCTCCTCACAGCCCCCCAGAGCAGCGGCGCCTCCTCCTCACAACCCCCCAGAGCAGCGGCGCCTCCTCCTCACAACCCCCCAGAGCAGCGGCGCCTCTCCCTCACAGCCCCCCAGAGCAGCGGCGCCTCCTCCTCACAACCCCCCAGAGCAGCGGCGCCTCCTCCTCACACCCCCCCAGAGCAGCGGCGCCTCCTCCTCACAGCCCCCCAGAGCAGCGGCGCCTCTCCCTCACAGCCCCCCAGAGCAGCGGCGCCTCTCCCTCACAGCCCCTCAGAGCAGCGGCGCCTCCTCCTCACAACCCCCCAGAGCAGCGGCGCCTCCTCCTCACAACCCCCCAGAGTAGCGGCGCCTCCTCCTCACAGCCCCCCAGAGCAGCGGCGCCTCTCCCTCACAGCCCCCCAGAGCAGCGGCGCCTCTCCCTCACAGCCCCTCAGAGCAGCGGCGCCTCCTCCTCACAACCCCCCAGAGCAGCGGCGCCTCCTCCTCACAACCCCCCAGAGTAGCGGCGCCTCCTCCTCACAGCCCCCCAGAGCAGCGGCGCCTCTCCCTCACAGCCCCCCAGAGCAGCGGCGCCTCTCCCTCACAGCCCCCCAGAGCAGCGGCGCCTCCTCCTCACAGCCCCCCAGAGCAGCGGCGCCTCTCCCTCACAGCCCCCAGAGCAGCGGCGCCTCCTCCTCACAACCCCCCAGAGCAGCGGCGCCTCTCCCTCACCACCCGCCTGAGCGTTCTGCTTGCGGCCGTGTGCACTAGACATCAGCCAACCAATGGCACGCCATGCTACTCTGATGGTGGGGAGCTGCGAGGTATGCTGCTGCTTGCTGCTCTCGCCCGGGAGGATTTGTCGTCCTCTGGACGACTCACTTTCTGCGTCCACGCTTCTCCTGTAGCTAAGTCTCCTCTTCGCACACCCGTCCTCCCCTCCCTTTCTCCTTGGCTATCCCCATCTCTCTCTTTCACTGCTGCCAAATCATGACCCTTGGCGCATGGTGGTGGTGGTGGTCCATGGTGCTATGGCAGCAGAGCTCATGTTGAGTGCAGTGTAGTGGGAGTGGTGGGACAGAGTAGTGGAGAGGGAGTGCATTCATGCCATGCGTGCGTCCCCCAGTCCCCCCTCGCTGGCTCAGCTCGCTGCTCTAGTGCCGTGGGCCACTGTCGCCATGCGCCTTCCCCGTTCCCCCTCCCACCACGATTGAACCACTCCTTTTCCGCTGTGCTCCATTTTCAAGTTTCTCAATGCTCGCTCTTCACTGCTTCTGCTCTATTGCCACCTTGACGATCTTGCTGCTCCCATTCATTTCAAGTTCCGACGCCGATCCTTTTCCTGTGCGTCTCCTTCTCCCGGTGCCTTGTCCCGCTCTGGCCTCAGGGCGAATGGAGTGCAGGGGGGGGCAGAGCCGCACAGCGCTGGCTGCAGCAGCATGGCAGTCAACGCCAGTCACCGCCAGTCAATGCCAGTCCTCAAAACCCACGCCCATGCCATCGCTGCCCTTATGGTATGATGCATCACTTTCACCGCACCCCGCTCTCTCCTTCGCTCCTCCATTTTAGTGCATGTCCCACAATGCTCGTGCATGTTTCGAGTTTCTCGGTTTTGCTCTCCACTGCTCTAGTGCCTATCTTGAGATACTTTCTGCCCGAATCTGAGTTGCTACTTCCAATGCTTTCCCCTTCCTTGACATGCTTGCTGCTTCATTCAATCCGAGGTCATTGCATTGCCTGTCCTCTGCCAACTCCAGCAGCCATGCTACCAACACCGACAACAAGCAGCAACAGCTGCAGCAGCAACGACAGCATCGGTGGCGGCGGCAAGCCATGGAGCGTTACGGGGCATAGCAGATTAAGCATGGAAGCAAAGTCAACGCCAGCCACTTCCCCCGCCCATTCCCAACTGCGCGCGCCGCACATCCGCGTTCCCCACTATTTATGCTTCCGCCACTCCCTTGCCTCCTCTTCCCCACCGCCCTCTCCTTTCGTCATCCCGCTTCCTTTCCTTCCGCCCGTCTCTCTGTCCCTGTTGCGCTCCATCCCCTCCGCCTCCCGCTCTCACCGCCCCTCTCCTCTTTTCCCCCATTTCCCCATTTCCCCTCTCCCCCGTTCCCCCATTCGCCCCCACGCGTGGCGAGCGGCAGTGACGGCGCGGCAAGGCGCATGGAGGCAGTGAGCGCGCGCCTGCTCGCCATGCGGGGGCGGGGAGACGCGGGGAGACGTGGTGGACAGGCGAGGGGAGAATGAAAGCTGATGGGGTGCGAGGCGAGGAGCATGCTCTGCTGTGCACTCGCCCTGCCCTGCACGCTGTGGCCCACACGGCCCCATGGCAGCACACCAAGCTTGCTCCAACCTCCTCCTCTCTCGTGCACCAACCCCGCACACATGGCAGGTGCTGCTGCGGCACTGGAGCAGAGTGCTGGGCGCTCTGCCGGGGCAGCGCGTGCACGCGGGCAGCAAGGAGCCGTGCACTGCAGGGGGGAAGGGCGCGGGGCAGGGGAGTGGGGGAGGCAGCGCAGGGGAGGCGGGGGAGAGGCAACACGGGGGAAGGGAGGGGGGCTGGGGAGGGGAAGGCGTGGCGGCGTTTTGCAGCGGAGCGGGGGAGGCTGTGCTGCGGCACATGGATGATGAGGAGCCGCGCGTCAGGTGGGGCAGGATGATGAGCATCAGTGCATCAGCATCAGCATCAGCATCAGCGCATCAGCATCAGCGCATCAGCATCAGCATCAGCATCAGCATCAGCGCATCAGCATCAGCATCAGCATCAGCATCAGCATCAGCATCAGCGCATCAGCATCAGCATCAGCATCAGCATCAGCGCATCAGCATCAGCATGAGCATCAGCGCATCAGCATCAGCGCATCAGCATCAGCATCAGCATCAGCATCAGCATCAGCATCAGCATCAGCGCATCAGCATCAGCATTAGCATCAGCATCAGCGCATCAGCATCAGCATCAGCATCAGCATCAGCGCATCAGCATCAGCGCATCAGCATCAGCATCAGCGCATCAGCATCAGCATCGCATCAGCATCAGCATCAGCGCATCAGCATCAGCATCAGCATCAGCAAGCGCATCAGCGCATCAGCATCAGCATCAGCGCATCAGCATCAGCATCAGCATCAGCATCAGCATCAGCGCATCAGCATCAGCATCAGCATCAGCATCAGCGCATCAGCATCAGCATCAGCGCATCAGCATGAGCGCATCAGCATCAGCGCATCAGCATCAGCATCAGCGCATCAGCATCAGCATCAGCATCAGCATCAGCATCAGGGCATCAGCATCAGCATCAGCATCAGCGCATCAGCATCAGCGCATCAGCATCAGCATCAGCATCAGCATCAGCGCATCAGCATCAGCATTAGCATCAGCATCAGCGCATCAGCATCAGCATCAGCATCAGCGCATCAGCATCAGCGCATCAGCATCAGCATCAGCATCAGCATCAGCATCAGCATCAGCGCATCAGCATCAGCGCATCAGCATCAGCATCAGCATCAGCATCAGCGCATCAGCATCAGCATCAGCATCAGCATCAGCATCAGCGCATCAGCATCAGCATCAGCATCAGCATCAGCATCAGCATCAACGCATCAGCATGAGCGCATCAGCATCAGCGCATCAGCATCAGCATCAGCATCAGCATCAGCGCATCAGCATCAGCATCAGCATCAGCATCAGGGCATCAGCATCAGCATCAGCATCAGCGCATCAGCATCAGCGCATCAGCATCAGCATCAGCATCAGCATCAGCGCATCAGCATCAGCATTAGCATCAGCATCAGCGCATCAGCATCAGCATCAGCATCAGCGCATCAGCATCAGCGCATCAGCATCAGCATCAGCATCAGCATCAGCATCAGCGCATCAGCATCAGCGCATCAGCATCAGCATCAGCATCAGCATCAGCATCAGCATCAGCGCATCAGCATCAGCATCAGCATCAGCATCAGCATCAGCGCATCAGCATCAGCATTAGCATCAGCATCAGCGCATCAGCATCAGCATCAGCATCAGCATCAGCGCATCAGCATCAGCGCGTCAGCATCAGCATCAGCATCAGCGCATCAGCATCAGCGCATCAGCATCAGCGCATCAGCATCAGCATCAGCATCAGGGCATCAGCATCAGCATCAGCATCAGCGCATCAGCATCAGCATCAGCATCAGCGCATCAGCATCAGCATCAGCGCATCAGCATCAGCATCAGCATCAGCATCAGCATCAGCGCATCAGCATCAGCATCAGCATCAGCGCATCAGCATCAGCATCAGCATCAGCATCAGCATCAGCGCATCAGCATCAGCGCATCAGCATCAGCGCTTCAGCATCAGCGCATCAGCATCAGCATCAGCACATCAGCATCAGCATCAGCGCATCAGCATCAGCGCATCAGCTTCAGCATCAGCATCAGCATCAGCGCATCAGCATCAGCGCATCAGCATCAGCATCAGCATCAGCATCAGCATCAGCATCAGCATCAGCATCAGCGCATCAGCATCAGCATCAGCATCAGCATCAGCATCAGCATCAGCATCAGCGCATCAGCATCAGCATCAGCATCAGCATCAGCGCATCAGCATCAGCATCAGCGCATCAGCATCAGCATCAGCATCAGCGCATCAGCATCAGCATCAGCATCAGCGCATCCGCATCAGCATCAGCATCAGCATCAGCATCAGCATCAGCGCATCAGCGCATCAGCATCAGCATCAGCATCAGCATCAGCGCATCAGCATCAGCGCTTCAGCATCAGCGCATCAGCATCAGCATCAGCATCAGCGCATCAGCATCAGCATCAGCACCAGCGCATCAGCATCAGCACATCAGCATCAGCGCATCAGCATCAGCGCATCAGCATCAGCATCAGCATCAGCGCATCCGCATCAGCATCAGCGCATCAGCATTAGCATCAGCATCAGCATCAGCGCATCAGCATCAGCATCAGCATCAGCATCAGCATCGGCGCATCAGCATCAGCATCAGCATCAGCGCATCAGCATCAGCATCAGCATCAGCATCAGCATCAGCATCAGGGCATCAGCATTAGCATCAGCGCATCAGCATCAGCATCAGCGCATCAGCATCCGCATCAGCATCAGCATCAGCATCAGCGCATCAGCATCAGCATCAGCATCAGCGCATCAGCATCAGCGCATCAGCATCAGCATCAGCATCAGCATCAGCATCAGCGCATCAGCATCAGCATCAGCATCAGCATCAGCATCAGCATCAGCGCATCAGCATCAGCATCAGCATCAGCATCAGCATCAGCATCAGCATCAGCATCAGCATCAGCGCATCAGCATCAGCATCAGCATCAGCGCATCAGCGCATAAGCATGAGCATCAGCGCATCAGCATCAGCATCAGCATCAGCATCAGCGCATCAGCATCAGCATCAGCATCAGCATCAGCGCATCAGCATCAGCATCAGCATCAGCGCATCAGCATCAGCGCATCAGCATCAGCATCAGCATCAGCGATTCAGCGCATCAGCATCAGCATCAGCATCAGCGCATCAGCATCAGCATCAGCGCATCAGCATCAGCATCAGCATCAGCATCAGCATCAGCATCAGCGCATCAGCGCATCAGCGCATCAGCATCAGCATCAGCATCAGCACATCAGCGCAACAGCATCAGCATCAGCGCATCAGCATCAGCATCAGCATCAGCATCAGCGCATCAGCATCAGCACATCAGCATCAGCGCATCAGCATCAGCGCATCAGCATCAGCATCAGCATCAGCGCATCCGCATCAGCGCATCAGCATTAGCATCAGCATCAGCATCAGCGCATCAGCATCAGCATCAGCATCAGCATCAGCATCAGCATCAGCATCGGCGCATCAGCATCAGCATCAGCATCAGCATCAGCGCATCAGCATCAGCATCAGCATCAGCATCAGCATCAGCGCATCAGCATTAGCATCAGCGCATCAGCATCAGCATCAGCGCATCAGCATCCGCATCAGCATCAGCATCAGCATCAGCGCATCAGCATCAGCATCAGCATCAGCGCATCAGCATCAGCGCATCAGCATCAGCATCAGCATCAGCATCAGCATCAGCGCATCAGCATCAGCATCAGCATCAGCATCAGCGCATCAGCATCAGCATCAGCATCAGCATCAGCATCAGCATCAGCGCATCAGCATCAGCATCAGCATCAGCATCAGCGCATTAGCATCAGCATCAGCGCATCAGCGCATAAGCATCAGCATCAGCATCAGCATCAGCATCAGCATCAGCGCATCAGCGCATCAGCATCAGCGCATCAGCATCAGCATCAGCATCAGCGCATCAGCATCAGCATCAGCATCAGCGCATCAGCATCAGCATCAGCATCAGCATCAGCGCATCCGCATCAGCATCAGCATCAGCATCAGCATCAGCATCAGCATCAGCGCATCAGCGCATCAGCATCAGCATCAGCATCAGCATCAGCGCATCAGCATCAGCGCTTCAGCATCAGCGCATCAGCATCAGCATCAGCATCAGCATCAGCATCAGCATCAGCGCATCAGCATCAGCATCAGCACCAGCGCATCAGCATCAGCACATCAGCATCAGCGCATCAGCATCAGCGCATCAGCATCAGCATCAGCATCAGCGCATTAGCATCAGCATCAGCGCATCAGCGCATAAGCATCAGCATCAGCATCAGCGCATCAGCATCAGCATCAGCATCAGCGCATCAGCATCAGCGCATCAGCATCAGCATCAGCATCAGCATCAGCGCATCAGCATCAGCATCAGCATCAGCATCAGCATCAGCATCAGCATCAGCATCAGCGCATCAGCATCAGCATCAGCATCAGCATCAGCGCATCAGCATCAGCATCAGCATCAGCATCAGCATCAGCATTAGCATCAGCGCATCAGCATCAGCATCAGCATCAGCGCATCAGCATCAGCATCAGCGCATCAGCGCATAAGCATCAGCATCAGCATCAGCATCAGCGCATCAGCATCAGCATCAGCGCATCAGCGCATAAGCATCAGCATCAGCATCAGCATCAGCATCAGCGCATCAGCATCAGCATCAGCATCAGCATCAGCGCATCAGCGCATCAGCATCAGCATCAGCATCAGCATCAGCATCAGCGCATCAGCATCAGCATCAGCATCAGCATCAGCATCAGCGCATCAGCATCAGCGCATCAGCATCAGCATCAGCGATTCAGCATCAGCATCAGCGATTCAGCGCATCAGCATCAGCATCAGCATCAGCATCAGCGCATCAGCATCAGCATCAGCGCATCAGCGCATCAGCATCAGCATCAGCATCAGCATCAGCATCAGCATCAGCATCAGCGCATCAGCGCATCAGCGCATGCGCAACAGCATCAGCATCAGCGCATCAGCATCAGCGCATCAGCATCAGCATCAGCATCAGCGCATCAGCATCAGCATCAGCATCAGCGCATCAGCATCAGCACATCAGCATCAGCGCATCAGCATCAGCGCATCAGCATCAGCATCAGCATCAGCGCATCCGCATCAGCATCAGCGCATCAGCATTAGCATCAGCATCAGCATCAGCGCATCAGCATCAGCATCAGCATCAGCATCAGCATCAGCATCAGCATCAGCATCAGCGCATCAGCATTAGCATCAGCGCATCAGCATTAGCATCAGCATCAGCGCATCAGCATCAGCATCAGCATCAGCATCAGCATCAGCATCAGCATCAGTGCATCAGCATCAGCATTTGCATCAGCATCAGCGCATCAGCATCAGCATCAGCATCAGCATCAGCATCATTGCTTGACACTCACGACCACTCATGTCCTGTTTTTCCTTTGCTTAAGCCTACTGCACGCACGCAGCTCACTGAGCCATGTCCGGAACTCATGACCACTCATGTCCTGTTTTCTTCTCCCACACACGCCCTGCCTGCCCCTCCACCTCTTCCCCATCACCTGCTCGCTCGCCCCTCCGTGTGTGTGTGTGTGTGTGTGTGTGTGTGCGTGCGTGCGTGCGTGCGTGCGTGCGTGTGTGCGTGTGTGCGTGTGTGCGTGTGTGTGTGTGTGCGCGCGCCAGGCTGGCAGCAGCGGAGGCGCTATGTGCCCTCGCGCACTACGGGTCGCTGCCCGCCACTACGGGTCGCTGCCCGCCACTACGGGTCGCTGCCCGCCACTACGGGTCGCTGCCCGCCACCCTCGCCCTCTTCAGGTCGCCGCTCCCCCGCTCTGTCCTTCCACTCGCCATGCGCCTCCCCCCTTCCTCCCTCCTCCCTCCTCCCCTCTCCCTTCCATTCTCGCTGTGCACACTTGCCAGGCAACTTCATGTTTCCCAATGCTCATGTGTCCACGCCATACTTGCTGCTTCAGTCACTCCCAACTTCATTGCCTGCCCTCTGCCCTAAGCAAATCCCGTTGCATCTCCATCTCGCCGTGCCTTCTCCCCCATCCGTGCTCTGGCCTAAGGGCGAATGGAATGCAGGCAGCAGAGCAGAAGGGCGGTGGCTGCAGTCAGGGATAGACAGGTGGGCTGCAGCAGCATGGCAGTCCTCATCACCCACGCCCACGCTATCGCTGCCATTATGGTACGATATGCATCGTTCAACTGCACTGCATCCGCACCCTCCTTCGCTCTCCTCCATTAGACTGCACCTGTTCTCTCATTCGCTTCGTCATTTCACTGCGCCCGCTCTCCCCTCAACCCTTCACGTTCGGTCGATTGCTGCTGGCTGGCACTGGCTACTTTGGTTGCTCCTCGTGCTTGCACTCACTGTGTGTGGCTCACTGTGGTACAGGGCGTGCTGGCTCACTGTGGTACAGGGCGTGCTGGCTCACTGTGGTACAGGGCGTGCTGGCTCTACATGCTGCACAACCCTTGCTGTTCCAAGGGGAGGCAGCACAGGGAGGACGCACTTGGAGGGCGGCAGTGGGATGATGCAGAGCAGCGGCACCCCGCCCTCACAGCCCCCCCAGAGCAGCGGCGGCGCCTCCTTCACAACCCCCCACAGCAACGGCGCCTCCTCCTCACAGACCCCCAGAGCAGCGGCGCCTCTCCCTCACAACCCAACGCCCAAGCCCAACGCCCAAGCCCAACCCCCAAGGCCCCCAGAGTAGCAGCGCCTCTCCCCCACAGCCCCCCAGAGCAGCGTCAGATGACAGGTATTGGGCAGAGTGGGTTTGGTGGTCAGGTGAAAGGTGCTGGTGGTTGTAGTGGGTAGTGGTTGGGTAGGGTGGGATGAGGCAGAGTGGGTTGGGTTGGGTAGGGCAGAGGATAAGTGAGAGCGGGTTAGGTTGGTTAGGGAAGGGTGGGATTGGGAAAAGTGGTTTGGGCTGGGTAGGGTTGGGTGAGTTGAGGCAGAGTGTGTTGGTCAGGGCTGGCTGGGATGAGGCATAGTGGGTTGGGTTGGGTCAGAGTGGGTTGAGTTGGGTAGGGCTCTGTGGGATGAGGCAGAGTGGGTTGGTAGTGGTAGGTGTGGATGAGGCAGAGTGAGTTGGGTACGGTTGGGTGGGATGATGCAGAGTGGGTGAGTAGGGTGGTGTGGGATGAGGCAGATTGATTGGATAGGGTGTGGTGGGTGAGATGGGGCAGTGGGTTGGGCTTGTTGGGGTGGGATGGGACAGTGTGGGTTAGCTTGGGTTCGTTAGAGTGAAATGAGGCAGTGTGGAGTTGGGTTGGTTAGGGTAGGGTGGGATGAGGCAGAGTGGATTGGGTAGGGAAGGGCGGATTTGTGCTTAGTGGGCTGGGTATGGTTGGGTAGGGTGGGATGGGGCAGTGTGGAATTGGTTAAGGAAGGATTGGATGGGGTTGAGTGGGATGGGGCTGTGGTTGGTTTCAGCAGGCTGTGTTGGGATGAGATGAGGTAGAGTGGGATGGTTTGGGTTGGGTTGGGTAGGGTTAGATGAGGTGGAGTGGGTGGAATAGGGTAGGGTTGAGGAGTTTTTAGAAGGGTGCAATGAGGTAAAGATGGCTGGGACGGAACAGGGTAGATTGCTTTTGGTTGGGTTGGGATGGGTTCGATGAGGCAGAGTGGGTTAGAGTGAGCCAGTATGGGTGGGTGAATGGAATGAGCATCTTGGCGCATCTTGAACAACTTTGCCTTGCTCTGAAGATTGTAAACTCATGATGATGTTGTAAAGCCTACTCTTACCTGTCTGTGAATCAGACGTGTGGTGTGGTGTAATGTAGTGCATGATACATCTGCCATATAATTCCTGCAGGTTGTTGGGTTTTTTGTCTCAGTATTTGGCTATACTGGTATCTTTGGACATGATGATTGCTTACGGTAGGTGGACGGACGCTCAAAAGCCATAATATTTTCTACTGTCATGGCAGTGCAAGGACGGTACTACCACTACAGTAGCCGGTGGTGGGATGGGAAGGAACATCATTATCGAGTGAGTGCTTGCATGCACGCTGCTGGATGAGTCTAGCCTGGGAGGCCTAGGCACATCTGGGAAAAGGCATCAACGTTGCACCAAGATTCCAAGAACCACCTCACAGGAAGAAGCCAGTGTTTTTATTTTCTACATATAATCTGTGTCTTGTGTGGTGGTTGTTGGATTGCCCCCCTCCCTGCGACAAGCAGAGAGGCTGCAATACCCAGCACCGGCAGGGATAGGTACTAGACTGGAAGGGCAACAAGATCCAGGAAGGTGGTGCGAGGAGGTGAGTGTGCTGTGCAAGAAGCAGCAATTATATTCTTTTGAGTAAACCGGTTGTTTTATTAGGGGATACAGGAATACTAGTAGTGTGGGAGGCGTTATCTCTGTCATGATAAGAGAAACGGCTGGAGGGGAGAGGACTGCCGGCGGGCGCCACGTGGCGCCAGTCCGTTGGTGGAAACGGGCACAGCTCCGGCAGCAGCTCGCTCTGGCTTACCCCTCGCTGGTGCCGACATGCGTCAGAGCCCCACGATGCACATGATGGGGAACCAGATGGGCAATCTGTGCTGGGAATTTCCACCCTGCTACTAACCCTAGTAGCCTGCTGGGCTCTTGCCTCTGCCGCTGCTGTCGGTTTTAAGCCATTCTCGCATGCCTCACTCGCCCAGCTGAACCCGTTCTCGCGCTCGTCCTCTGTGCCACATCTGATTCCGCCCAAGTCGCTGCAGCTGAGGCTGCGCTGGTGCTGATGCCGCTCCGCCGCCAGCACCGCCGCCGCTTGCGGGTCGCGGCGGCGGAAGTCCTCGTTGCGTCACTCCGCCACCACGCGCGCAAGCTCCGCGCTGGCCTCGCGCGCCACGCGGCGCAGGCGGCGGCGGCGCAATTCGTTGTCCCCGCGGATCGTGAGACGGCGATCGGCGGAATCGGCTGCGGTGGCGACGAAGCCCTGCTGCGCCAGCCGCGCGATCTCTTCGCGTGAAACGAATCGCCAGTCAACAGCGGGAACGGGGCACGCAGCAGCGTCGTCGCCTGTCATTCCGACGCGGGTTCACGAATTGTCCACGCGACTTCGCGATTCTTGTGGACTCTGGGGTCTGTAACACGGCGACCATGTGTGGCGTCGTTATTCCACACCGCATTACCGAATCAGCGCGCAGGCGTACCTAACGCGGTCCCTGCAGGTGCTCACTCCAGCCTAACATCGCGCCAGCCACCACGATTGATCGAGGCTTGCTACGCAGTCGAAGATCGGGCGCGACATGATGTCAATGGGTCGGCGTGCACGTGACGAGCGGAACGTTCGATCCGTTGCGACTAACCCGGAAGGACGATATGCAGCGCCCGAAGGATGAGACGCGAGACGGGCCTCGAGGAAAGAGACTAGAGAGGTAACGACGAGAGTCGAGCGCTGTCGCGGATCGATGGCGGATTACCAAGTGCGAATAGTTGGTCGAGTATTTATTGAGTCGACTCGAAGACCGACTGTCGGCTGCCGTGGATAGCACGTCGCCATCTCCATTCATGGACGCTGGTCTGCTCCCACGCGGTGCAAGGAATATGGCGCTCCACCGACACGTTACGCGGAGCCTCAATACCGAGAGGCTCCGCGCTGTGACATTGCAGAGAAGTCCGAGGTCACGCGTTAACATGGTGAATATTAACGCGCCGGCAATTAGTCCACTGGGGGTTCAAGTTAGTCTGGCAGCGAACGCGGCGACGGGACGACTGCACAACTAATTACTCGTTTTTGTCGGTCTGTACGCACCGAACCGCACCTTCAAGCTCCGCGTTACCGACCTAGCAAGCAGGTCAACAGTCACAGTGGTTGGGGTTGGATCTGAAGTCGACCCGAGCACATCCGAGTGGGCATCAATGAAGCGGTAAGAGATGCAACTTTCGGTTGGCACTAGTCACACAGCTAATAACGCGCGTCGGATCTGGCTGGTCGGGCTGGCTCGACTTAAAAACTGGGATGGACGGGGAAAAACTCGAGGTAAGGGAAACGTATAACCTCGCCATAGCCAGCCATGGACCGCAGGTCTGCTTACCTGGCGACTAACATCATGTAAAATACCTGGCACCTACGCGCTGTACTCTGCTCGGCAACAAAAGTGCGAGTGTCACCTCAAGTCTCCTTTGTTGCAGAAATTTCTCGCCATGGTGTGCTGCGATTGGGTAAAGGGTCATGAATCAACAAAAAGGCAGGTCAAAGTTAGGGCGGAAATAATTTTAAAGGCAAACTGAGTGCATGCGATTTCATTTATGATGGTGAGTGGGTGCAAAAACATGATCGGGTAACTAAATGTCAGACAACGTTAAACCAGTCTTTACCAACACTTTCATTCAAAGCTCGGTTCAACACGAGTATGATAGCCTAGGTAGTCAGCATTTTCTAGAGCCACATACTCCGTATTCCAGATTCTGCCAGTCGGAGACTCCTACCACGCCTCCCAGGGTTAGGCCTCTTCCTGGTTAGTTCTTCAAAGCATCCTACTCCATTCCCTCGCCGATTCCTTCGCGTAACCTGTTCTCACGCGATGCAAGCAGCGGCAGCGGCGGGATCCGTGCTCAAGGCCGTCACTGGTATCACGCAGTTGCCTGGGACGCCGTCAGATCGCCCGGCGGGAGCAAATCAACGGTTGGTGCAGCATCTTCAATCGACGCAACGGCAGGACCGGTTCCCAACTGCTTCAACTGAACACAAGGCGTCAACCCCCCTCATTGTTCTCACGCAGGCCAGGCCAGTACCGTATATTCTCCTTGTAATGCTGCTGCTACCTCAGTGAGTGGTTGTCGTTAGGAAGTATAGCTAGACCCGCCCAGTCACAAGCAAAGGTGCAAATGCCAAGCCTGGCAGGGATACTGGAGGATAATGAGACGCAGGAGAGGTGGTGTGGTGTGAGCAAGTCAGTTTGCAAGCAGCAACGAGTTAGGCTCGTTGATGTGACCCGCTTGTTGAATTAAGAGATAAAGAGGGAGTGAGGGAGGCGTTATCTTTGTCATAATTAAAGAGACGGCTGGAGGAGAGAGGACTGTCGGCGATCGCCACGTGGCGCCAGTCCGTTGGTGGAAACGGGCACAACTCCGGCAGCAGCACGCTCGGGCTTACCCCTCCCTGGTGCTGGGATGCGTCAGAGCCCCACAATGCATGTGATGGGGAGCCGTATAGTGAAGCTGTGCTAGGGCCTGCTTGCCTGCTACTAGCCATAGTCGCGTGGGCTCTTTCCTCTGCCAATGCTGTCGATTCTAAGCCATTTCCGCAAGCCTCACTTGCCCAGGATAACCGGCACTCGCGCTCGTCCTCTGCGCCACATCTGACTCCGCCCAGATCGCTGCAGCTGAGGCTGCGCCGATGCCTCTCCGCCGCCAGCACCGCCACCGCCTGCGGGTCGCGGCGGCGGAAGTCCTCGTTGCGCCACTCCGCCACCACGCGCGCCAGCTCCGCGCTCGCCTCGCGCGCCACGTGGCGCAGTCGGCGACGGCGCAAGTTGCTGTCGTCGCGGATCGAACGGCGGTCGGCGGAATCGGCGGCGGTGGCGACTAGGCCCTGCTGCGCCAGCCGCGCGATCTCTTCGCGTGAAACGAAGCGCCAATCAATGGCGGGGACGGGGCATGCAGCAGCGTCGTGGCGGGTCGCGGCGGCGGAAGTCCTCGTTGCGCCACTCCGCCACCACGCGCGCCAGCTCCGTGCTCGCCTCGCGCGCCACGTGGCGCAGTCGGCGACGGCGCAAGTTGCTGTCGTCGCGGATCGAACGGCGGTCGGCGGAATCGGCGGCGGTGGCGACTAGGCCCTGCTGCGCCAGCCGCGCGATCTCTTCGCGTGAAACGAAGCGCCAATCAATGGCGGGGACGGGGCATGCAGCAGCGTCGTCGCTTGTCATCACGACGCGACTCCTGGACTCTGGAGTCTGTAATGCGGCGACCATGTGTGGCGTCGTGAAGGCCGAGTTCGATCTCTGATGAGTGTCCCCGTCACGAGATTCTGAGGAGAGAAATGCGTTCTTGCAGATAGCTGGTCGATTTTTGAGTCGACTCGAACATCGCCTGCCGGGATCGCACCTCGCCATTCCGGTCAACGCCGATTTGGCTTCACGCGGTCGAAGGCATGTAGCGGAACGCGTTTCGAGGAGCCTCAATACCGAGAGGTTCGGACACATGGCAGGAAAGTCCGAGATACGCGTTAACGTGGGTGAATAGATACCCCAAGCGTCGGCATATCGTCCGTTGCTGTATGGCTTGTCGACAGTGAAAGCGACGTGACGACTGCATAGTCATTCTTTTTGTTTTCATTGGACGAGACGCACAGCACCGCAACTTGACGCCGGTCACCGGCCTAAAAAGACCGTCAACGGTCAACGTTCGGCTCGGATCTGACCTACAACCTGGGATGGGAACATCCGAAAGGGCGTTACAGAACAATGCGGTAAGATGTGCAAATTTCGGTGGGCACTAGTCACACAGGTAATAACGCGTCCCGGATCTGGATTATGGAGCTGGCTCGACGTAGGCACCGAGATGGACGGGAAGAAACTCGAGGTTGGAAAATAGGTACAACCTCGCCAGCTATGGACCGCAGGCCTGCTTACCTGGCGACAAAGTACAATACCTGGCACCTGCGTACTGTACTAAAGTCAGCTTTGCTACACTAAAATTCCTCACCACGGTCTGCTGCGATTGTGTAGTAGTGTATGCCTTTGTATGTCGTGTTATAGGAAGTTCCACGCGATACATCAAGAATTATGAGACACAAAAAAGGTTTGGGCGGGGAACCGGCATACAAGCTGAAATTACGAAGGAGAAGCCAAGGTTGCGCATTTGCGACGGTTTGCGAGTTTGATTTTGAGTGTGAGTGGGTGCGACATCATGATCGGGTAACTACATGTCGATCACGCCTATCCATTGGTACCCACTCAGAGCTCTGAGGGCCAAGGATAGCCTATCCTGGAATGGTATTCAGTGATTATGCCATTCTAGACTCACACCACACACTCGAGTAATCCAGATTCCGGAGGAATTCCAAGGTGGCGAGTCAGAGGCTCCTAGCACGCCTTTTAGGGTTAGGCGTCTTGCTCGTTAATTCCTCAAAGCAGCCTAATCCGCTCCCTCGCCGTTTTTATCGCGAAACCCGTTCTCGCGCGATCATGCAAGCAGCGGCAGCGGCAGGATCCGTGCTCAAGGGCATCGCTGGTCTCACGCAGTCGCCTGCGACGACCGTCGCATCGCCCGGCGGGAGCAAATCGACGGTTGGAAGTGCAGCATCTGCCATCGCCGGCGCCGCAGGACCCGTTTCTGGTGCTGTCGCAACGTCAGGGATCGGATTCGGTGCTGCGATCGGATCTGCTCCGAGCTCCATCCGCGGCTTCTCGTCCGGCTCTAACACGCAGGTTAGACCCCCCTCGATTCTTCTGGACATTTGGTGATCTTACACGACAGAGTTTTTCTGCTACTATATTACGCGCTACGCAAATTCGCAGTGCTTGAGCCGACAGCTTAGCGAATTCCTGTCCGCGACATTCCAAGTTGCTCCAATGCTTTCGTTAGTTTTTTTCATTGGCGATGCTGTTCACTGACTAAAGTTAATTCATTCTTCTTAGCACATCCCTTATTCCCGTGCAGCAAATGACGGAGGAGGCTGCGGCTCGGGAGGAGGCGGCTGCTTCCGCCGATGGCGCGGTAGCGGGGCTGGCGGTCGCCGCCAAGGAGGGCGCGGCGGCGGAGGGCGAGGAGGAGAAGCCACAGGAGATCTTCCTCGCGAACTACAAGCCGCCGTCGTACCTCTTCGACAAGGTGGGATCCATGGGTTGACTGGGTTGACTCGGTTGACTGGATTGACTGGGTTGACTGAGTTGACTGGGTTGAAAACATTGCACTCTCTCGCTACTACGATTAGGCCTTCACTCTCTTTCAGTTACGCCGTGCGTCGTGAGAGCCTTCTTTTCCCTGTCCCCTGTGAATCCTACATCTTGCGTTCCATCAGGTGTCCCTGGATTTCGATCTGCATGACGACTACACCATTGTCAAGTCCGCCATCACCGTGGTCGCGAGCCTTCTTTACCCTTACTCTTTCCCGTTTGAACCAAACGTCTCCCATTGTGTTGCAGGTGTCGTTGGATTTCGATCTGCACGACGACTACACCCTCGTCAAGTCCGCCATCACCGTTGTTGCCAATGACAAGGCGGACAAGCCAGGTGAGCCAGGGCGGTGCTAGGCCACCACGAGCGGTCGCAAACTGGTTTCGGCCTGTCGCTGGGTTTGTTCGACGAGGGTCGTCTGACTTTTGCATCACTTGCGCCTCCTACATGAAGTCATCGGCTCATTGTTTTTCTATTCTTTGTCTGATTATCAGAAAATGGGTCTGCGCCGCTCGTGTTGGACGGCCACGATTTGGAGCTGGTGTCTCTGCAGATCAACGGTGTTGATGTGCCGGTGAGTTTTGAAGCTGAATGATTGCGAAGAGGGTGCAGTTTCACAGGCTTGTGGGCTGGGCTGCTTATGGAGAAGAGCGTGCTGACTGAACGCATCGTTTGTGTTCACCCCACTCATGGTCCCCACCTGCTTCTCCTGTAGTGCGGTGTAACCTTTGCCGAGTATTGCCGTTCTTTCCTATTCTATTCACTGTGTGGTGCACTGACAGGCAGAGGAGTACGTGAAGACAGGCAAGAAGCTCACTCCTCTATCTAGTCTTGAGGCGTCTAAAAGAATTGTTTGTCCTGTCCTTTGTGTGTCGCGCACACACCGACAGGCGGAGGAGTATGTGAAGACGGGCAAGAGGCTCACGCTGCTGTCCCCGCCTGCATCGCCCTTCACCCTGGCCATCGTCACTCGCATCAACCCTGCTGCCAACACATCCCTCGAGGTACCCCACTCGCCCACTCACGACTTTGAGTTCTCTTGCAGGTCCGCAAGTGGCGCGCATCCTCTCTCATCACATGATGCAGTGTGCTGCATCACATTCTCACGCTCTTACTCACCACCTGTGCTCGCTCAATCGCTGTTGGATTGCTCAGCTTGCCTGGGTGTGTGGTGTGCCAAGGTGGAAGTTGTCTCGTTTGCGTTCACATGGCTTTGTGCTAGGTTTCCCTTCCTCATTTCTTGCCTCTATCTGTGTTTCCCGCTTCCATGCACACGCCCCTTTCCCCTCATCCCCCTCTGATGCACACACACACGCTTCCGCACGCTCTCACACACACGCATGCACACCCATACCCACACACACACACGCACATGCACGCCCACGTGCATACGTGCTGCTGTGGCAATCTAATCGCCTGTCTGACTGGCGGGCGGGCACCAGGGTCTCTACCACTCGAGCGGCAACTTGTGCACGCAGTGCGAGGCGGAGGGCTTCCTCCGCATCAACGTGCGTGTGCGTGCTGCCCAAGTAACTCATCTCCTCTCCTCTGTGCTCTCATGGTTTCGTGCCACATTGCCCCGCCTCACCTCTTCCAACAGGGTCTGTACCGGTCGAGCGGCAACTTCTGCACGCAGTGTGAGGCGGAGGGCTTCCGGCGCATCACGTACTACCAGGACCGCCCCGACGTCATGTCCCGCTTCACCGTGCGCATGGAGGCTGACCACAGTGCCTGCCCCGTGCTGCTCTCCAACGGTAACCAGATCGACGCAGGGACGGTTGGCGAAGGGGAGGGTGCGCGGCACTATGCGGTGTGGGAGGACCCGTGGCCGAAGCCGTGTTATTTGTTTGCGCTGGTGGCGGGGAAGCTGGTGTGCTGCGAGGATACGTTTGTGACGTGCGGCGGGAGGGAGGTGGCGCTGCGCATCTGGGTGAATGCGGGCGATGAGGGCCGCACGGCTCATGCCATGAAGTCTCTTAAAGAGTCGTTCCGGTGGGACGAGGAGGTGAGGAGAAAGGGGGGAAACGAGGGTGGGGAGGGTGGGGATGGGGGAAATGGGGGCGGTGGTGGGTTAGGGGTGGTGGGGATGGGGTTTGGATGTCCTCCACTGGAGGAGAAGGGTTTGGATGGGGATAGATTGAAACCGAAGGGCTCGTGTTATGCCGCTACAGGTAGCGGCTGTTTGTGTGTTGGTGTGTGCAATGCGATGTGGTTGATGCGGTCGTTTCCCTGTGCTTCCCTGTGGTGTGGCTGTCCTGCTGCTGTGCCGCAGGTGTTTGGCAGGGAGTACGATCTTGACCTCTTCAACGTTGTTGCCGTGAGTGATGGGGGCGAGTGGGGGGTACAAAGTGGCGCATGGACGTTTCATGCTAGGTCTGTGCATGACACGACACCCATTCATCTGGGCCTTGGCCGTGCGTGTTGCCGTCCAATATTCTGCTTCTTTCCTTCTGCTGCCTGTAATCCGCGCCCCCCGCCCTTCTCCCTTCACCCAGCTCCTCTCTCTTTGTACGAACCACCCCAACCACCCCGTTTTCCTCCTGTTCACCCTTTTTTTTTTACTCGCTTCCCACCGCTCTCGGTTGCTGACCAGGTGCCTGATTTCAACATGGGGGCCATGGAGAACAAGAGCCTCAACGTGAGTGCCTTTGTACTCATCTTCTCTTGCTCTTCTGTGCAACACGTCTCTCTGGGCTGGTATTCCTGTCTCCGCGTGCTGCGTTCTCCTCGGTGACCGTTCATTCAGGTCCCTCTCACATCGCCTCCGCCTTCCCCGCGTGGCCATGCCTCTGTCGTCCCCCTCGCCCCTCGCACACGGCAGATCTTCAACTCGCGGTTGGTGCTGGCCTCACCAGAGACGGCCACGGATGGAGACTATGCGGCCATCGAGGGGGGTCATTGCCCACGAGGTGCGCCCTGCACGCCTTGCCTGCCGCCCTTCCACTGCTGCTTTGCCCCTCCCACCCCCTTCTCCCCTCCCACTCCCCCTCGCCCTCCCCTTCCCACTCCCACTCCCCCTCCCCCTTCCAATCCCCCTCCCTCTCTCTCCCCCCTCCGCTCCCCTCTCCCCCCCCCTCTTCCCCCTACCCCTCCCGCTCCCCCCCCCCCCCCCCTTTCCCGCCCCCACTCCCACTTCCGCTCCCGCTCCCACTCCCCCTTATCCCCCTGCTCCACTTTTCGGCTTTTGCTGTTTTGTATACCCTGCTGGCTTTCGCTATCGTCTCTCCCCCACCCCACCTCCTGCTCTGCTGTGCTGCAGCTGTTCAGTGTGCCTCGTCACCAACTCTAATGCTTTACTCACACTCCTCGTGTGTGTGTGCGCGCATGCGCTTGTGTGCGTGCTTTTGCATGTGTGGGTCTGTGTGTGGGGGGAAGAGGGGGATGTACGTGTGTGTGTGCGGGTTGGTGTGAATTGGTGTGTGAGGGGGTGGGGATGGTGTGTGCTGTGCCTCCATTGCCCCCTGCTGCCCTGCTCTGCCCCGCAAACACGGGTCTCATGGCCTTTCGTCACTCCTCACCAGTACTTCCACAACTGGACGGGCAACAGGTGAGCCTCTTGCCGCACTGCTGTCAGGATAGCACATGTCCACCAGGCTGAACGTATCTGTCAGCCGCTCATGTCAACCAGGCTGAACGTATCTGTCAGCAGCACATGTCCACCAGCAGCACATAGGGATTGCCTTGCCTGACAGGGTCCTGTGCTTGCGCATGTCCTGCTCGTACTCTCCAACTTCTCACCCTCCCCACTCCCCCTGCCTCTCTTCTTCCCTGCCGGCCCCAATCCCCCTCACCGTCTGCCAGGGTGACGTGTCGCGACTGGTTCCAGCTGACGCTCAAGGAGGGGCTCACTGTCTTCCGCGACCAGGTGGGGCATGGTGAAGCGTGGTGGGGCGTGGTGGGGCGTGGTGGGGTGTGGTGGGGCATGGTGGGCAGGGCAGTGCAGCTAGCGGGCGAGTGGGGCATGGTGGGAGGGTGAGACAGGTAGGCGGGCATGATGGGAGGTGCATTAGGCGGGAGTTTGGCCTTGCGGCATGCCATGGTGTGAGCTCAAGTATGTGGCGCGTGTGGTACCTGCAGCAGTCTTATAGGTTATGGACATGGAACTTTGTGCACCTTCTCCCTTCGACCCCTTGTCACCCTGTGTCACCCCATCTCAACCCATTTCACCCCATCCAACCACGTATCAACCGATTCCACCGCATCTCACACACCCAGGAGTTCTCATTGGACATGAGCAGCCGTGCTGTGGAGCGCACAGCCAATGTGGCCATTTTGCCGCTTCCCACAGCACATCATCTCATCCCACCCCCATTTCACCCCATCCCACCTCTCCGCCTTCCCCACCCCCAGGAGTTCTCATCGGACATGAATTGCCGTGCAGTGGAGCGCATTGCCAACGTGGCAGTGCTGCGCGCCCGCCAGTTCTCCGAGGTGTGCCTCTCTCCATCACAACTGCATCCAAGCACCCTTCACAATGCATGTATCCCAAAAAAAATCTTGGAGCTAGTTATTGGGCCTTCTTTCCACCACATAGCGTGCATGTCCGCTTGTTCCCTCTGCTTTTTCTCCATGTGAAACCCTTTCAACTCTCTTTTCATGCATGTGTTGCCCCCTCTCACAGGATGCGGGTCCCATGGCGCACCCGGTGCGCCCCAGCTCATACATCAAGGTGAGCAGTGAGCAGTGAGCAGAGAGCAGTGAGTTGTGAGTAGGGCAATGGTGCATGCTTTGTCTTGTTGTATGACATAGCGCCCTTTCTTTTTGCCAGTTGAATTGCCCCTTTTCTTTGCCAAGTTGACTTGTGAATCGACTTAAAGCTCTCTCCTTGCATTGCATGTGCTGTTCCGCCTCCTCCTCTGCCTGCCCATCCCATGACTGCAGATGGACAACTTCTACACAGGTGCGCCCCCCACCTCACTCACACACCCCCTCTTGTCATCCCTCCTTCTCCTCCTCCCAACTATATCTATTCTATGCAATCCCCCCTCCCTGCACCATCCTTTTCTCTCGTACGCGTTTCTACTTTCTCCTCATCCTGCTGGTCCTGTGTCGTGCCTGCGCTGCTCCCAAAGGCACCATGTTTTATTCACCTCGTCACCTCGTGCAAGCTCAACAAAGCTCCTCGAATTCCCCTCCCGTCCGTCCCCACATGGATCGACCCCCTGTGCTGGACTGCTGCTGTTTGACAACGCACCAGTCACCGTGTATGAGAAGGTGCTCCTCTTCTCCACACTCTTCCCCTCCCTACCCCCCTCTTCTCACTCCTCCACACCCACAACCTCACCTCCCCCTCCCCTCCCCATTTCCCGCACTCCACTCTCCACGCTGAGCAGTTTTACGCTGGTGTATGGTGTAGCTTTTACGACCCATGGTATCAGTGTTTCGGCTTTTGAGAAGCTATTGCTTGTTTGGCATGCTGGCGTGTGTGTCATCTTGTATTGTGCTGCCCTGTGTCCGTTTGGCTTAATCCACCAGTCTATTTTCTGTTCTCCTTGCATTCGCACATCTGGCATTTCCTGCTATGGCATGGCATGGCATGTGATGAAATGGGATGGCATGGGATGGCATGGCATGGGAGGGGATGGCTTGTGCATCTATGCATATGGTATTGCTCATTATTGCATGTGGCATGCTCTCTGCTTGCATATATTGCACGGCACACACCACACCAGGGCGCGGAGGTGGTGAAGATGTACCAGACACTGCTGGGCAAGGACGGCTTCAGGAAGGTCAGTGCAACAACACACGCCCCTGGCAGCCACTGTGCCACGTGTGCACCCATTTGCCATGTCATGCCATGCCATGCGATGGCAAGTGCCCGGAGTGTGGGGGGCGAGTATGGGGGGTCCTGGAGCACGGGACGTTTTTCTGTTTGCTAGATCCGTCAACTTTCTTCCCTTCAACTGGAATTGTTCTATCACATAGCCTGCCCTGCATTTCCCGGCCCCCCATCCCCCCTGTACTCATCTCTCCCATGGTAGGGCATGGACCTGTACGCTGAGCCGCATGATGGGCAGGCAGGCAGTGGATCTTTGAGACGTCTTTTACATCAGCGTCTGTGCTCGTTTCCCTTCCGGCTGCCAGGGCATGGATCTGTACTTTAAGCGGCATGACGAGCAGGCAAGCAGGGAATGGTTGAGAAGTCTTTCTATAATAGCCTCTCTGCGTCTCTCCCCCTTGCCATGCAGGGCATGGACCTGTATTTCGAGCGCCACGACGGGCAGGCAGTGACCTGCGACGACTTTTTTGCTGCCATGGCAGATGCCAACAACGACAAGCTCGAGGGCTTCAAGCCCTGGTATGTACCCGCTCATACTCACTCATACCCACTCCATGAGACCGGACGGGACGTACCCGCACGCCTCTCATCCCCTGCACCTCTTCCCTCACCCTGTGCCTAGCCTACTAGTCTCATCCCTTCCCCTCTAACCCCTTTTTGTCCGTCCTTGGTTCCATCTGTCTGTCGGCGTCTCTCTACTTTCTCTGTCTTGCACTGTACGGTTTCACATGCACAGCTGTGCTCTCGCTCGCATAGATGCGCACAGCGGCCATTCGTGACCTCCTTCCATTCGCTCATGGTTGTTCCGCACGACCTGAGATTGCAGCACTTTGCACATTGCAATTCACGGCCTCCCTGCCATTCTGTCGTGTTGACTTGCCACAGGTTGTCCCAGGCAGGCACGCCTGTGGTGACAGTGACATCGTCGTACAGCGAGAAGGACCACACCTTCACGCTGCACTGCAAGTAAGCCACTCCCTTTGATTATGTGTATATCTCTAGGTCTTCAGCTGTGTTCCCCCTTGCTCCTCTACTCAACCCTGTCCGTCAATCTCAACTCAACTCAGAAGCTAAAAAAAATCGTCGTTTTTCGAACGCTCTTTCTTGCCACCAACTCGCAGGCAGGAGATCCCTGCAACGCCCGGGCAGGACAGCAAGCTGCCGGTGCTCATTCCACTCGCCGTGGGGCTGGTGGGGCCAGATGGCAAGGACATGCCTCTGCTGCACGTGTTTGACGGGGAGAAACTCACTGACCTGGATGGCCCCACGACTACTGTACTGCGCTTCAACAAGGTGCGGAAGGGAGGGAGGGAGTAGACTGTAGGGGGTTGGAGAAGGGAAGCATTGGGGTTCAGAGAGGCAAGGACACGCCTCTGCTGCACATGTTCGATGGGGAGAAGCTCACAGACTTGGATGGCCCCACCACCACCGTGCTGCGCTTCAACAAGGTGTGCAGGGAAGAGAGAGGAGGGGTGGGCAAGGGAAGAGGGGGATTCAAAGAGACACAGGTGGGCATGTGCTGCCGTGTCTGACGCGTTTGGTGCCTGGTGGCAAGGGTATGTTTATGCTGCCCGTGGTTGGTTGGAAAAAAACAAATATAATTTCTCTCTTGTCCACCCACCGTCCAATCACCCATCCCCTCCCTGATGTGCCCCAACAGGCGGAGCAGGACTTCACCTTCACGGACGTGCCCCACACCCCTTCCTTGTTCTTCCACACACCATCCCTCCCGCCCATCCCCACCACTCACCCTTGCCCCATGCACACCAACAGGCGGAGCAAGACTTCACCTTCACGGACGTGCCGCACCGCCCCGTGCCCTCACTGCTCCGTGGCTTCAGTGCCCCCGTGCGCCTCAACGCTGACCTGTCGCATGCCGATTGGCTCTTCCTCCTCGCCAATGACTCTGATGAGTTCAACAGGTGTCCCCTCACGCCTTACAACCTGACTGGTAACCTGACTGGTTACTTGACTGGTTACCATATGCATTCTTATTTCGCCCATCACAATGGTTCTAACAAACCCTCGCCTTCCTTTTTCTCCTCCCGCTTTCTGAGTTTCTCATATTCTTGTTCTATTTCTTCCTCACTCTCTCCCTTCATCGCCATGGCAGGTGGGAGGCATGCCAGGTGCTGGCGCGCAAGATGCTGCTGAGGATGGTGGACGAATATCGCAGTAACAAGCCGCTCCATATGGAGGATGACTTCACAGACGCCCTCGCCAAGATCCTGGATGACACGTCACTGGACAAGGTGCGGGTCACGCGGCTCTTGTTCTTGCAAGGCGTAGTCATGTGCCGTGTGATGCGCTGACTTCTCAGTAGACTCTAAAACCTGCCCTCCACCCACCCCCCCTTTTCCCACCGCACCTTGCCCTCCAGGATCTTGTTCTTGCAAGGCGTAGTCATGTGCTGTGTGTCAGCACCTAGCAGTTGCAGGGTAGGCAGGCAGCAACTCACACCCAAGCTGCACACGGCTTCTCAACTGAGCCCTTGTGTTTTTCTTCCTTTCCCTGTCAACGTGCAATGTGCATGACACAGATGTTCATCGCACGGGTGATCTCCCTGCCGGGCGAGAGTGAGATCGCCGACCTCATGACGCCGTATGCCGACCCGGATGCCGTGCATGCCGTGCGCAAGTTCTGTGTCAAGCAGATCGCCACCCGCCTGCGCCCCACGCTGGAGGCTCTGGTAGGCCCAAACGCTTATTTGAAAGTAAATTATAATAATTAGGAGAAAAACATGCACTGGAGGCTCTGGTAGGGGCATCCCTTACTGCCTATTCGCGCCCCTCACTCCCATGCTCTCGGTATGTGTCGCTTGCTTGCCCCGTGCGTCCCCAACCCCCCCCCCTTCCCCCCCCCCAGGTGGAGAGCAACAGGGCGCCGGAAGGGGAGGCGTACAGCCCTGAGCACGCCAGCATGGCCCGCCGCTCGCTCAAAAACGCTGCTTTCTGTGAGTGTCCTTCGAGTGCGCACCAGGTGGCCTCACCAGGTGGCCGCACCAGGTGGAGAGCAACAGGAGAGCAACAGGGCACCGGAAGGGGAGGCGTACAGCCCTGAGCACGCTAGCATGGCCCGCCGCTCGCTCAAAAACGCTGCTCTCCGTGAGTCTTTCGCCTTAATGCCACAGCAGCAGCCATGATGCCATCGCCTTTCATTCATACCCCATCCCCATCTCCCAAAGCCTCCTCTCTGTCCCTTCAACTCCATGCCTGATGCTCTCACTGCGTGCCCCCTCCTCCCATCTCCATCTCGCGTCCCCTCATCTCGCTCCTACCCTCTTCCACCCCCTTTCCTGCAGTGTACCTGGCATCGCTGGACGACGAGGCCTCTGGTGCGCTCGCCCTGTCAGAGTTCCGGGCGGCGAGCAACATGACGGACCAGTTCGCCGCCCTGGCCGCCCTCTGCCTGAACCCCGGCGTTGCCCGGGAGGAGGCGCTGCAGGCGTTCTACTCGCAGTGGAAGCACGACGGGCTGGTGATGAACAAGTGGCTGTCGCTGCAGGCAGCCTCGTCCATCCCTGGCAACGTGGAGGCGGTCAAGAGGCTCATGGAGCACCCTGCTTTCATCATCACCGAACCCAACAAGGTCTCCCTTTCCCACATGCACCGCCCTTCCATTCTCAAACCCTCGCACTGAACCTAAGGTCACTCACTCCTCTCCCTCTGCTCGACCTCCGCCTGCATGGCTTCTATTGACAAACCGTCCATACTCAACTTCGCATGATAAACCGCCTGCTTTCAACACCCTCCTTTTCCTACTGGCCCTGCGCTATCCCATCAGGTGTACATGCTAAATCCCTGCTTTCGCACTCCCTCCCTCCTACAATCCACCAGGCGTACTCCCTCATCGGCGGCTTCACCTCGAGTGCGGTGAACCTGCATGCGACGGACGGCAGTGGCTACCGCTTCCTGGCAGAGACATTCATCTCTCCCTCCCTTCCTATCTTCTTGCACTCCAATCCCACCAGGTGTACTCGCTCATCGGCGGCTTCACCTCGAGTGCAGTGAACCTGCATGCAGCGGATGGCAGTGGCTACCGCTTCCTGGCGGACATGGTGTTGCAGCTCGATAAGATCAATGCCCAGGTGGCTGCTCGCATGGTGTCTGCATTCACCCGCTGGCGCCGCTACGACGAGGCCCGCCAGGCGCTCGCTAAGGTGCGTGCGTTGAGGCGTCTCAGAGCGCAGGTGGCTTGTATGAGCAGCGCAGGCACAGGCGGGTGCTCGTCAAGGTGCGTGCTTTGATGTCTCACAGCACAGGTGCCTGCCCGCATGGTCTCTGCATTCACTCGCTGGCGCCGCTGTGACGAGACTAGGCAGGCACTGGCTAAGGTGGGTGTGTTGAGGCGTCTCAGAGCGCAGGTCGCTGTGTGTATGCTGTTTCAAACCGCCAGCATTTCTCTTGATCTAGTACCCCTCCTGTGCACCCATGCCCATGCCTTGAGACACCTCAAACGCCTCACTCTTCCCTCTCGCACACCCACGCTGCCCCCCTGCCTGCCCGTCATCAGGTGGAGCTGGAGCGCATCCTGGCAGCAGAGGTGCTGTCAGAGAATGTCTACGAGATCGTCTCCAAGAGTCTGTCCGCGCCCCCTGCCTCCTCCTAGAAGCAGCGGCAGCGGGGCTGCCCATGGGGCGCCGCAGAGGTGCTGTCAGAGACAATATTATCTCGTCTCTGAGAGCCTCTCCTCTCCGCTTCTCCTGCATCCTCAGAAGGGCCATGGCGGGAGTGCATTCTGGGGTTGCTTATGTAGAATTTTCATTGCCAGCAAAACAGAGGGAGGGCCTGTTGGTGAAAGCATGGGTGTGCTGTGTGCATTTCCAGATACGCCCCCTTGCGCTGCCTTGCACTCAGCGGGCTTTGGTTTTTTTTTTCTAGTGTGGTGGAGCGGGCTTGGTGCACACTTTCAAGCATTCACTGGCACGTGAATCAAGGATTTTGGACTTCACTTCATGGGCCTTGTGCTGTGCTGGTCTGCCCTGCTCCACTGGACTAGCGTCTATTGCACTCGGAACAAGGTTAAGGATTATTCAGACACCAGAGTATCATGACTCGTTGCCTGAGTGGTTTATTGCGAGTTGATGGTCTTAACACTCAGGGTATGGAGCAGGCACTGCAAACCACACCTCCAAACAGGGTTCAATTCCCTGCTAATTTGCTGCAGTGATGCACTGATGGCCGTGACATCTTGTTATTCAAGGGGCACGTGAGGAACACGCGGCACAGCACAGTGTCCTACCAGAACAGAAACTCCGTTCGGCAGCCTTTCTTCTCCGACTCATTCAACACCTCCCCCGCCGCTATCTCCTCATCGCACACAAACGAGTCATGGCAGCTGCTCCGCCCCAGGGCCAGCCTCATCCTCTCCACATCCAGGGAGAAGGTAGACGTGCATGTGCCTTGGAACACACTCCCCCGCACTGCCACCACCTTTTCTACCTCCGCCTCTACCTGCTTCAACTGTGTGTCATCCAGTGCCCCGAACCACCGCTTCAGCCCTGGCCAACCGTGCACGCCGGTTACCACTTGGACGGTTAGGCCTGGGGGGAGGATGGGTGCTCCTGGGGGGGGTGGTGGGGCGGGGTCTCTGGCCTGGAACAGCTGCTTCACCTGCTGCACCTGGTGGTGACAAGGAGGGTGGAGAAGTTGGGAGGACTGGCAGGATTAGAAGGAAAGAATGTTACATGCTTATGTTTTTTTCTCTCTCTCTCCCAAACATACGTCCTGGTGGGCAGCATTAGTGGCGATGAAGAGGTGCATGAGGCGGTGCAGTCTTAGCTTCCTCTTCACACACGCCACCACCTGGTGAGGCCCCAGCCAACACCCTTTTATGAGGCGCCTAAACAACTGTTGCAGCTTCCTCTTCACACATGAGCATACCTCTGAATGGCCAGCGTTGGTGGCGATGAAGAGGCTCATCAGGCGGTGCAGTCTGAGCTTTCTCTTCACACACGCCACAACCTGGTGAGGCCCCAGGAGTGGTCTGTGTCAATTCAAGCACAACTTTCAAGATTACCTCTGAATGGCCAGCATTGGTGGCAATGAAGAGGTGCATGAGGCGGTGCAGTCTTAGCTTCCTCTTGACGCACGCACCACCTGGTGAGGCCCCAGCCGGCACCCCACGTCCAGATTCTGTCTCTCACAGCTCGCCCGCAGGTCCCCCGCCCTCAAATGCAGGCTCAAGAAAGGCTTCTGCCCGAATTTCTCATCGACGAAGTCTTCCGCTGCCCGGAAAATCCGCTCGTCTGGCTGCACGGCAAGTGTGCTCGGGCAGCCGGGCAGCCGTTGAAAAGGAAGGTCGCCCCAAGCCAAGGGGTGCTCCAAGCCTTGAAAATGAGGGTAGCTGTATAGATCCCCCAGTAATATCACATCGGCATGGCCGGTATGCGAATTGAAAAACTTATGAAACTTCTCGAGCGTTCCCGCCGCTGACTGGGATACGTGACCTTTTATATTCACATCGTCGGGTATATGCACAAATGTTTTCATATCACGCGCTGTAGCGGGTATCGATCCGTACCTCCAGCAGAGCACTCGATCCAGCTCCACCTTTTTGCCATACTCGTTATAGTACTCCTCAGTGGTCTGTACAGCGCTGGCCCCGTAGCACTGGCGGGCGTGGGAGATGTCGAAGAGGAGAGAGTAGTTGTAGGCTCGCTTGGTCTCCGATGGCAGCGCGTTCACAAGGAGCGTGCGGCTGAGCAGACCGGCAAAGAGGAGGTGCATGCGAATGCAATGCACCCAGTTACTGATCTGCACGGTGGGAGGGATGAGAAAGAGGAGAAGCAGCATCAGGAGGAAGCTGTGGAAGGGTGGAGGAGAGGAGGAGGTCCATTCTGATCCGATGCTGTGCGATGCAGTGCAATGCAATGCAGTGCAGTGCGCCACTCAGTTGGAGATCCGACAGGGTTGTGGCAAGGGTGCGAGTCAGAAGGTGTGCGAGTGAGTGAGTGAGTGAATGAGTGAGTCGGTGCTGTGGGGGACATTGAAGTGTGACAGGCAACGACCCAGTGAACCAGTTACGCCTGCAGCCATGTTCAACGGTGGGGACAGCGGGCAGCAGGCAGCACAACAGGCAGGGCAGCAGGCAGGGCAGCAGGCAGGGCAGCAGACAGGGCAGCAGGCAGGGCAGCAGACAGGGAAGCAGGCAGGGAAGCAGGCAGGGAGCACGTCACCTGGCCGCTGTCACAGTGCATGAGGATGTACTTATGCGCCTGGGGCGTCCACTGCAGGGGAGGCGCTGCTGCTGCTGCTGCTGCTGCTGCTGCTGCTGCTGCTGCTGTGGATGCTGCTGCTGCTGCTGTGGATGCTGCTGCTGTTCCTGTTGCATTGGCAGTATCCCCTGCAGCAGCTGCTGCTGCTGCTGCAGCTGCTGCTATTGCGTTGGCGCCATCCCCTGCTGCTGCTGCCACGGCTTGTGGCAGATAGAGGCGGGACGGTGGGCAGGCAACGAGGGGTGGTGGTGGGGGAGGGGGGAACGGGGGAAGCGGAGGAAGAGGGGATGCTGCGGAGTGGGGAGCGGTGGGAGTGGGGTATGGGGGTGGGGCAGAGGGAGTCAGGGCAAGGGGGGGTGGAGGAAGGGGAGATAGAGCAGGGGAGGCGGCAGCAAGAATGGGGGGGAGCGTAGGAAGAGGGGAATGTTCTGGTGCTGGCGCTGGTGCTGGCGATGCTGCTGGCGATGATGCGGCAAGTGGTGCTGTGGGCGGTGGTGGTGCCAGCAGCGGGGAGGATGTAGGGTGGAGGGGCGGAAGGAGCAATGCAAAGAGGGGGAGGTGTGGGGAGGGTGGAGGGAGGGAGAGGATGCTGCTGAGATGCCTGGTGCCGCTCTCCACCGCTCCCAGCCGCACAGCACCATAAGATGGAGGAGGTGGTGGAGGGTGCACGCGCGAGCAGTCACATGGGGTATGGCTCGGGAGGGGGGGCGAAGTGAGGGAGGAAAGAGGAGGGGAAAGGGGAGGGCGAAAGAGGAGGGGGGAAGAGGAGGGCGAATGAGGAGGGGGAAGTGATCATTCAAGTCATTCAAGTCATTCAGTAAAATGCAGGAGGGGAGGGGAAGAACCAGAAGGGATGCCAATGAGTCGCCATGCCATCACACCTCACACCAGCGCCTTGCCATGATTTAAGGGCTCTCCCCTCCCCTCCCCTCTCTCACGATCCTCTCTCTCACTATCCCCTCACTGCTTCTCACCGGAAGGCAGTGAGGGAGCAGCTGACGTGGCCGTATGACTCGTTCAATGGAGTCAACGGAGTCAACGGCGTCAACGGCGAGGGCGGGACTAAGGCACCCACGTTCCCCATGGGCGGAGATACTCCGCCTCCTGCGCGCAGCAGGCGGAAGCTGCGCCAGGAGCAGGCGGGGAAGAGGAGGTCCGCCGCGGCGATCACGAGCGCCAGCAGCAGCAGGCGCAGATGGCGCAGATGGCGCACGCCGCCAATACCGAATGGCGCGCGGAGTGGCGCGCTGGAACGGCGGGGATGTTCTGACGACGAGATGAACGGCGCAGCGTCATCGTGGCCGGCGCCGTCAAAAGCGTCGCGGCTGCCGTCAGAGTCGCCGAGGCGGCCGCCCCGCCACGGCCCCTGCTGACAGCGGCACGTCATCCTTTGTACGCGTTTTCAGACGCCTCGAAACAAGCACGCTCGAAGCGGCGCGGAGGCATTCCCCGCGCGATGTACCCCCGGCGTGTCACTCGGCGCGCTTACCACTCGGCAAGAACTCAGCGCGACATGCGCGCGTCATATCGCTCGGCTCCCCTCGTCTCACGGCGACGCGCTGCGATGCATCCGTGGCAGGGGCACGCGCACCAGCTACCGTCGAGTCGAGTCGAGTCGAGTCGAGAATACGGGCATGAGATTATCGGCACGGCGGTGCGACGAGTGATGGTTTGATTTGATGCTGTACTGAAGCATGCTGCTGGGCTTATTGCTTGCTTACAGTAGCCAAGATCCGTTTCAAGCACGTACGAACGCAGTGTAGCTTGTCAAACGATAAGCAAAACAATTTTATATTAGGGTGAGTGACCCACACATGGGTGTCATTTACAAGACCGTCTAGGTACAGTAACTGGACTGGGATCGGCTAAGCAGCATATATCATAGAGATGAGTAGCACACACCACAATGGGCAGAGTGCTACCAGAACAGAAACTCTGTCCGGCACCCTTTCCTCTCCGACTCATTCACCACCTCACCTGCCGCAATCTCCTCGTCACACACAAACGAGTCATGACAGCTACCTCTTCCCAGGGCCAGCCTCATTCTCTCCACATCCAGGGAGAAGGTAGACGTGCACGTGCCTTGGAACACACTCCCTCGCACTGCCACCACCTTTTCCACCTCCGCCTCTACCTGCTTTGACTGTGCGTCGTCTAATTCCCCGAACCACTGCTTCAGCCCCGGCCAATCGTGCACGCCGGTTACCACTTGGAAGGTTACGCCTGGGGGGAGGACGGATGCTCCCGGGGGGGGTGGTGGGGCGGGGTCTCTGGCTTGAAACAACTGCTTAAGTTCCTGCACCTGGTGGTGAGGATTGGGGGAGTAGGAAGCAGGGAAGATAGGTGAGGGGGTTATGTCACGAGTCACGAGGGAACACAGGTCAAGAGCGCAGCCAGGCCTGGCACGGGTGCTGGGTCAGCTATACCGAGCGATTGAGAGAAATTCATGCTGGTGAGAGGAGTGCAAAGGGCAAGACAGCAACATGGGAGACCCGAGAGCAATGTTTTCCTGCCAATGGTACTTCCTTGTGGGCAGCATTGGTGGCAATGAAGAGGTGCATGAGGCGGTGCACTCGCAGCTTCCTCTTGACGCACGCCACCACCTGGTGAGGCCCCAGCCGGCACCCCACGTCCAGCTGCTGCCGCTCACAGCTCGCCCGCAGGTCCCCCGCCCTCAAATGCAGGCTCAAAAACGCCTTCTGCCCGAAATTCTCCTGGACAAAATCTTCGGCTGCCCGGAAAATTCTCTCGTCTGGCTGCACTGCGAGTGTGCTCGGGCAGCCGGGCAGCCGTTGAAAAGGAAGGTCGCCCCACGCCAAGGGGTGCTCCAAGCCTTCAAAAGAGGGGTAGCTGTATAAATCCCCCAGTAGTATCACGTCCGCATGGCCCGTATGCGAATTGAAGAAAGTATGGAACTTTTTGAGTGTACCCGACGCTGATTTCGATACGTGGCCTTTAATATTCACTTTATCGGGTATATGCACAAAGGTCTTCATATCACGCACTGTAGCGGGTATCGATCCGTACCTCCAGCACAGCACTCGATCCAGCTCCACCTTTTTGCCATACTCGTTATAGTACTCTTCAGTGGTCTGTACAGTGGCGGCCCCGTAGCACTGCCGGGCGTGTGCAATGTCAAAGAGGAGAGAGTAGTTGTACGCTCCCTTGGTTTCCGATGGCAGCGCGTTCACAAGGAGCGTGCGGCTGAGCAGACCCGCAAAGAGGAGGTGCATGCGAATGCAATGAACCCAGTTACTGATCTGCACGGTGGGAGGGTCGAGAGGGGCAAGGCAGAGAAGCACTTGACGGGACGCTGTGGAAGGAGAGATGAAAAGAGCAATGCAATGCACCCAGTTGCTGATCTGTGAGGTGGGGGGATGAGAAGGGCAACGCAGGAATGCATCTGGAGGGAGGTTGTGGAAGGGAGGTGGAGAGGAGCAGGTGTGTTCTGATCTCATGCAGTGCAGTGCACCCAGTAGCTGATCCGACAGAGTTGTTGCAAGAAAGCAAAAGCGAAGAAATTACTTGGTCAAAGAAAAGGAATTTACTTGAGCAGCAGGCAGGGAGCACGTCACCTGGCCGCTGTCGCAGTGCATGAGGATGTACTTATGCTCCTGGGGCGTCCACTGTAAGGGAGGGCCTGATGCTGCTGCTGCTGCTGCCGCTGCTGCTGTTGTTGTTGTTGTTGTTGTGGTCGCATTGGCACTATTCCCTGCTGCTGCTGCTGCTGCTGCTGCTGCTGCTGCTGCTGCTGCTGCTGCTGCTGCTGCTGCTGCTGCTATGGCGTTGGCGCCATGCCCTGCTGCAGCAGCCACGGCTTGTGGCAGATAGAGGCGCGACGGCGGGCAGGCGGTGAGAGGGGGTGGAGGGGGAGGGAGAATTGGGGGAGGCGGAGGAAGGGGGGATGCTGAGGAGTGGGGAGCCGTGGGGGTGGGCAATGGGGGTGGGGCAGAGGGAGTCAGGGCAGGAGGGGGCGGAAGTAGTGCAGGGGAGGCAGCAGCGGGAATGGAAGGGAGCGGAGGAAGAGGGGTATGTTCCGGTGCTGGCGCTGGTGCTGCAAATGATGCTGCTGGTGGTGCTGCCAGTGGTGCTGTGGGTGGTGGTGCTACCAGCGGGGGGGTTGTGAGGGGTGGGGGGGCATGTGTGGCAGCAGGGAGCGGTGAGGAGGATGTGGGGTGGAGGGGGAGCAGGAGCAATGCGAACAGCAGGAGGTGTGGGGAGGGCGAAGGGAGGGAGAGGAAGCTGCTGAGATGTCTGGTGCCACTCTCCACCGCGTTCAGCCGCACAGCACCGTGAGATAAAGGAGTTGTTGGGGAGGAGGGTGTATGTGCGAGGGCAGTCGAATGGGGTATGGGGCGGGAGGTGGGGGGATGAGAAGGGGGAAAGAGGGAGGGGGGGGGGGGGGGGGGGGGGGTGAGGGTTTGGGGGGGGAGAGAGGAAACCGGTCATTCAGGTCATCAGTAAGAAAGTAGGACGGAGATGGGGGGAAGAACAAGAAGGGATGCCAAGGAGTGGCGGCGCAATCACACCTTTATGCCATCCTGCCATCATGCCATCCGGCCACCATGCCATCATCGTCCAAGGGCTCTTTCCTCACTGGCTCTTCCCTCCGTGGGTCTCACCGGAGGGCAGTGAGGGAGCAGCTGACGTGGCCGTATGACTCGTTCAACGGAGTCAACAGCGAGGGCGGGGCTAACGCATCCGCATTCCCCATGGGCGAAACATCTCCCCCCCCTGCGCGCAGCAGGCGGAAGCTGCGCCAGGAGCAGGCGGGGAAGAGGATGTCCGCCGCGGCGATCACGAGCGCCAGCAGAAGCAGGCGCAGATGGCGTAGGTGGCGCACGCCGCCAAATCCGAAGGGCGCGCGCGGATGTTCTGATGGCGAAATGAACGGCACAGCGTCATCGTAGCCGGCGCCGTCAAAAGCATCGCGGCTCCTATCAGATTCGCCAAGGCGGCCGTCCCGCCACGGTCCCTGCTGACAGCGGCACGGCATCCTCTGTACGCGTTATCAGGCGCCTCGAAACAAGCACAGTCGCAGCGGCGCGGAGGCTTTCCCCGCGCGATCTATACTCGCGGCGTGTCAGTCGGTGCGCGTCCCGCCTGGCACGACCTCAGTGCGACATGCGCGCGTCATGGCACTCGGCTCCCCTCGTCTCACGGCGACGCGTTGCGATGCATTCGCGACAGAGGCACGAGCACCGTGTCGAATTGAGACTACTGACATGAAAAATTTCGGCTTCATGGAATGAATGGGTTGACTTGAAGCTGCACGGAAGCGTGCTGGTTCGTTTTGCCTCAGAAATTCGTTTTTGGCACATGCAAAACGCAGTGTAATTAAACGATACTCAAATTTACTTTATATTAGGTGTGACCGACAAATGGTGTCATATACAAGAAGCCTATAAAGCTTGATCAGCTAAATAGTATCTATCACAGAAATGGGGTGGTATGCCCGTATTTAGAACGGTTAGGTAGCAGCAGCTTCAGCGCCTCGCCTCTGCGCCTCCCTGCAGCTCTTCCGCTCCCCCGTTTCAAGAACAAAAACGCTGTAGTATCACGGCCGTAGGCCGAGTTTAGGGTTTTTTAGTGACTCTCAGTGTCGGCCTGAGTCGCATTCGGTGAAGTCACGTTCCATATAATCACATTCGGCGGAGTCACAAGGCGGGTTCAGCATGCCCAACCTGCAGGCTCGAGTGGCGCAACAGCGATTTGTGCCGCACCGCGGCGTGGCTCGCGTGCCGCGGGCTGCTGCAGCGCGGGCTCCTGGGCGACCGGCTAGCTGGCGACGGCGGGTTGGTGTGACTGCGACTCAGCGAACGCGGCTCCTGATAGAAACTCAGATCGTCTCTCCAGCTCCCGCTACCATTACCCTCGTCAAGAGAGCGTCGACCCTTCGAGCCGCTGCGACCGCCGGTTTCTGCGTCAATCCAGCTCGAGAATCCCGTGCCGCTGCTTTCCCGCTCGACGGATCCGCATCTGTCAACCGAGCCGCATGTCTGGACCGGCGCGGACGCTGAGTCTATGATTGGCCGGCAGCTGGTGTGGCTCCGCGCCCACAGGGAGCGGCCTTCGCGGTCGAGCGAGCCGATGCGCGTTAGGGTTCGATGCGGCCGCGACGCGGACGGGAACGTCGACGACGGGGATAATGCAGGTGACGGCGCCGCTGACGTGGCGGAGGCGGCTTGGAGCTCGGATTCGAGCATCTCGACGAACTGCTGGCATCGGACGGCGGAGAGTTGTCGCTGCATGTCGAGGAGTCTCAGCTTACCCTCGAGCACGCGCGTGTCCACGTCTTCTAGCTTCTTCCGGATAATCTGCGACGGCGACAGGCTGTCGTCGATCAAGAGGCGCGGCGTGGAAGGGTCGTCTAACGAACTGTGATGGTCCACGCACACGCGAACTCCAGACGCCATTGTTGCTGGGGGGTGTGGGATCAGTGGTCGGAATCGATCTGCGTGCTCTGTAGGCGAAAAAGGCGGCTTCTGCTCGAGAATCGTCCGGCGGAGACAAGAAGAGCGTTTGCGGATTTAGATCGGCAGTGACAAGCCCCCGTCACACGAAGAAATTACTAGTTCTAACTTCACGTTACGAACCACGGAAACGGATCATGTAAGATGACACTGCGAGTGATCGCGGAAAGAGAGATACCCACACTGCAGTTAAACGTGGAACACGTTGCGATTCCGGATATCAATGGCTGCTGCTCTTTTTTTTATTGCAATAACTTGCTTGTCAACTGATCCGAAAGGAGGTAAGTTGTTGCTTGGGAACAAGAATGCAGCAGAAATGGTATGTGCTCCGCTGCATGTTCTGACATTCTCCCTCCTGTTTTGATGCGTGAGAACAGAGCCCGCGCACCTCATAATTCCTCCAACGACTCCTCATCGACGCGGTAACACGTTGCGGTTGCTGTTGCACCGAGGCACGTCAGGATCACATGACATGATTCTCTGGAATCAATGCTTGCAAGCACGCTGGCCAGCTTGACGCGCCCCCTTGGACGGGTGGAACAAGAAAGTGTTCGCTAGGACGGGGACGATGGACGGCCAAAAACCTGAGCTCGGGCAGCCATTTACACGAATAATAAATCAAAACACCATTTTTACTCACCTTTTACACGCAAAATTTCCTGGGTCAATGCTCTATAGGGTTATGATGCTCACAAATCACAATCACCATTTTATTTACTCACCTTTTTTTGCACTGGATGCGGATGTGCTGAAGCTTGAGTCGGATGCTCAGGCTATCTTGCTGACGTGAACAGTGTAGCGACGGAGTCAGCTGCCCCATGTGTTTGTGGCGGCAATGTGCTTGCCGATGTCCCAGTGGAATGTGCTCGATCCTCCTTGTGCCAACGCGGATCGCGCACAGCCAGTGACGAGAACACTCTAGCAACAGTTAGCGCATGAAACGACGAACAGTTTCCATTTGCTGGTGTCGTGCGGTGTAGTTCAGCGTTTCTCGAATCTCAATTCTCGACGCCGTTATGCAGTATCCAATCCTGTAGATCGCTGAGCCGTGCGCGATCGAAGTGCTGTGATTCCTTTGCATCCGGGTTGTGTGGATGAGGAAGCGTCCAAGCTCCGCGATTTGGCAAAAATCGCCACCATTTTCACCGGGGAAACGCAAAAACTTCCCAGCAACCGAGCTGCACCACACACGGGACGAGTGTCAGTGCATCTGCTTCATAGTCTGACAGATTCTGACAGAGGCTACATTAGAGCCTTGACAGAGGCATTTGCTGTACAACTGTTGTGTACAGTTCTGTTCGAAGAATAAGGGGGTGGTACACCTGCTAGGGTTTTAGAAACGATCCTACAGAACAGTGGCGATCTTACGAACAGTGATGCGATCTTACTCAACAGTGTCCAGCACAGTGACAATTGTAATCAGTGCTAGCCAATCAAAATAATCAAAATCATTACTGTACAAAAGTGGGTAGCACACTGTTCTGTAGGATCGCCAACAGTTCTCACGATCTCCAACTGTTCCGTAGGGTCGTTGCTAAACCCTAGCTAGGTGTACCACCTTCTAACGGAACTGGAACAGCACTGTACGGGGGTTGCCCCGCACCTCGCGATTCAAACGCAGTCAAACGCTGGCCAGTTCAAAGGAGGGAGCGTTGGAACCCGATAAGAGGGTGTTCTTGATTCAGTACACAGCTGTAGGGATATTTCTATTTACATAAGTGGAACCTGGAAACAAAATGCAAAACGTGGTTCACTATGTTGCCGCGGTTATGTGAATTTCGACCTTTGTGATGGCTTGCATATACAGGATGCAATGCATGTGCAACGAAATTCGCGGATTCGGGTTTGTGTGCTGTTTTCTTATGTCAGCCTGTCATACATAACAGGGTGTGCTTAGTGTTTTTATACGTTAAGCTGAGGCGCAGTCGGATAAGTCGTCGTCGCTTTCGATGTTACCCATCCTTGACCCCGTCCGCCCATCACGCATCATAGCCCCCTAGAAATTCGCCCTCTGCTTCGATTCTTGGAATTCTTCATCTCGACTCTATTTCAGCCGCCTGCCAGCGCCTTTTCTTCACCAAGCCCCTCAGATCTCATCGTCAACAGTTGTTGCACCATCTCGTGCGAGGACGTCTGTGGTATATGCCGCTCATAGGTATCTGCTGTTTCTCCTTCTAGTTGCCACTGAATCGCAACATGGCTGGAAGGTAAGTTGAGTCTGTGTGTTACATGAAGTTTTGCTCGCCGGGGTGTGAGGCTAGTACCATGGCAATAGCTGTTCTCAAAATTTACGCGTCGTTCTCTCGTCGATGTCTATCGCTGCAGCAAGGACGCCGCCTGTGTTTGCGCTTTGAAAAAACTCAACGGCTCTCCCTCTATCTTGGGACGATACTCGTCACGCGCTCTCGTGAATCGTCTCGCGTCGTTCGCGCTCGTCACCGTTTTCGCCCTTTCCCCTCTTTCCTTCATGGTACTACCCTGCAGCGAGGGCGCGGCCAAGGCGCTTCACGACAAGTCGGTGGGGCTGAAGCTGGGCGATCGCTTTCCGGACTTCGAGGCGGACACGAGCACGGGCCGTATCAAGTGGCACGACTACATCGACGGCAGCTGGGCGATTCTCTTCTCGCACCCTGGTACGCGGCACAACATGCGTGTTGCTCTTTGCAAAAATTGGGCAAAAAATGGGCAAGAAAAGTGTAGCTATTGCTGCACCGTCAGACTTCGTGTGACTCTCAATCGTCAATTTCTTGCTGTGGACACGGATTTTGCACTGCTTGGCTCTTTGCAGCTGATTTCACCCCCGTGTGCACGACGGAGCTGGGCAGCGTGGCGAAATTCGCAGAGGAATTCGCAAAGAAGGGCGTAAAGGTGGCGGCTCTGAGCTGCGACAGCGCTGACTTGCACCGTGCGTGGATTAGCGACATAGAGGCCTTCACTCCAGGCGTCAAAGTATGTCATGCCTCATAAAGCGCATTCTCAACGCATAGAAATCCACGCTCCTCGATAGATTGGCAACAGCAAGATTTCCAGCCTGGAGTTTTTATTTTTCTTGTTCCGCTTCCTCTCAATCATCATCCACTCCCCACGCCAGGTCACCTATCCGATAATCGCGGACCCGAGTCGCGACATCGCCGTGAAACTGGGCATGCTGGATCCAGTGGCGAAGGATGCAGCGGGGCTGCCTCTGACTGCGCGAGCCGTGTTTGTGGTGGGCCCGGATAAGACGCTCAAGCTCGCCATTCTGTACCCCGCCACCACTGGACGCAATTTCCATGAGGTGCGTGCGCTTTGCTTCGCATGGCATGGCTTGGGAATTGAAATACACACGTCCAGTGTGCCTTGTTGATAGGGAGTGTATGTTGTGTTTCTCTGTCAGGCTCGTTTCTGCCCCAGCCCCCACTCACACCGCCTTTCTCTCTTCACTCTTGTCTTCCCCAATTCTTTCCCTGCCCGCCACAAATCCACGCGCCCGTCTTTCACTGCCCCTGCATATTTGCGGCCGTGTTTCAGATTCTGCGGGTGATAGACAGCCTTCAGCTGACGGCCATGTACAGCGTGGCGACGCCGGTGGATTGGAAGCACGGCGATGATGTCATCGTGGCTCCATCAGTCAGCAATGAGGCAGCCAAAGACAAGTTCCCCAAGGGCTTCAAGGTGGGCCTTCTATTTACGCTAGCATGGACCTCTCACCTGATGCATTTCTCTTGCACCCCTCCAGCTTTCCATGTGGATCTCTCATCTAATGCCACATTTTGAAATGGTGCTGTGTATGTTCTTGTTGGTGGGTTGTTGTGTGCATGCTGCAGACGGTTGCTCTTCCCTCTGGCAAGTCTTATCTAAGGACTACACCACAGCCAGACCTCTAAACTTCCATGAGTGAAACGTCCCAAGGTCCCTCAACGGGAACAGAAAACTAGTGGGGAGCAGAAGGGCAAAATCTCAAGGGGCTACAGACCCCAAGCGGTGTATATAATGTACAGTACCTTCTTGGGGCCTTATGAGACCTCATCACCAGCCAATTCAACTCCCCAATCCTTTTCTTGTGTCTTCTTTTGTGAACGTGAAATTGAGAACTTGAAATTCCAATATAAGATGATTCACATTAATAAGAAGGCGGATGCATATGTCCACCATAAAAATAAGAAAAAGGAGAAAAAAGAGGCTGTACAGAGACACAGTTGCCATTGTCTTCCAGAGAAAGGGCGGAGACGCCCCAAAAAACGGAAGGCAGAGGCTGCTTGAAGAAGTACTTCTTCAAGCTTGGCTTCTAAAGCCGCCGCTGGACGGCTGCTGGGTAGTAGTAGTTTCGCTCTCGGGTCTCGCAACTCGCGGAGACGTCCATAATTTCCTTGGCTTTCCACCTCCATGTCCTCGCCGCGCATAAAATGACTGTCGAAGAAAGCACAGCGCGACGCTGAGTGGGAGAAAAAACACGTGGGTCGATCTCATTCACGATCTTGCTTCACGCGAGGATGTCAAACGCGGCTCCGAGCCGAAGGCTGTCGATGTCACCGCCAACGGTAAAGTTACCGACGCGCAGACGCGGCCGCTTGGCAGCGCCCAGACGTCATCAAAAGGCGGCCGCAGCGGGCCAAAAAAGGGAGAGCAGGCCGAGATCAGCGCTGCCTCGAAGAGTCGATGTTAACTTCATAGAACTTGCCGATAGCGCACCCGGTCAGTGAATGGAGCAGAATGGCCGATGGATGCTCAGAGCAGCTCGCAGTCGAGGCTCGAGTGGCGGCGGAGCGACTTGGAGTGGTGGCGAGTGGAGGCCCCATGCGAGCGCGTGGAGCGGAGGCGGCGGGCACAGGGAGCGGAGCGGGCGGACGACGAGGCGCAGCTGTAAAAGGAAAGGTCCTCCTCCCACGTGCTGCGACGCGATGCGCCCAGGTCCAAGGACCGGCGCGACGAGCAGCGGGAAAGCGGCGCGCTGTCGCTGGTCTCGTCGTCGTCGTCGGTGTTACTGAGCGAGGACTCGAGCATCTGGATAAAGGACTGGCAGTGAAGCGCGCTTAGCTCGCGCTGCGTGTCTAGCAGCTGCAGCTTGCTCTCGAGCGCGCGGATCTCCACGTCTTCCAGCGTGCTCCGGATCACTCGGGAGGCGGCCCGGCAGCTAAGGTCGTGGGTTGTGGAGAGGAGAGTAGCAGAGGACGCCATTGTTGCTTTGACAAGGTTCCGAGAAAGTCTTGGTTCACGCTGATGGACTCCAAAGTGGTGTTTGTGAGAGCTTCGGAGAATGCTCTTTGTAGTGCTGCTGAATGGATAACGAAGGTGGTGTGTGTGTGTCTTAATCTAGAATATGAAAGGGCAAGAACCTCGAGGGCGTGGCGCGACGGCGCAGCCAACCCAAGAGGCCCGTGGCGAGGGGCTTCTGTTGGAACTTGGAAGGCGAGGAGACGCGCGAAACATGGGGCAGCAAGGTGGATGGGATTGCGTTGGCACCAGCGGGGCATTGTGTGGCTTGCATTGTGCGGTCGATCCTCTCCAAGTCAGCTTCTTCCAGTCAGGTTTCTGTTTCTCCTCGCTTCTGATTTCTCGAAACTGCGCTGACTCGGCGACATTTTGTCTCTTCTTGCGGGATGGGTCGACTGGTTTGATTGCCCTTGGGCTTGGCTCCCCTCACGCATGCACCATGGACGTTGGTTTCTGTTGGGATTCACGAATCAGGAAGTGCGCCAGGTTCACGATCCCGTTAGAGGAGACGATCGCATTCAAGCCGCCAGCTGTGTTACATTGAAGCACGTTTAGTAGTGAGGTTCGACATTAAATGCCCTCAACGATAAACGAGCGCGAAGTGTTCTTATTGGTCACCATTTGGCGGGAAATAGGTAGACCAACCACACTCATCATAACCTGAATGTGAGGTTGCTAAAAGTCAAAAAAATATCAAGGATGCAAAAAGCTTGTTTCACTGCAGCCCCGGAACACTTAAATGGGTATCAATTCTAAGTTATCGTTCTCAAATCTCCCTCACACCGCAAACGCAGGCTCAACAATAGAGTTTTTTCAGATATCGAGGGACCGGGGTGCACAGCTTGGCAAACCTATTGATGTGCACAGCTGCTTCCGACTTACGGGTTGCATTGCAACAGACTTCGTGAAATTATCGAATCAAGCAATTTCCCACCCACAAATCCCTCCCAGCCCCTAGGTGCCAGCGGAGGAAACCAATCCAAGCAGGCAAAGGACTCCCAATAGGCACACTCGATTGCGATCTCGAAAGTCGTGCTCTCCCTCCCTCCCCTCCCCTTGCCCCCATTCCCTCCTACCCTTGTGCTAGCTGGCAGCACATGGTGGTCACATGTCACCTCACCATTGCCAGAATCCCCCGGCCAGGAACCGTCGAATCTCTCGCAGCTGCTTACATCTCTGTTCCTTCCAAGCTGCTCCCTCCCCGTAGGTGCTTGAGGCGACCTGCAGTCTATGCTCCAACACACTTGGGCATTCTTCGTTTAGAACCAGTCAGCTCCGACAGCACTTCGACGGAATTACACGAACTGTCTGGATGACTCCGACCTGACATGGCCTGACTCGGCAAGAGAGGTTTGAGCTTCTAAAATATACAGATCATCCGCGTCTGAAAACAACCGTTTTACGCATACACTTGTCACAGCCCGCGATAGTCGCCGATGCTCGTTCGTCGTGGTCAATCCTTCCAAGATGCGATGCCAGCCTTGGGCATGGGGGGCCGACCAGCAGACGTGCGAGGTAGGCGATGAGCAAGGGGGGCTTACATCACCGTGACGCGAGCGTCACCGAAGCCTACCTCGGCTTATCTCGAGGTTGCGCGAGGTTACGCGAGGGTGCGCGAGGTTGCGCGCACATCGGCTTACGCGGTAGCTATGCCTGTCATCATGTTTCCATGCTGCGCCGCGATTTACTGCGACTATGTTACAAGCGTCACGAATGGGCGAACCTTATAACGAACTTGTGCGTCTGGTAAGCGCTTTTCACGGAACCCTGCAAAAAACATCGAACATGAGTCTCAACGACTCTTGTGCGTTCCCTGCGTTTTCTGAACCAGAAGAGGGAGTCTTACTCGTGTGTTCTGTGTTTCGTAACCAGAAAACATGAGTCTCGGCTACTCTTGTGTGTTTGCGTGCTTTTTTAAAATAAAAAATCAAGAGTCTCAGCATGAAATCTGCTGGAAGTCAATCCCGCTAAGCAAATAAAAAAATGAAGTTAAAAAAATGCATGTATGTACTGAGTAGAAGAGTGCATGGGGAACACGTTTGAACTGCAAGAGTGGAAATTATGGTAAGGGAAGAACGCATTGCTTCTGATGTGGTTATTGACACTGCCTTGCACATCACCACGAAACTGTGTATGGCAGAGCATAGTAAATCTAATAAACTTACGAATGTGAATGAAGCAGCTTACGTAAACCTAAATTGACTAAACTTGCTGCTACCTTCAGGAAATTGTAAGCTTGTACGTTGGTGTAATCTCTTGCTTGAGTTCCGAGGCCGAGGTACATTGAACTTATCCAGATGGGGGCTGGGCGACGTGTTACATGAGCGAAGCGTGCGATGTGTGTGAGATGATTCGCACGGCGAAGATGCTAGCGAAGTCCACCGGCGACGAGGAAGAGGGTTGTCGTAAAACCGAAGGTCTTCCGCCCATCGCGCGGACTGGCAGCGCCCAACAGCAACGCCAGGTGAGGCAGTTTCAGACTCCAAACCGCCATCAGGACGATTTTCCCCTGGCATTGCCGCGCTTTCCATCCACCGGGCTGACCGGCTTCGCACAGACGGGGTTACAATGCAATGCCCGCTCTCGCCGCGGCGGTCTAACGACTCGCAGAGCGGCTTAGCGAACGCGAATCGGACGCTATGGTTTCTGCCGGGGAAGGACGAAGATGATGACGTGGCACCGGAGTGGAGACTTCGCGAGGACGATAGCGACGCCAAGGCGCGTCGATTGGCGCGCTCGAACTCGTCGTCCGAATTGTCCTCAGTCGATGAGCAAGTGCTCTCTGATTCCCAATTACTCTCCATCGCGGAGCACGAAGCGCCGTTCAACGCGTTCTTGGAGCAATGGTCGACGCGCGGGGATGGGCGCTCAGCGGCGCCCAATCTCCTCTCAGTGACTGTTGCGTTGCAGTTGAAAGCAGAAACATCGGCGGATGGGGTTTGCGCGTTGGCCGCAGCCGCCTCCTCGAACGAGTCGTGCAGCGATCGGATGAACTGCTGGCATCGCATGGCGGTGAGCTCGCGTTGCGTGTTCAGCAGCTCTAAGCGGCACTCCAGCGCGTGGACCTCGACGTCCTCGACACGGCTGCGAACGCGGGGAATTGGGAAGTTCGACGGTTTATGAGACGCATCGCACAGAGTGCGACTGTCGCCTTTGAGGTTGGTTAGAGCGTCGGAAGGGGCTTTTTCTTTTTGAATGATTCCTACGGCAGCCATTGCAGCGGCTGCGGTCTTCAACGTGACGACGGTCGTTTTGCAAGGTAAGTCCCAAGAATCGCAGTGTGCAGACGCAAGCCTTCACCTGTGTTGAAAAGCTTAGAGCTATAAACAGAAACGGGGCTATGACGCTGGGATATAAACCAAGGATTCGAGGATAAACACGCGCCAAGATGGGCTCTCGCGAAAAGTAAGCGCGTGCATATCTTCAACCCAAGAGCCTCCATACGCCCTGTCATCCTAAACCAAGAGCAAGCATGAGGTCCTATCACAATGAACAACGAATTGCTTGGTGGAGATGCTTTTGTGAAGGAAAAGCGTTTTGCATCTGCTGCTCCCTCCCCTCCCTCCTCCCCCGATGGCGGCAAGCGGGGAACAGCAAGCGCGCCACTTCAACTGCTCCGATCACATTCGATGCAACCTGTCAAACGCCCTCGTCATGCCTCGCCACACCAGATTTACCCGCAACATTACCACTGCTCGCACGCACCGCATCTGGCCGGACCGCATTGAAGGTCCACTATCTCCACTATTCACCACATGACGCCGCCCTCCTGGCAATCCATGCTGACGGGACAGAATTTGGGCCAGCAATGCAATTTGAAGCCAGGTTACTGGCCAGGGTACACGACTCAGTTTGACCAGTTTGCGGCATGGACAACCGTGAATATCAATAGTATCCAACTGGTGTAATGAACACCAATGTGCTTGAATCTGTACAGAAAGACACGAGCGATGGATCTGCAGCAGCTGCCTCGTTCACGTTCGATTGAACAGTGGATATTCCAGCTGTCAAATTGGTGCTTCACTTCCGACGGCGGTTGGGTAAGGAGGTGTACATACTGGAATACCATTGATATTGTAGAGTTTACAGACTTGAAGTTCCTCCACATCAGTCGTAAGACCGACGAGCTGATTTGGTTGAGATTGACACCCAGAGCCGGCCCATCACCGAGGAGCGTGGGGTGGGGAATTATTGAACATGTGCGCCCATAATCAGGGGTGTATGAAGGAACTCCCACCTTACGTACCCGAATGTAACCTGCGTAAGTCAATACACAAACTGAGATGAATCATCACCAAAGCTTCGTCACTGTTATTGCGTTGGCGCTTCATCTCCTCAACGCAGAAGGGAACGTCAAATCAATTTCTTTTGTTAAAAACCGCACTCAACCTCCGTTCAGTGTGCTCGGGCCACTTTGCCACACACAACATCGCACCTCACCGTAATAAAGTGCTCGTGGCAGTTGTACATTACAACAAAAAGCGACACCATCAGGGAAAAGGGAGCTTCTGGAACTACTGTAGCCGGCGTCGTCAGCTCGAGAGAGGGGGCTGAATTGGGGCTGAATTGTCCTTTTGTCAGATTACAACACAGGTTGGAATGTGTAAAGCAGCAATTCATTGTGTCGCACAGTACAGCACGCGTGAAAATAAAAACGCGTGAAAGGACAAAGATGGGTCATGGTAACCAGGTGTGCAGCACTGTGAATATACGGGAAAATATAACACGTAGGCATAACGTAATGCATTTATGGTCTACGAATATCTAATGCCCTAATCCATCGTGGAGTTCTCATCTCTGTGCACAGCAACAGCAATACATTTGTGGAGATCAATGAAGCCTACCACACTGATGCTCATGAATATCGATTGACAAGTAACTTTTTGGACTACCAAATTAGTGGTAACAGTACAGTCTATTCTGGCCTACGAACTTACAATGCACGCGTATGAGCGTGTTTTGAGGAGCCTCTGAAGGCTCCAGCTTACAAATCCCTCAACAGGCAGCGCATGTACAGCACCTGTAGTCAGGGATGGATGCGTGGGTTCATGCCCACCTCATCATGCCATGCACCTACCTACCCACGCACCCATACAGGGGCTTATTAGAGCCGTGAAGTGGTGCTCATGTTAGCGGGTCAAGGCATCCTCCTGGCGGCTAACACCCATCATCATAATATCTCACACCTTCTGCTGCCACCCTTCCATTTTCACCATGACTCTCCTCTTCGCCTCACACCCCGCACACTTTCTCCCTAGTTACACCCATCCCCAGCCCCCAACGCCACGTTCACACCCCCCATCTCCCCCATCCCCCTTGCGCCACCGCCTCCATCCACCCCTTCCGGCCTGCTCCACCCCTCCCGGCCTGCTTGCACCACAGCAGGTGGCAGTGCGAGGCGCCTCCCCTGGTCACCTGTCTGCCCCCCCTCTGCCGCGCTGCGCCTGGCTCCTGAGCAGGTCCAGCAGCGCCCTGGCCTTGCCCTTGGAGCGCTGGGACCCCGTCTGCGCCACCTGCTGCAGCGCCGGCACCATGCTCTCCGCCAGCATCGCATGGCAGCTCGCCGGCTCACTATTCGCCAGCATCAGCAGCGTCATCACCGCGTCCTCCTTGGCGCGCTGTGACCCCTGCGCCACCACGCGCACCAGCGTGGGGATGGCTCCCGGCAGGTCTAGCACATCATCACAGCCCTCGGGCATGCGGCACAGGTTCGCCAGCACTGCCATGGCCTTCTCCTCCAGCCCTCCCTCCTCGCTGCCCAGCATGCCCACCAGCACCGCCACCGCCCCCGCCGCCACGATCTCAGCACGGCTGCGCTGGTCACGCGAGAGGTTGAAGAGCACGAGAGCAGCGTCCTTGCGCCCGCGCGTGCTGCCTGAACGCAGCACGTCCACCAGTGGCAGCACCGCCCCTGCCCGCCGCACCAGACACTGGTTGCCGTCGTCCACTGAGAGGGCAAAGAGCGCCGCTGCGGCGTTCTCCCGGGCCACCTGCGAGCCCGACTGCAGCACGCCCGCCACGGCGTCGATCCCACCCACCGAGGCGATAATAGCGGGTGCACCGGGCACGAGGGAGAGGTTCAGAATGGCGGTAACCGCATGCTCCTTGATGGCGGGGTGCGCATGGCGCAGCACACGCACAAGCGCGGGCACGCCCCCTGCGGCAATGAGGCGTGACTTGTTGTCGCGGCTGCCCTTGACCAGCGCCCTGATGGCCGCCACTGCCTCCATGCGATCCGCCTCCCCCCCATGCGCCACCGCCCGCACCAACGTCACCATGTCCGGGGGCGATGCCGCTGCTGCTGCTGCCAGCGAGGAGAGGGGATGGGCTGAGGAGCCGTCGACGTCCCTGTGGGAATCGGCTGCGGCTACGGCGTGGTGGTTGGAGGACAGTGATGACGTGCGCTCTAGGGACAGCCGACCCGAGTCCCCACCCTCTCTTCCCCCTCCCGGCCCCCCTGCACCGCCCTGTCTTACTCCCGGCCCTGCTCCTGCTCCTCCTCTTCCCCCGGTTCCCCTTCCCCCGTCTCCTCTCCCAGAACCTCCTCTTCCCCCATCGCCCATCCCTCTGCCCGGCCCTCTCCCTCCAGCCCCCCGCCCTGCGCCCTCCCCATGCAGGGGGAACACGGCACGCACCTTGGCCCATCCCTGCCCCCGCCCACCCCCTCCTCCCCCGTCTGCACCCCCCTCCCCGCCTCGCCCCCCTCCTCTGCCTGCGCCTCCCCCCAACCCCCGTCCACCTGCTCCCCTTCCCCCATCCCTCATCCCCTCGTGCCCACTGCTGCCCTGACTCCCACTTCTCCCCTCGCCCACCTCCCTCCCCCCCGCCGCCACCCCTCTTCCCTGCGGCCCCCGCACCCCCTGCCCGCCTCTCGCACCCCCTCCACTGCGCCCCCCATCCACCCTCCCGTCAGCCTCCTCCCCCCGCTCCCCCCGCTCCCCCTGCGCCCACTGCATGGCGGCCACCGCGTCCTGCTCGCCATGATCAGACGACGACCGCCGGAACACCTCCTCCCCCTTCCCCCCGTCGCCCCCTCCGCCCTCCCCCAGCCCCACGGCGCGCCTGGCCTCCCCCCACAGGCTGCGGCGCTCAGGCGCGGGCACAGTGGCGCTCTTGCCGTACGCCTTTTGAGACGTCTCAACACTGGCGCTCTTGCCGTATGCCGCGCCCTGAGGGGGGGTGGACGGGCGCACCCCCGCGCCCCACGCGGGCAGGGGGGGTTGGGCGGAACGGGGACTCAACGGGATGGATTGGGCGGAGTGGGGGGCGGGGGCGGTGGGGGCAGGGGCAGCGGGTTTGGGGCTCTTGAGGGGGCTGCGGAGGGCCTCTCGCAGCCAGGCAAAGGTGCCGCCCACCCTGCCCACTCGTGGCTGTGGTGCCTCCTCCTGATGCTCATGCTCATGCCCATGCCCCTGCCCATGCCCATGCCCATGCCCATGCCCATGTCCCTGCCCCTGCTGCTGCTGCTGCTGCTGTTGCTGCTGCGCATGCTGCTGCAGTTGATGCGGTGGCATGTGACCACTGCCGCCATTCCCCTGCATGGCCTCGTACCCCCCATGCCCATGCACCCGCCGGTCCCCCATGTTCCCCACATCCCCCACATCCCCCTCACTACCATCCGACCCATCGAGCTCGTCCAGCAGAGCGGACGCATCAGGAGGCAGGGAGTAGTCGGAGCGTCGGGAGGACAGCCCGCCACCGCTGCCACCGCTGAGGCGCCGGGACACGGCACGGCCCTCTCCTGAGCTGCCCATGGGACCACCCCCTCCCAGGGCGATGCTGCTGCTGCTGCTGCTGCGGCTCTGCACTGCCAGCGACGCCACTCTGCGGTGCGATGCTGACAGCTCCGGCGCTGCTGCTTCCCCGCGCCGCACACCTCCTCCCACCCGCCCACCCTCTGCCTTCATCTCTCTCACCACCTCGTGGAACCCCTCTGAACCGTCCATCCCCTCCATCCCCTCCATTCCCTCCATCCCCTGCTGCCGCCCGCTGCCGCCCACCACAGCCAATGAGGACGCGCGCCGCAGCCCCTGCGCGCCGCCCGAAAGGGGCATGCCTGAGGGCGGCCCTGTGGGGTCGAGCGGTGTGGTGTGCAGCGCCCTGTGTGCCGCCCGGCCCAGCCCCCGATTGTCCGTCTGTGACGACCCCCGCTGCAGCTGCCGCCTCCCCTGCCCCGCCCCTCCCAGGTTGCGCCCTGAACTCGTGCCCGCCCCTGCTCCTCCCCCTGCCTCCCTGTTACCTAGTCGTGACCCTCCCGCCGCTGCCCCTGCTGCCCTCCTGTGGCGCACGGACGACCCATCGCTCTCCCAGTCGCTCCCCCCGCGCCCCTCCCCCTCCGACTGCGCCAAGCTCGACGCCCCCCTCTGCTGGCCCCTCCCCCTTGCCGCGCCCATCTGCCCCCCCGCCCCACCCTCCTCTCCCCCGCTCATTCCCCCCTCGCCCCACAACTGCTGCTCGCGCCGAACGCTAGAGAGGGCGGAGAGGAACGGGTCGTCCGTGTCACTCGCGCCCATGCTCTCATGCGCCTGCCCCTGCGCGTGCCTGTGCTGCCCCCCCGCGCCCGCATGCCCCACGGACTGCACGCTCTGAATGGACCCTGAGCGCAGCAGCGCGCCCTCCTCCGCCACTCGCCGCCCCAGGCTGCGCTGCAGCATTGGCGGACTCCTTCCCCCCGCGCCCCCCCCGCCTCCCCCGCCCATGCCCGCGCCCTGCTCGCGCCCCTCGCTGCCGCTGCCAGCATCACCGCTGCTCTCCACGCTGCTGTCCCGCCGCCACCGCGGCGGGCCCCCCGGGCCCCCCAAGCCCCTCGCGCCCGCGCCCACGGGGCTGCGCGGACCCGTGGAGGCGCGCGGGGAGAGGGGTGTGGAGGAGAGGCGGGGGGAGGGCGGGCCGGATGCGTGCATGGGGGAGAGGGGCCCGGACGAGTGGATGGGGGAGAGGGGCGCGGCGGCGGGGGGCGCGGAGGCGGGGAGGTGCGAGGAGAGCGCCCAGGTGTCCATGGACAGGTCGCGGCGCAGGGCGAGCGGCGGAGGGGGGTGGCGCGCAGAGGAGGGGGGAGCAGTGTGGCCGTTGGCGGGGCTGTCCCCCAGAGGGGGGCCGCTGTGGTGCATGGCGGCCTCCCGGCTACCCGCGCGCGGAATGGGCGCCTCCCTGCCGCCCGCGGGCGCTGCTCGTCCCGGACTGCGCGGAACCCCAGGCGCACCCCATCCCAACTCCCCTGATGCTGCGCCGCTGCTGCTGCTGTCGCGGATGGGCGGAAGTGACGACGAGGAGCGCCCAGCAGGGCTGCGCGGCAGAGCAGCGGCGCGCAGGGCGGCGTCAATGGCGGCGGCTCTGGCGCCCATGGCGCCGTCGCGCGACACGCGCATGGAGGATGACCCCACGGGGCTCCGCAGGCTGCCTGACGCCGTCAGCCTCGGGCCCCCAGCTCCCGCGCCCCCTCCTCCCGCGCCCCCGCCCCCCGCGCCCGCCGTGGCAGGGGCGCCCCTGCTGACGTCGATGGAGAGCTCTCGCCCCATGCGGAACGACGCAGACCGCATGCCCGCCGCGCCCATGTTGCGCAGCGCGTTCGCCCGCCCGCTCGCCACCGCACCCCCTGCACCGCCTCCCCCTCCGCCCACACCACCTCCCGCGACAGCCCCGCCCCCCCCGCCCCCCATGGGCGCGTCGGCGGGGCTGCCGGCGCTGGAGCTGCGGATGGCGCCGAGCAGCGCCGCCTTGAGCTCGCTGTCGCTGCCGTCGCTGCTCGCGCGGTCGCGGAACGACTGGCTCGCGCGCCCCGCCGCCAGCAGCCTAGCGCCGGGCGGGATGCCGCCCCCCGGCCGGCCAGGCGCGCCCCTCCGCGCCTCCCTCTCCGACGACGACTCCCCGCCACTCTCCCCCGCGAACCGCGACTGCGCCACCTCCCCACGCGCCCCCGCGCCCGCGGATCTGCGCGGCACGAGGTCGTCGACGGCGCCGCGGAAGGAGTCGCGCGTGGCGTCGAGGCCCAGACTGCCCAGACTCGCCGACAGCAGCCCCTGCGACTGCAGCGACGACGTGCGCCGCAACCCGCTCTCCGCGTTCCCCCCATCGCCGCTACCCCCCTGCACGGGTCGCTTTCCTGACGGAATGCCGTTGCGGCCGTTGAGCAGACGGAGCGACCCGTCCGCGTGTGCGCCCGCGTGGCCCTGCTGCTTCGCGCGCATCATTCCGCGCTCTAAGCTGTCCGACCGCCCTACTCCATCCGCCATCGACCCTCTCCCTCCCCGCCCTCCCCTGCCCGCTCCAGTTCCCCCCCTCCCCGCGCCAGGACCCCGCGCAGCCCCCCTCCCCCCCAGGCTGGCGACGCGGGGCACTGGGAGCGGCTCGTTGGAACGCCAGAGCGCGTCGGATTGACCCGACTCGTAGCCGTCCGATTCGTCGTCCTCTAACGCGTTAAGGAGCGATTCGATATCGTCCGCCTTGGGTTGCAGCGAGTGCGAGCGCGCAAGACCCGAGGAGCCGCTATCCCCCGCGCCGTCCTGCCCCAGCACCCGCAGAACCTGCGACTGGCTCCCCCTATGTCTCGGCCCCGCCGCCTGCCGCCGCTGCGGAGGCCCTGCGCCATTGGGAGGCGCGCCTGCTTGTCTCCGCGCGCCTGCTCCCCCCAGCTCGTCCCCAGACAGGGGACTGGAACCTATCCGCTCCGCGGAGGAAATGCGCGCGCGGGGACTGTCAGCTGAAGAAACGCGTGGCACCCCCCCGCCCAACACCACTCGCAGCACTGCCCCTCCCCCTGAGGCTGTGCGCGGAACCATTGCGCCAGCGGGGGATCCCCGCACCGCCTGTGCGCCATTCCCCGACGCGATGCGCTGCACGGATCCCCCGCTCGACACCGATCTTGAAACGGCAAGGGACGCGGAAGGGTGGTTGCGCGGAACACTTTCCCCGCCAGCAGGGGAGAACGGTCGGTCGTCCGCCCCCGATGGGGGAGTCCGCGGGCGCTGAAAGGCGCCGGGAAGAGTGGAAAAAGGGGCTGCAGAGCGTGGGCTTTTGGGCGGAGTGCCGGGGGGAGTGAAGGGGCGCTGAGAGAGATTGGAGGAGGGCCCTGGGGGCGGGAGACCGGCACACGCGGAGTGTGCGCCCGGGGAGCTGTGGTTGCTATCGCGCCCGCTACGCGGAGAAAGCAGCTCCGCCTCTTGCGCGCGGAATTGGCGGAGTTGCTGTTGTTGTTGCAACCGAGACTGCTGCTGCTGCTGTTGCTGTTGCTGCTGCTGTTGCTGCTGCTGCTGCTGCTGATATACGCCGTTCGCAAGCGGCTGCCTCCCAGAGCTGCCATTGCCCGAGCCTGCTAAGGACTGACCGCCGTGGCGCGACTGGGAAGAGCGCTCCCTGAAGCTACCCGTCCCCTGCTGCCCCTGCGGGTCCACGCGCACGCACAGCACGCCCGGTGCGTACGGCACGGCATTCGCGTCGCACCACTGCGTGATAAGCTGCCGAACCGCCTGGTTCGGAAACAGCCGGTAATGGTCTAGACGCGATCCGGTAACGGGGCATATGCGGTTGCCGTCGCGGTACCATTTCTGGATGACGGCGCGTTCGAAGGTGAGGCCCGACGCCGTGATGACCGGGTCGGTGAGCAGCTGCAGCGACAGCGGACACACGAACTCCGAGGGTACTGCCGGCTGCTTGCCGTACCGCGTCGGCTGCCTCAAGCGGTACGTCGCGTTGGGCATCGCTGGCGGCGTTACCTGGCTCCGCGCAGAGGGTAACGGCTCGTTGGAAAGGCGGCATGATCGAGCGGCGACATGCGCGCCGGGATCGCCTGCTGTGCCAAACTTGAAAGTAGTCGTGGTTTAGGAACGTAACGCAGAAAAGCGCAAACTAGTGTCGTGACGAGTCAATAAATACAAAAAGGTATTTGACGATGCAGTCTTGACCTAACGATCGCCTGTCTAGACTAGACGCTGTTAGTTAGGAGGGTGAGACAAACGTGTGTAGGGTGGATTAGGTTAGGTCAACTGCCTTGGTGTTTGCAGGAAGGTCTCGAGGGTGCATGTGAGGTGCAACTTGTACGGCGGGCGGCGGATGCTGCTCCAAAGGGGCCGACGGGTAACCTTGCCTTGCGATACGAAAATCTGAAAAAGTGGGAAAGAGCGGTGTTGCGTGGTAACGAGGCTCGTGCGCGAGACAATCCAGCAGTAGCGAATCCGACTAATCTCGCAAAGGCTTGAATTTGTGGGGTCATTGTTACGCTGTACATCTGAATTATGTGCTAGGAGTTTAGGTAGAAAAAGAACACCACCTCCACCTTCCAGACAATATAACCTCCAGTTTAAATAAAATGGCAAAAACCTTACTACCACTGAATCATGTAACTGATAGTTCGATAACTCACTGAATCATCATGAAAAGGGGTCAAGATCTGAGGGCCTGCCATTATTCAAGGCTGAATCATGCTCTGGGCGGGCGGGCGGATCTGGGAGAGAAATAAACATGACTCTGGGCAGCTGGATGAGTCAAGGCATGGTAAATGCCCTTCCTACAACCGTATGCTTTCTTTACCTGTGTTAACCATTGTACCGCGTGCCCAATATGATTCAAATAGGTAATTAATTATTCATTGAGGCCGAGTGCCGAGAGAAAAAAAAAATGTATATGAATCCATTTTACCTGAGTGATCAACACAGCACCTCCTAGTTCGAAGCTTCTACTCCCACTTGTCAGCGGGTATGACAATCTACTTCTTGCATTGCCCCACATTCCTAAGAATGTCCAACAGAGCACGGGAATCAGAGCTTGCCTGACTTTTTGCTGCAAGCTTGGCCAGTGGAGGGAGGCACCCCTCGGCCATTATTCTCCGAGCCATGGCATCCCCTCCATGCCGTGCCATGGCCAGCAGAGTGCACGCTGCTTTGTCAGCAGCATGCTGCGAGCTGCCTTCCATCACATCCACCAGCGCGCACACCGCATCCTCATCGTCCGCAATGGCTGCCACACCCATGTCAGAGCGAGCCAGTACGGCCAGCAGCGACACTGCCTTCTCCTCCACGCCCTCGCCGTGCCTCTCCAGCAGCCCCACTGCCGTCGCCGCCACTCCCAGCGCCACTGCCTGCTCTGCCGCCTGCTGCAACCCCACCAGCCCGTACAGCGCCAGGCACCCGTCCTTGAGCGCTCGAGGCGTGTGTGCCGTCTGCACGAGGTGCACGAGGTGCGGCACGGCACCAGCAGAGCACACAAGGCGCTTGCGCTCCTCCTTGGTGGACGAGAGAGTGAAGAGCGCCGCGGCTGCGTTGGCCCTGGTGGCTTCAGCCGCCTCGCCCTGCCCACCCACCTCTCCTGCCGGCCGCAGCACATCTACCAGAATGGGGATGCCTCCACGCGCCACCACCTCCCTCGCCCCTTCACGTTCCAGTGACACGTACAGCAGGGCAGCACATGCGCGCTGTGCCGTGCCCTGGTCCTCGCATCCCGCCGCCGCCAGCAGCGGCGCCACGCCGCCCGCCTGCACCACCCGCGTGCGGTTCTCCTCCCCCTCCTTCACTGCCACGTGGATGGCCTCCGCGGCGACCCGCCTCACTGCCACGTCAGCATCCTGCAGTGCGTCCACGAATGGCCGCATCTCTCGCACAGGCGTGTCCTTGCTGCGGCGGCGACTGCCACGTGGCGAGTTGGGATTCGACTGCTGCAGGCGCGAGAACGATGCGCTAGCGGAGAGGTACGAGTTGAGCGCCACGTCATTTGCGTCGTCCTGTGACGTGGCGGCGAGCTGGTGGTTGTGGCGGTGGCGGGAGGCGCGGAGGGGCGTGGAGGGGCTGCTGGCGGCGCTGCTGGCGGCGGCCCAGTCGAGCGACGCGGTCTCGGAGAGAGGCGAGATGGTGCGACACAGCGACCTGCCGCTGCTGCCCGCGCCCATCACGTGCCGCGGAATCGCCAAGCTCGCCGCGTCTGACGCCGGCTGTTCGTCCCCGTGCCCCCTGCAAGCGGAGGCGCTGCGGCTTGGTTGAAAGGAATAACGGCGCTGCAGCGGAGAAAGGGGCGAGCGCAGCGGCGAGGAGGGCGCGCAGTCAGGGGGAGAGGCGAGCCCGTTGATGACGGCTGGCGCTGAGCGCACGGGGAGGACGGCGGGAGAGGCGCCGAGGGGCGACGCGGAGATAAGCGGAGGAGGGGGAGAAGGAGGGGAAGGGACGCGCGTGGCGTGGGAGAGGCACCAGGCGGCGATGAGCTGGCGGAGCGCGTCGTTGGAAATGAGCGCGCAGTCCGCGAGCAACGCCCCCGTCTTGGGGCAGAAGCGGCCGCCGCGCGCGCGAAAGTGGTCAAGGCTTGCGCGATCGTACGACTGGCCGGTGGGCGCGATGACCGGGTCGCGCATGATGGCGCCTGATAGCGGACACAGGAACTCCGGTGGTACTAACTCCGACGAATCTAGGTCTGAAAGGAACGTCATTTCCGGAGGACACGTGGCGGAATGCGGTATTCGCGAAGGTGGGAGGGAGACGGGAAGGCATTGAACGTGGGCCATGAACGGCGATGCGGTGATGTTGAGAGGAAGAGCACGTAGGGACGGTTGAATCGAGATTCACGACGCTGAGAAGCCAGAGGACGGCTGAATGTGGTGATTGCATGAAGGCTACTTATGGAAGTGGGATGGTGGGAAACAAGACACTGAGAGCACGAACACACAAAGGTCGGCTCCATGGTGGTGTTAGTGAAGAGTGCGGTCGCGCCGCGCAAACGCTAAATTGCACAAAGAGTGTTAGTGTAGATGGGGAGAGCAGAAGGCAGATTCATGGAGGCAGTTACTACTGTGGACTCACGTGGCGACTGGGGTGGACATGGCGGCTGGATGGTGGACTCGTGGATGGAGTGAGGGGAGAAGCTGGTGGAAGCATCGAGGGGTGTTGCGCGGAGGTTACTTTAGCGAAATATCTGAGACGAATGTAACCAGCCATACGAGAGTCGTTCACGTTTTCCGAGCACCAGTTGGCCTTCTGGCGAAAAACTGTGGGACCATGTCACCCCGCGACAGCCACTCGCCCAGTCCTTTTCAGTTACGAAAACCACAAGCCTGATCGGGAAAACCTTGTCGCGAGACAACGAAGTTCGCACCGACACCTGGTGCGACGTTTCATTCGGTACACATCAGATTTTCTTGAGATTCTCTCGACCTAGAAAAGTGCATTGCTCTGTTGGATGCGAGAAGATATTTGAATCTAGTCTATGGTTAGGGCACATGAACAACAAAATGCTCAACAAGTGGCAGTCAAGCTGCGTGGCATGCACTTGCAAGCCAAGTAAAACACAAGTTAGAACACTAATACAAGCTTTGTAGCGCCTGTTAATAAAAACCACAAGCAGAACATTTGTTTCTAGATTGTCACTCCTAAAATCTCCATACACCTGTCCAAGCCTGGGAAGAACAAAACCACAGAGACTGTTACGCCAGCTTTCACGATTATGTCCCCGGGGCGGCCCCAAGCACACTTGCCCCAGGAGGAGCTCCCCCCATGGGTGGTCGGGGCGGAGGAGGAACAGCCACGTTTGGCCCTGGCCCACCCCCACCTGCCCCCCCTGCACCAGGCGCAGGGGGAGGGGGAGGTTGCCCCGGCCGCCACCCCCCTTGGTGGGGCTGAGGGGGAGGAGGAGGCATGGCGTAACCCTGGCCAGGCGGGGGATAGGAGGGGGGAGGGCCGCCAGGAGTGGGGTAGCGGGGAGGGGGAGGGTAGCCCCCCCTTGGTGCTCCGCCCTGAGGGGGAGGGGGGGGATATCCTCCCCCCGGTGCTCCCCCATGGGAGGGAGGGGGGGGATAGCCCCTTCCTGGTGCTCCCCCATGGGGGGGCGGGGGACCATAGCCCCCCCCTGGTGCTCCGCCATGGTGGGGAGGGGGGGGCATGCGAGGCGGGGGGGCATAGTGCTGGGGAGGGGGCGGGGGCTGGTTCTGCTGCCAGTGCTGGGGAGGAGGAGGTGGCATCTGGTGGGGGGGGTACTGTTGGGACGGAGGTGGAGGGCGCATCTGGGGAGGGGGGTAGTAAGGGGGAGCAGGGGACGCGCCTGCACCGCCATAGGATGGGGGAGGAGGGGGGCGGTAAGGGGAAGGTGCAGGCGGGGGGGCAGGGGGAGCGGGAGAGGTGTATGGGCGAGGAGGGGGAGGGGCGCCAGCAGCAGGGGGGACGGAAGGTGGAGGTGGGCGAGAGGGGGGGGGAGGAGGGGGGGCGGAGGGGGGAGCGGCAGCAAACATGGTGTGGGGGCGATGGCGCGTGGTGGACGGGTTGTTGGCTGCCAGCAGTCGCTCTGATGGGGGGAGAGAGGGAGGTGACAAGCGGAGCAGAAAAAAATGGAGAGGGAAAATGGTTGAGAAAGGTATATAGAGAGTGTGAAAGCCAAAAAGAAGCCTGTCCTCAATGAAAAGAGCGAATCAAATATGACAAATTCTCAGAAATGCATCACTCGTAAACACGGACACAGATTTACTGCACTCAAACCAATTGCAAACCAGACATAGCACCAATAAGCAGAGAAATCAGCAGGCACAAGCAGAGCAATCAGCAGGCAAAAGGAAAGCAATGAGCAGGCACAGGAGGGAAATCACCTGCAGGGGTGCCGTGTCTTTCCCCCTTGGTGTCCTTCTTGAAGGCATACGACACCGAGATGGCCCTGTTGCACAGGTACTGCCCGTTCATTGCCTGCACGCATGGCAGCAACCAGAACAAGTCGAACATTAGACTCATAGATCTGTACCATCCTATATTCTAATAGACAAACCTATGGAAAGCAAGGCGCAACACGTTGATGGCAGCATGTGCGAGGTACCTCGATGGCAGCATGTGCGAGGTACCTCGATGGCAGCATGTGCGAGGTACCTCAATGGCAGCATCAGACGCCTCAAATGAATCGTAGCTGATGAACCCAAAGCCCTTGGAGTTGCCACTCTCCGTATCCCTCATGATCTGCCCTCCCACCATGCCATGCCATTCCATGTGGCATGCCATACCATGCCATGCCATGCCATTCCATGTGCCATGCCATACCATGCCATGCCATGCCATGCCATTCCATGTGCCATGCCATACCATGCCATGCCATGCCATGCCATGCCATGCCATGCCATGCCATGCCATGCCATGCCATGCCATGCCATGCCATGCCATGCCATGCGACAGTAGACATTAAGGAAAGCGGCTGCATCAGCCCTCTCTGAAGCAGCAGAAAAAGGCATGAAGTGACTTGGAGGGTGAGGGATAGAGCAAACACACACGACGTGTTGAATCAACATGAGGTCAGGTGAATACCTAACGGTTGGGTGGCACATTTCAAATGGAAGGCCCACCTTGGGGTTCGGGGGTCGCACCTTGGGGTTGGTGACGATGACACCGAAGGCACTGAAGGTGTCGTATAGCACCTTCTCATCCACGTCCTGTTCATGTGCGCGCGAGCATGGGTGGAGGGATGGATTGATGGAGGGAGAGAGGGAGAAGAAGATGGGGAGGTGTACCGAGCAGGGTAAGACATGAGTAAGACCGCGGGAACAAATGAAGATGGAAGAGATGGAGAGAGCTGTGGGAGTGTAAAGGAAATCGATACACGAGCAGGAGTAATTGTGTTGTATGGGGAACCTGGAAGGAGGTACACGGAGTAGGTGGGAGACTGACGGGGCAGATGGGAGTCTCATGGGGTCACCCCAAGTCTCACAAGATCCTGCGAACCTTATAGGGTGGATACAAGTCACATGGGAGAAATTTGAGTCTCAAAGGGTCAAGCCGAGTCTCACGGGATCCAGGTTGCCGATGAAGAGGTTGGCACCAACGTCCACGGTGCGGCGATCCTGGCTGGCCTTGTTGACGCGCATGGGGCGCCCAAACACCTTCACCATGTTCAGCACCTTCACCGCCTGCAGAGGGCGTGAGAGTAACGGGCGTGACAGTGAGTGTGTGCGAGTGGCGAGTGTGAGGGTGTGAGTGTGATGGAGAGTGTGAGTGGTGAGTGTGAGTGCTGACTTTGAGTTAGCAGTGGTAAGTCTGGGTGAGCGATGAGTATGATTGTGAGTGGTGACGACGGTGAGTGTGAGTGGCGAGTGTGGGTGTGAGTGCGGAGTCTGAGGGTTAGTCTGAGTGTGAACGGTGAGTGTGAGTGAGCGCGGTTATGGGTGTTCGTGGTGAGTGTACGTGTGAGTGTGAATGGTGAGTAGTACTGTGTGTGTGAGTGTCCTGTGACTGGTAAGTGTGAGTGGTGAGTATGTGTGAATGGTGACTGTGAGGGTGCGTGTGTGTGAGCGGTGAGTGTGTGTGAGAGGTGAGTGTGTGTGAGCCGACAAGTCACCACCTTCCCACTCACAACGCAGAAAACCACTGACAAGCCAACACCCCACAACTCATTACACAAAAATCCCCCCAGTCACCACACCACCACGCATCTCCCCCCCACTCATGAAAGCCCCGCCCCGCACGCACATAGTCGGCATCCTCTTCGGAGCGGAACTCCACAAAGCCGTACCCCTGGTGCTGCCCCGTCACTCGATCCTTGGGCACATACACGTTCACTGCGGGCGCGGCGGAGTGGAGGGGACGGGGGGACGGGGGGAAAGGGGGGGACGAGGCGGAAGGGGGGGACGAGGGGGACAAGACGATTTGGAGAGGGGGGGAAATGCGGTGCGTGCATGCATGAGGCACCTGGGAGAGGAGTGAGGAAAGAGGAGAGCGGGAGAGGGGATGGCAATGGGACTGGGAAGCAGGTTGACATGACGAGTAAGGGTGCGGGGAGACATGGAGAAAAAATGAGGAGCAGAGATAGGCAAGACAAGAAAGGAGTGCAGGAGTGGGATAAGCCATGTGTGCCACATGAGATGGAATAAAACCACCAGACTTCTCAGCCCCTTTCCAACAGATTGTTGACCCCTCCACACTCCTCCCAACAGCCCCCAGCCCGTCCCCCACCCCCCCTGCAACCCCTTAGCTCACCGACAGGCCCCGCCTGCACGAAGAGCTCCCAGATGACCTCCTCCGACATCTGTGGCGTGGGGCGTGGCGTGACGGGGAGCATAGGGGGAGCATGGGAGGAAAGGGGCACAGGGAGAAGGAGGGGAGCATAGGGGGAAAGGGGCATAGGGGGGAAAGAAGGGGAGCATGGGGGGAAAGGGGCAGGGGGGAAAAGAGGGGGAGCATGGGCCGAAAGCGGCACAGAGGGGAGAGAAGGGGAGCATGGGGGAAAGGGGCACAGGGGAGAAAGAGGGGGGGCATGGGGAGGGCCAAATGGAACAGGGACGAATGAGGGGGAGTGTTTGGGGGAAAGGTGCACCAAGGGAAGAGGCGGAGCATAGGGGGATCAAGGACTTCGCATCGAGCACAGGGGGAAAAGGGGTGGGGCACGGGGGGCAATTGGCAGAGAGGGGAAAGAGGGGAGACGTGGGGGGAGATAAATGGGGGAAACGGTGGAGCATGAGGGGAGCGTGGCGGGGTCAAGGGCACAGGGTGGGGGGACAAGGGTCACAGGGGTAGGGGAGGGAAGGTAAAGGGGTAGGTCAAGAATGAACAGCGTGAGGGTTGCAGGGAGGGAGGTATTGCCGTAAGCAAACGCGGGATGGCTGTATGCATGACATGCGAACGATGACCCACAACCACGCGGACGCAGCCGAATGCTGTTAACGCACTGACAGCACTAAGCGCGCTGCGAGGCACACGAGCGCAGCGCACCTGCGGGTCGAGGTTGCCGACATAGGCGGTGGCGTCTTGGTTGCGCTCCTGCGCGTGCTGCCCGATCAGGTTCGCGCCCACCCCTGGCGTGATCCGCGTCGTCATCGCGTGCTGCTGCCGTTTACCTACACGCCCACAAAATCACTCGATCTACTCTCCCAGAAAATAATCCAGGTTACGAATCGACCGTTGATCGACCAATCATTCGTCGTTGGAGTCGTAGCTAGTCGTTTCCCGCAAGCATTGGCCTACCGCCTCGCGTTGAGCTGCCGATCAGCGTCGAAGCGAGCGGATCGAGGTCAAGGTATCGTAAGGGGCACGAGAAGAAAAGCGGGAGAAAACGAGAGGAATGACTTCAAATGGGGTGAAGGGGATGACGAAACAGGGACAAGTGTACAGAGAAATTGGAACAAAACAAGACGTCAACCAAAAGGTCCTGCAGAAGCAAGACTTCGCTCCCAGGTGGGCTTAACCACCGACCTTATGGTTAACAGCCATATGCTCTAACCAACTGAGCTACGAGAGCTGTTGCACTTAAGTAACTTGTACTATATACTTCTCTTTCTAGTTTTACACCAACTTCACCTGCCACAATGGAACTTCTGTTGCACATTTTCACCATGGCTTCCGCAATGCTCACCTCAGCGGCTGTTGCGCTCCCCCTGCGCTCAACGGCTGCCATCCCCGCGGCCCTCTCGTCCGCGCGTACCCGCGCAACCCCCGCGCTCTATGCGCGAGTTACTGCTTCGCGCGCTCTTCCCCGCGTTCAACGCACGCTTGTTCGCGCGAAGGCGAGCGATGAGGGGAGCAGCACGGCGGAGATCGTGGGGGCTGTGAGCGGGCTGATTTCCGTTCCCGTGGTTGCGTGGTCGCTCTTCACCCTCAAGACCACCGGTGAGCGCCACCATTCCCGCCACTTCCGCCGTCACTACGCTTACATTGCCTCCATTGCCAACATCCAATTGACATGCGCGATAACGAAACCCATCTTCGCCTCCCATGCGACTCCAACGGCCTGCCGCCTTCCTTAAAAATTCCCCGCGCTCACCCCACACCTCTTCGCAAAGTCACTGACCCCCCCACTCCGCTTTCAACAAAACCCTTCCCTCTCCCTGCAGGCTGCGGGCTGCCCCCGGGGCCAGGCGGCAGTTTGGGCGCGCTGGAGGGCGTGGCGTACCTGGCGATAGTGGGGCTCGTGGGCTGGTCCGCGTACACCAAGGTCTCCACCGGCAAGGGGCTGCCCAACGGACCCTACGGGCTGCTGGGGGCGGCGGAGGGGCTCGCGTACCTGACGCTGCTGGCGGCCGTGGTGGTGTTCGGGCTGCAGCTGCTGGACTATGGATACATTCCGCCTCCCGTGCCCGGGGAACAGTGCTTTGGTTAAGAGCTGCCCGATGCTGGCGGGGATAAGAAGATGATATGGCGTTGCCACATGCTGTTGCCTTGTCAACTGGTGGCTTGCAGTGCTGGCTCAAACTGGTGCTCTTACCATTTCGTTGTATGCAGAATTTGAGTGCTGAAAGTCTATTCATGTCCGTATGTCTTGAAGCTTGATGCCTATAGTGCATCTGGTTGGGGTAGTGCTTCATTTTTGGACTCCATGGCAGTGGCTGGTGACATTCGAATGCCTATGAGTTTGACTCGGAGAAACGGAGGGAGTGAAGGTGCTAAAGAACCTGCATCCAACAAAGGCTGCAGGTTATGTCACATTATGAACAGCGAATCTACCAGAATAACTTTTGGAGATGGTTACTAATCATTGTGTCCTCACCAGCTTGACCACAAAGGAGACTGGTCACTGGCGTCCTGCCACAATCTGTGAATTCCAGTCACCTACGATACTCCTTATCCCCTTTCCTCCGCCTTCTGTCTTCATCACTCCCGCGCTTTGGCCTCTCGACCTCATCCTCCTCCCTTGGCCGCTTGTGCTTGTCATCACTGCCCTTCAACCTCTCTCGTTTTTCCTCCAACTCCCGTCTTGCACCTCTCCTCTCTTCTATATCATCCTTACCCCTCTCTTCCCGCTTCCCATGCCTCTCGCCACCTTCCCTGCTTCTGACCTTCCTCCACTCATCGTTACCCCTTCCTTCGTCCTCCTCTCCTCTCAGCCTGTCATCTCCCCCCTCCTTTGTTTCGTTCCTAAACCCCTCGTTGCGCTCGATCGTACTCTTCCTCAATGCATGCCCATCCTTCCTCTCACCCCCTCCCTTCCCAGTCTGTCGCACCTTGTGCCTTCCCTCCTCTCTCCTATCACCTTCTCTCCCCCTGACACCTTCCCCTCCACCCTTCACATCCTCGAATTGCCCTCTCTGTCCAGGAACTTCCTCTTTCGCCCAACTCTGGGTTCCATCATCGCCACCCTCCCCATTTCTCTCCCTCCCCTCCCCTCTTCCCCCGCCTGGCCTCCCACCACCGCCCCTCCCACCATTCTGTCGCTCTTCGCGCTGCTCAAAATTCGCCCTGCTGCGGCTCTCTGTTCCCCGTTCCATGCCCTCCTTCCCGCCCCATCCCGTGTCAGCGTTTCTCTGGTGGTGGGGAAGACAGAAAGAGGGAACGCCAAACTTCGTTTGAGTTGGGGATCAGATAAAGCCTTAGTTTGAAAGTACCGAGTGAGAGTCTTTCTGGTGTGCAGGCGAACTCTACCTGGGCATCATGGGAGAATCGGCAGTTGTCTCCTCGGGAGCACTCCCCCCTCTGGAACGCATAGCAGACTCCATTCTCCTCCCGGCGCTTCTCCCGCTCCTCCTCATCCTCCTTGGCTATCCGCTTGTAGTCCGCCACGTGGTCCACCCTTACTATCCGCCCCGCAACCTTAGCGCCGTTCAGGTTGTCTGCACAATGGAGGAGAGAGGAGCGAGAGGAAGGGTGGACGGGGGCGGTTGGGATGGGGAGAACGAGTTGGAGCGAATCAAACGTTCGAAGTCCAGTCCAGAATTTCCTAGCAATCATAGCTGAATTGCTGATGCTGTGAGAGAGTTGATGAATTTGATCCGAGCTGGTCACACTAAGGCATCAACAGGATACACCCAGGGCCATGATTCGAAGGAACGCACCGACAGCGAGGATGGTGCTGCGCTGGTCCTCGTACGCCAGAAACGCGAAGCCCTTGGACTTGCCGGTGGACTTGTCCCGCACCAGATTCACATCCATTATTTCACCGCACCTAGCCACGTGGGACGGGACGGGTAAGGGGGAAGAGGAAAGAATGCGAAGGAGAACGGAATGGGAGAGTAAGAAAGAAGGCAGTTGGTCGAAGAAGATTGACATCCATATAGAATGGACCAGCGCAACTTCATACACTGCATTACAGCGAGCCGTGCACGCGGAACCATGACACCGGAGTGGAAAAAGGGGAACTATGGGTGGGTCTTACTGGGCAAAGACTGCAAGGAGGTCCCCCTCAGTGAGGTCGTACGGAAGGCCGCCGACGAAGACATACGCGGACTCCTTGTACTTGGCGTGCCATGACGCTTCGTCCGATACCCCTCTAGCTGTCTCTCGCGCTGTTATTTTCTGCGTGTTCTTGATCTGCGTTAGTGGATTCATGATGGCTAATGGTCAGACGGAAGCAAGACTCCGCCGTAACCGCGTGAACCTCGCTTAGTCTCTAGATGATCAAGAAGCAACAGGAACACTAACGCAGTGGCCCTTGATCACGCTGACTGCAAATCATCACGCTGTCCGAAAGGCATGTCTTGATGAGCTGATGAATGCCAGGAGGACTCTACTCCAGAATGCCACGATTCTGGTCCGAGGGTGTCAGGACTTTCGTGATGCCTGGTTACAAAGGGTTTTTGTTTCGATGTTGAGGTCACCCAAGCACAGCACAGACGAGGGGAAATTTTCCTCACGAAAGTCAACGAATCCGTCAGGTGTCAGAACTTTTGTGATAGCTGGTTACAAAAGGGTTCCCAATCTAGAAATGCACAGTGCATGGATTGTGATAGCCCATAAGAATACAGTAATTCCGATATCGCCTGATGCTTTCAGTACACCAAGCAGGCACAGTCACAGGTCCCTAGAGATTATAGCAGGACACTTCAGACAGCCAGGTCCTGTTGTCAGCTGTCTATTCACGCAGTCACACGCGCCGGCATACGAGCATGGCCATTCGAAGATTTCCATGAGCTGTTTGGAATTGCCGAGGTTGCTTGTAAGGTTCACAGCAGCTGATGAATCAAGGAGCGATGCAGAGAACCCCGTTCCAGCAATTCCTGTGCACGAGTAGCGAGTCCCAGACGCTCTTAGAGACCCAGTGATCGCGATTGCTGGATTCTGCCCGCCGACACTCAGCAAGCCAAATCGCACAGAGATCAGCACATCGCGAGCAGGCACTAGTGCGCTTGCAAACTTCTATTCTCTGGTGCTGTTGCGTTTTCGTTACCTTCGCTTCTCAAACTAATCGCGCCATGGCGTTCCTTAGTCCTTTGTTGCGGAGAATTATACTGAGCTACTTTTACGTGGCGACATGGATCGTTTTAAGCTTCTCCGTCATTATATTCAATAAGTACATCCTGGACAGGAAGATGTACAACTGGCCATATCCCATCAGGTGAGCCCCTGGGAGCTGCCTCGTGATCCACGTCGAATTCTAACAGAACGTCCAGAGTTCCAAGTTTTGCGCGTCAACCGCCTGCTCTACTCACCTCCCCGTGCAAGCGCCGTGTTGGACTCCCCTTCTCCCCACCCTCCTCCCGCTTCTCCCCGTCCCTTTCCCGCCTCCCGCGCCCCCATCCAGTCTGACGATGATCCACATGGCGTTCTGCTCGTCGCTGGCGTTCGTGCTGGTGCGCGTGGTGCGCGTGGTGGAGCCGGTGGCCATGAGCCTCGAGATGTACGTCTCCTCCGTGCTGCCCATCGGCGCGCTCTACGCCATGAGCCTCTGGTTCTCCAACTCCGCCTACATCTACCTCTCCGTCTCCTTCATCCAGGTACGACCCTCTCTCCTTACTCCTGGTTGAATTGTGCTGTACTTGTCGCTTTCCTCTGCTGCCGCGGTGTTGCCCGCGGAATGCGTGCCTAATGCCGTCCGTCCTATCACTTAACACAGCTCGTCTGCCTGCTCTCCTTCCTTTATTACCGCCGAACTTCCGTCCTGTTTCACCAAGAACAACGTAGTGCTGTTATTCTGGGGTCCTCGCCCACTGATTAGTTACATGTATCCTGCCTTTTCTTTGTCCTCATGCCTCTCCCTCTTCTTCCATGTCCCTCCATCTCTCTCCATGCCCCTCCCGTCCTCGGCATCCCCAACCCTGTCCATCCGCGCCCCCACGACCAGATGCTGAAGGCGCTGATGCCAGTGGCGGTGTACACGCTGGGAGTGGCGTTTCAGAAGGACGCCTTCCGCTGCTCCACCATGAGCAACATGCTGCTCGTGTCGGTGGGCGTGGGCATAGCGGCGTACGGCGAGGCCAACTTCAACTTCACAGGCGTCCTCCTGCAGCTGGCTGCTGTCGCCTTTGAGGCCACTCGCCTCGTGCTCATCCAGGTACGCCTCTCCGCTCCTGCAGCCTTGACCTTGTCAGTGTGGTTGGTTACTAGTTACCACACCACCCGTTCACGAATTCATCTCATGGTGTGCCTTGACCAAACATTCAACGCCCAGGAAAGCAGCTGATAGCCTGGTTTTCTGAAGCGCCTCACCCCAATACACCACGCCCCCCTGATGTCTTCGCAGTCTCAGCTCATCACTCCCCTTTCATCCCACTCCGCCTCTGCAGATTCTGTTGGCATCCAAGGGCATCTCCCTGAACCCCATCACGAGCCTCTACTACGTGTCCCCCACGTGCCTCGTCTTCCTCACCATCCCCTGGTTCTTCGTTGAGTACCCCTCCCTCGCCCCGCACCTCGTCGCGCCCCACCCCGACCTGCTGGTGTTTGGGGGCAACTGTGTGTGCGCCTTCGCCCTCAACCTCGCTGTCTTCCTGCTCATCGGCAAGACGTCAGCTCTCACCATGAACGTGGCAGGTCTGTAATTGTGTTGCCCTTGCTTGTATGTGTCATCAGAGATTGCGGGGTTCGGATGTGACCCTGCAGGTTTTGTTGTCAAAATGCCTGATTGTTGGCCTGTGCTGGATTCTTGCCCTGCAGGGGTGGTGAAGGACTGGCTACTAATTGCCTTTTCCTGGTCCGTCATCAAGGATAGGGTAACTGCCATCAACTTGTTGGGGTATCTTCTGGCGTTTGGTGGAGTTTGCTGGTATAACCACTCCAAATTGCAAGTAAGTCAGCTGGTGCACCGAAATGAGTTTCTTTTGTTTGAGTCTATGGCATATAACACCTTTTGCATGGCGTGTGCTGGGTGGTGGTGTGAGCAGGAAATGAAGTCCAAGGATGCTGCAAGAAAGGCTGCTCAATTGGATGAAGAGGAGGGGCTCATAAAGGATGGTTCCTCCTCAGACTCGGTAGTGCAAAAGAGGCAGTCTCAAAGCTCCTAGTGTGTTCAGACCAAATGCAGTTTAGGCTTGTAGTATGCAAACCAGCTTAGATGCAAGAGCAGTCCTCACCTCATATAGGCAAGTATACTAGCTGTGAATGTACCTCATTAGCTGTAATGGATAATTTCTACTTCTGCGTTCAAACAAGACTGCTGCACTCTGACGCGCGTTAAAAGTCAGGCAAGGTGCAGAGCGCCACGTGGTTCGATACCAGCCATGTTTCCCGCGCTCCTCGTCGACGAGGCTCTGAGCCAGTGACGACGATGACCGACATTCCCAAGGAGTCCTTCCCTCGTGCCCTGACTGCCTGCCTTCTCCCAGACTCCAGTTATCAAGCCTGGGGTCCCACAAGGATCCGAAACACCTTGGGGAGCTATCACTTGCGAACTCCAAGCTAGCATCACCACTTCTCCACTTGCTGTTCTCCGTTTCTCAACTCAACTCGACGTGCTCTCCCAGCACCACGCCCGTTTCAGTCCGTCTCAATCGTCCTGCGTCAGCGAGAGCGGGAGGTTCTGCCGTTCTCTGTCAAACCCGCCCGAGGCCTGCCGTTCATGTCGACTCTCCGAGTCGCTTCCACGGGGTTGCGAATTCCACGCTCGATTCTCGTCGAGCATGCGTCAATTCAGGTGCGACTAGAATTGACCAAGAGCCTCAGTTAGAGCCGGAATGGACTAAAAAGAATCAACCCTAGACTTCACCTACCCTTATCGCCTGGCGCGATTTCTCAAATCAATATGTTTACCATTCATGCGGCGTCGACGGTCTCGCTTGTTGCCCTACCCCGTCCAGACACTCTCGTGCTTAAGACCGCGGGCAGTGGCGTTGCTACCACGTCGACCGAAAGCCTTCGTTTCCCGGCCGTCGTTCCCCGCGTCGTATCGCAGCGGCTTACAGCGGGTATGCGCGGAGTCCAGGGGGAGCAGCAGCCACGAGTGTGCGGAGGAGGGGCGAGTAGAGGCGCGGCGAGCAGAGGCGGAGGGAAGCGCCGCAGACGAGGCTGCGGAGTCCGCTGTCGCGGATTCGCGCGGCGTTGAATCAGGTGAGAAGCGCGCTGCCGCTAATTAGAGCTGCCGGGTGGAAATTTGCTCTGTCGAGCCAAGGCGGGGCGACAGGAGGGCCTCTTGAATGGTGATAAAAACTAAATGGCAACAAATTCTCAGTGAGTCACAGTCGGCAGATGAGGCGTGCACGAATGGGCGGACTGTTCTGAGGGGACTTGGAGGCTGCCGCTTGACTTCCTTGCGCCTTAGGTTCGCGTACCACTGCCGTGCTGCTGTCGTCGCGCCTCAGTGGAATGGAATGATACAAACCGCAGCAGAACACCATCAGTCCGCAGTTTTCCACCAATGAAGCCTAATCAAGTAGAAGCCAGTTCATGCTTGTCCTTCCCTCCTCCATCCTGACCCCACTTTCTTCCCTAACCTTCTCAATTCCCCCCCTCCCCCCCTTCCCATTTCCCCACCTTACCTTCCCACCATCCCTCTCCACCGTCCCTCCCCAATTCCCCGTCAACCCCACCCCTGCAGCACCAGCACCATCCGCCGTACCATCACTCCTCCCTGCCTCCACGGCGCTCCTCTCCGCGGCGTTCCTCGCCTTCTCGCCGCTCACGGGCGCCTTCGACCTGTCGGGCCCGGGCTCGGTCGTACAGGCAGTGGGCGTGCTGGCGCTCATAGTGGCCGTGCACGAGGCAGGCCACTTCCTAGCGGCGCGCTCGCTCGGCGTGCACGTCACGAAATTCTCCATCGGCTTCGGCCCTGTTCTCGCCAAGTACCAGGGCAAGGGCAAGGACGGAACCACCGAGAAGGGCGTGGAGTATGCGCTGAGGGCGTTCCCCCTCGGCGGGTTTGTGGGCTTCCCGGACGATGACCCGAGTGAGGAGGCGGTGTACCCGCCTGACGACCCCGACCTGCTCAAGAACCGCCCCCCCGCTGACAGGGCGTTTGTCATCAGCGCCGGGGTGATTGCCAATATCGTGTTCGCCTATGCGCTGCTCTTCACCCAGGTGCGTGCTGCAGCGTGGAACAGCAAATATTTGGCGTTAGCAGTGCATGTCGGTGCGTGATGCACTGTGCTGGTATGGTGATGGCCTGACTGAAGGTTTCGGCATAGACAGAGCATTGACATAGCTCTGCTCTTCACCACCATCCCTTTCATCAACATAGCGCTGCTCTCTCTCACACACTTTCCCCGCTTCCTTCCTTCCCCCCCCTCCCGGCAGGTGAACACAGTGGGTCTGATCCAGCAGGTATACCTGCCGGGAGTGGTGGTACCAGACGTGGTGTACGGGTCAGCAGGCGAGAGGGCAGGGCTGCTGCCAGGCGACCTCATAGTGGCGGCAGACGGCACACCGCTACAGCCGTCCAGCACCGCCGTCTCCGACCTCGTGAGCTACATCCGCGCCTCGCCCGGCCGCCCCATCACCCTCGACGTGCTCCGCTCCGTGCAGGCCCCGCCTCTCAGCGGCGGGGTGGAAGGGGAGCTAACCGGGGCGAGTGTGGCAGTAGGGGGCGATGCGGCAGGAGCAGCGGCAGAAGCGGGAGAGAAGCGTGTGGTGAGCATCAGGGTGGTGCCGGACGTGTCGTTCCGGGACGGTGGGGGGCGCATCGGCGTGCAGCTGGCGCCCAACTCCTACCAGGAGCAGGAGCGCGCCGACACCCTGCTGGACGGCACAGTGGCAGCTGGAAGGGAGTTCGGGCGCCTCATGGGCGCGGTGACCGACGGGCTGCAGCAGATCATCTTCAACTTCGGCAACACGGCCGACCGCGTGTCGGGTCCCGTGGCCATCGTGGCAGTGGGGGCGGAGGTGGCGAGAACCAACATCTCCGGGCTGTTCCAGTTCGCGGCTATAGTGAATCTGAACCTGGCGGTGGTGAATCTGCTGCCGCTGCCGGCGCTGGACGGGGGGTACCTGGCGCTGCTGGCGGTGGAGGCGGTGCGGGGAGGGAAGAAGATCCCCGAGGATGTGGAGCGTGGCATCATGTCGTCGGGCTTTCTGGCGCTGCTGGGCGCTGGCATCTTCCTCATCGTTAAAGACACCATCAACCTTGGGTTCCTGTGATGTGACCGTCAATCGTAATGCGTGGCCTTTATGTACTGGGACGACCGCATGCTTGCTGCCACTGCTGTCTGAATACTGATGCTAGCACTCCAAGGGGTTAGTCTGCCTGGTCTCTCTAAAGAATTGTGCTTGTTCATTACCGTACCTGTCTCCTGACTTGTACTTATTTTCTCTCCACAAGGTGGTTTCAATGCAAGAGTTCAAACCAGCTTGTAAAGTTCGCCAATCTCTCAAGCAGGACGTTTTTCAATGACGACTTGACAACTGGACTGCATTTAAAAATTAGGCTACAAAATTAAACAGGAAAGCAACTCCAGCAACACCGCACTAAGGGAGCTGGAAGAACCACATCCGTCACTCATCATCCTCACCCTCGCCCTCCTCATCCCCCTCCATCAAATCCCCCTCCTCATCCTCCACAAACCTCTCCTCTTCCTCCTCATACTCCTCACTCCCCTCCTCATCATCCTCATCCTCCTCCTCCTCATCCACCCACCCCTCGGCCCCAAACAACCCCTCCTCCACACCAGTCGCATCCTCCACCTCCACATCACTATCATCCCCCTCCTCATACACCGTCGCCGCCCGCACTCCTCCACCCGCCCCCTCCCTCTCATACCCCCCACCACCCCTACCCCCCGCAACCCCCTCCCCACGCGCGCCCTCCTCTCCCCGGGTCTCCCTGACAGCCATCACCACGAGCTGCAGCCGCCCAGCCAGCTCAAGCATGGGTCGCAGCGCAGCAACCCGCGCCTCCACCGTCTGATACAGCGCCGCCAGCGCCTTGTGTGCTGCCGGCGCCGACGCTAGCATGCCCGCATGACACGTCAGCGCGGCCTGCATCCACGGCACCATGGATAGCGCCTCCCCCGGGTGCTCCTGCACGCGCGCCGCCACCACCTCCACGAGCTTGAGCGCCAGGTGCGGGGGCAGGTGGCGCACGGTGGGGAGGATGAGGGCGCGGCGGCGCACCGTCATGGCGGCCTCGAAGCACTGGCGCAGCAGCGGCATGTCCCCCGCCTCCAGCGCCTGCTGCACCACCACTGATAGCGACTCCGCCCGCGGCGCTGCCAGCACCTCCATTGTCTCTGCGCACGCGCCCCCCTTGCTGGGTACCAGTGCGGAGGAGTGGGGCTTTTTGGCGGCGGATGGGGCGAGGGAGTGGCCGGAGGGGGAGATGCCGAGCTCCTTGAGCTGCTCCTCTATTGTCTTCTCCGCTCCCCCTCTCACGCCCTCCATCCCCTCGCCTGGGCCCGCCATGGCCGCGTCCGCGGCGGGCAGCAGCGCCGCCGCCTGCTCCTCTGCTGCCTTGCGCTTGTTCTTCTTCTTCCGCTCCTTCTTCCCCTCCCCGTCCCCCTCCGCCTCCGCGAGGCTCGCGCGCAGCACGGTCGCCTGCATGGGCATGCCCCCCACCACCTGCACTCCGCCTGTGTCTTCCGCCTCCCCAGCTCTTCCCTTCTTCCCCCCCTTTTTGCCCGCCTTGCCGCGCGCGGAGCCTTCCGCCTGTTCATCCACCTCCCCGTGCCCCTCACCCCCGTCCGCCCGAACACTCGTTCCCCCCGCGGGCAGCAAATCCGTCGCGTCGGGTGCGCTCAGCAGAACGACACGCGGCTCGCCCTCGTTGCCCTCCTGCGCCTCGTCCAAGCTAACGTTCTCGAACTGCGGCCTCGCTAGAATGCCACGCGCTACAAGCATCGGCGATCCCAAGGCGTCCTCCGGCAGGTGCGCCGCCAGTATCGCCTCTCTCCCCTTCTGCCCCTGTCGCACCTGCCCCTGCCCCGCGCCTTTCACTACGCGCTCCCCCTTCACCACCACAGGCTGCGCGCGCGCAAGCGCAGGGATTGTTGCCCCCGCCCATACATACGCCTCGCCCTCCGTGGTCAGCGCCAAAACCCGAAACCCCGAATCGCTGCCGCCGCCCCCCATCGCGCACGCCACGAATTCGGGCGGCTCGGGCAGCGACAGCACAGCGAATGCCTTGCGCTTCTCGAAATCCTCGGAGAAATTCCACACGGCCACGTGTCTGTCGCCTTCCGCGGCGCTGAAAGCGAAGCTCGAAGAAGGCGAGAACGCAATCGAAGAAACCTTTTCCGGGTGCCCGGAAAACTTGCGAATCTTTTCTTTGCTGCCCGCATCGAAAAGAGTCAGCTGCGAGCTGCCCACCATGAGCAGCGGCGGCGCGCCCCCTTCAGCCCCCGCCCTCACCGCTATGCTCGAAACGGGCGATTTGGACACGCGGAACCGCGACAGCACCGCGCCGTCCGCCGTGCTCAGCTCGCTAATGTAACCGTCCGTGCCGGCCGCGAACACGATGGGCGGCGCCGCGGCGGTGGCGGGGAGGAAGGCGAGCGAGACGATGCCGGCGGGATCTACGGAGGCCTGGCGCCACGCCACGGCGCCCATCACCACGTCCCACGCGATGACGTCACCATACGCCGTGCCCAGCACCACTAACGCGTCCGCCTGCGCGCCAGCCGCGCCCTTGCCTTTCTTCCCCGCCTTCCCCGCCTTACCTTCCCCCGAACCCCGCGCGCGCTCCGCCCACGTCATGCACGAGTAGCGCAGCTCCAGGTGTCCGCGCGCGCCCTCCTCTGCGCCTGCGCCGAGCGGGAGAATGTCCCCGTCTGCTGACACCCGGTTCGCCACGTCAGCACACTCGACGAGCAGCCTGCCGGCAACAGCGTCCCAGACCTTAAGACGGTTGTCCGCCATACACGTGGCGAGACGAGAGCCGTCGGCATTGAAGGCGATCAGGCGGGGTCTGCGAGATCTGCTACTGTGCGCCTTTATCGACGCCATCGTAACTCCTCAGCACGCGTAATGCAAGGTGGTAAGGAGCTTATTCGTGAACCTTGCACGACTTGGGATTGGAGCAATCAGGTCAGGGCGAGTGGATAACTGATATGCTCGACTAAAACCAGCAAAACCCTTCGACAAGAACCCTAAATCTGGTGGAATCGTCGAAAAAGAAAGGCTGGTCGGGGAAGTGCTTGGTGCACAAATGGGGCAGCTCTGGTGCATGGGTCAGTGGGAGGAGGGGCACGGCTCGCAGATGTATTTCGCGAAACGGCGAAGTCTGTTTCTGGAGCGATGGGACAGTTGGCGATACAACCGTTTCGCCCTGGATTGTTTTTTCGCACCAGAAGCACTACCCTTCCCACCTGGCAATCCCTGACAACTTCGAAATGCACTCAGAAAAAAACTGGAATGGAATGTTCGAGTGGAAAGTGAAATGACTCTAACGCGTACAATGCAGCTCGCCTGAAATTCCTTCCACATTCGCCCCCCTCCACGTTTGCTCCCTTGCTCTCCCCCTCTTCCTCTCTACACGCCTATCATTCCGTTTCGGCCGTCGTTGCGCCCTTTCTCACTCACGCCATATCCGCAGCGTGTCGCGCACTCCGCCGCCCCACACGCGTCTCGCGCGTTATTCCATTCACTGCGTTCACCGCGTCGCCGCCATTCGGACCCAATGGGCCCATTGCTGCGTGCGCACCTGCCCTGCGCCACAGCCCCTTCGCGCGCATGTCTCCCCTCTCGCCTTCCTGCCACATGCCCCTTACCTGCGCGCGGAAGTCGCGTGGGGGCGGGACCCGCCTTGCTCTCCTCTTCACACACCCTTCTAATTCGCAATGGCCGGTCCCTTTTAAAACGGCGCTCTTTTTCTGATAGACACAAACGCGCGCAGTTCGCGCCGCGATCGTCGCTAGACTCCCCCCCTGAAGCGCAAGCGGAGACTCTGAGTGAATTCCCGCTTCCCGCCGCCGGGCCTTCCCCCACGACTCCGAGTGTCGAGCCAGCTCCCACGTGGCTGGAATATGACATGGCGCTACACGACAAAGACCTTCCACGCGCGCTATCCATCGCCACCGCTTTAGCCCCGCAGAAGACGACAGACGAAGCTGCCACGGGAACCGCCGAATTCTTGGATTTACCCGTGGAAACCGCAGGGATAGTGAGTGCAGGGGGACCAGGGCAGGCGCAGATCGAAGGGGGGCCTGCGGGGAAGGGGGGAGCGCTGGGGGAGGAGGCGGAGGAGGAGGCGGAGCGGCAGCGGCGGTGGCTGGAGCTGCTGGAGGCGGGGAAGGCGGAGAGCGACCTGCGCGTGGTGGGGCAGACGTACGAGTGGCTGCGCTCCCAGGGGCTTCTCAGAAACTTTGGCCGCTTCCAAAACAGCAGTGCGTGACGGCGGCGGGGACAGAGAGCGACGGGAGGGGAGAGATGAGTGCAGTGAGCTGTGCTGAGAGCCGTGCCTCCAGCCGGTTCTTGCTGGCCCGCGCTGCCACTGCCACCACGCTTCCCTAATGCCCTCTTTTCATTCTCGCCCGTGCCCACACTGCCCCCTCCTTGTCCCCCCACGTGGCGCCACAGTATTGGAGGGCGTGCCACGGGTCGTCACTCCCAAGGTGCTCAAAGACCGCTCGGGCCTCGACGGTTAGTTCACACGTTGCCCTCTCTCCCCGCCTCTCTCTCCCTCTCGTCCTCGCTCTCACGCTTGGTCCTCTGCTTCGACTCGCCTGCTCGCCACCCTCCTTCCTTTTCCACGTTTCTCTCTCCCCCCATATCCTTCTCCCCCTCACCCTCTCATCTGCCAAACTGCCTCTCCCTCCCCTTTCTTTGCACGCAACTCAACCCTGCTTTCATCGTCTCCCTCCTCCCCCCAGCCAAGAACCTAGCCCCCCAGAAGTGGGGAATGTCGGCCCCGCTGCTCCCAATCGCGCTCTTCGCAGCCTTCTCAGCGCTCGTGGATGCGGGGGTGGACCTGCGCCCGCTCGCCTTCATCTCGCTCGCCCTCGCCGTGGGAGACGCGGTGTACCTGGGGGGGGCGGGAGGCGGGCAGGTGCTCATGCTGCTCTGGGCGCCCTTCCGCGAGCGCGTGCTCGTGCATGAGTCAGGCCATATCGTCGCAGGTGGGTGGGGTAGGGTGACGCATTGTGGCGCGCGGGAGGACGGTGCACCATGTGAAGTGCGTTGGTGACTTGGTGCATTGGCAGCGAGTCCCTCGTTGCTGCTCTGGGCGCCCTTCCGCGGGTGGGGTGGCACGGGGCGTGGGAGGGAGGCATGGACTGAATGCTCTCTCTGCTGCCTCTCCCATTCTCAAACTCCTCCTGCCGCACTACTCTCCCCCACACGCCCCCACTCCTCCCCACGCCACCCCACCCCACACACCTGCGCCACCAGCGTACCTGCTGGGGTGTCCGGTGCGGGGGGTGGTGCTGGATGCATTCGAGGCCATGCGCATGGGGGTGAGGGGGCAGGCGGGCACGCAGTTCTGGGATGAGCGCCTGGAGGACGAGCTGCGCGCGGGACAGCTCTCATCCGCCTCTGTCGACCGGTAAGTGCCCTTTGGATCTCTCCGCTGCTTCTCCTCTCCCTTCTCCCTGCTCCTCCACTCCTCCCTTCTCCCCTCCCTTCTCCCCTCCCTCCTCCCCTCCCTCCTCCCCTCCCTTCTCCCCTCCCTCCTCCCCTCCCTCCTCCCCTCCCTTCTCCCCTCCCTTCTCCCCTCCCTCCTCCCCTCCCTCCTCCCCTCCCTTCTCCCCTCCCTTCTCCCCTCCCTTCTCCCCTCCCTTCTCCCCTCCCTCCTCCCCTCCCTCCTCCCCTCCCTCCTCCCCTCCCTTCTCCCCTCCCTCCTCCCTCCCTCCTCCCCTCCCTTCTCCCCTCCCTTCTCCCCTCCCTCCTCCCCTCCCTCCTCCCCTCCCTTCTCCCCTCCCTTCTCCCCTCCCTTCTCCCCTCCCTTCTCCCCTCCCTTCTCCCCTCCCTTCTCCCCTCCCTCCTCCCCTCCCTCCTCCCCTCCCTCCTCCATACTCCCTGTACTCCTCCCTGCTATCTCTCTCATCTGCGTGTGTCTACTCCCACCTACTCTGTGTTCTCCGAAACCTCTCTTTTAATCTCTTTCCTCGCTACCTCTCCTCCCACCTTCTTCTCTTTTCTTTCCCCATGCAGGTACAGCATAGTGCTGTTTGCAGGGGTGGCAGCGGAGGCGGTGCAGTACGGGCAGGCGGAGGGAGGGGAGGGCGATGAGAACCTCTTCAAGGCCTTCCTCTCCAACCTGCAGCCCTCCTGGTCCGGGCCCCAGGTGTGTGCGTGCTTGCCGCTGCTGCCCCTGCTGCCACCCTGTGCTGCTGTGTGCGTCTGCAGTATGTTCAGGCATGGCATGTGCTCATGCTCCCCTCAGCTGTCTGCTGCGCTGCCCTTGAGTCATTTGCCCATAAACGCTGTGCTCTGCCTGCTCTCGCCGCACCCTCCCACCCCTCATCTTCCCCTCTTCTCCCCCTGTCCTCAGATGGCCAACCAGGCACGGTGGGCGGTGCTGCAGGCGTGTGTGCTGCTGCAGCGCAACCGGGCGGCACACAGTGCAGTGGTGGAGGTGCTCAAGGCGGGTGGCGGCATGGGGGACGTGGTGATGGCCATAGAACAAAACATGGCCGGCTGACGCTGACTCACTGCAAGGAGGGCGCTGAGATTGCTGTAGCAAGGTGTCAAATCTGTGAATATTTGTGCAGGTCTGATCATTATGGTATGTTCATGTGATGATGGATTCACTTGTGATGATTGAATCTGGATTGCTAATCTGCAGTAGTTGAATTTTCCAGGCCAGAAAAGCACCTGACTTGAACATGTTGCTGTACATTTACATTTCTGAAAAATACTTTGTCCAGACATTTCTCAGAGCGTATTCCTATCCTCGTATCAAGAGAACCTCGTATCAACTTCCCACTGAAAATTCCCCTAAACCCAAAACCTCTCGCTAGTTTAACCAGGCAAAAAGTACAATCTTGATATGAGGTTCTCTTGATACGAGGATAGGAATACGCTCTCAGATTGCGAGACATTCTAGGCCCTACCCAGAGTAGTACTGATACACTAGTGTGCATTGTGTATAACAATCAAACGTTACTCAAAGGTACACTCAGCCAATGTAATTCTGTCTAATCCTATCAACCACAGGTCCACAGCTACTCCATGGCAGCATACCAACCATGCCCACCCCGGGCACTGCACAGGCAGAGAGGAAGGCTGAGCCTTGAGCATTGCCAGGACCAAGACGTGCGGGTGCCCTACTAGGGACTGGCTCTGCCCACCCCCACCTCCACCAAATGACATCACTGCTGGCCAGACAGCTTTGTCACTTGGTGGGGGCGGGAGGGGACAGAACCAGTCCGTTTTGGCCCGGAATCGAGTCCCCAGCCAATGCTCAAAGCTTCACCCCCTCTCGTGCACTGGCAAGCAAGGCCACCCACTGGGACTGCCATGCTTGCTGCCAATGAAGACACCTGCAGGCAGAGAAAACCAAGAAAGACGCATATTAGTACAGGCTCTTCAAAAATGAAGGAAGCAAATTAGCAAACAAAAAAATCAGGAGCTGGCTACTGCAAGAACAAACCATGTGCATAAAAATGGAGCTCAGAGGCAAGGGCTGAGACTTATCTGAAGTTAAGGAGATTGGAGTGTGGAGTGCAGCGCAAAATCTTGGTAGTCCATGGGCGTGCAGAGGGTGCTTGAAGAACCTGCCATGAGGCGAACAAAAAAAAAAACAAAAGTCAGTGAATGGGGATTTGAAGCTCAACTTGATCAAAATTCATAAGGCCACCAAGGGTGAAAGCAAAAGGGGTAAGCAGTGGAGTAATACGATAAAGCAAGGGAAATGGCTGAGGTTGACAACTTATCTCGCCATGGTTGAGTGTTGAGGCGCGTGTGCAGGCCATGGTGCTTGCATGGATCTTGGGCTTGCGGTGTGCAAGGTCTTGGGGGTCCATGGCGTGTAGATGGCGCTTGAAAAACCTGCCATGAGGCGAAATAAAACAGGTCAGTCAACGGGGAATTGAAGCACATCTTGAAAAAAAAAAAAAAAACAAGGAATCAGCAAGAAAGAAAGGGAAAAGGCTGAGGTTGGCAACTTATCTTGCCATGGTTGAGCCTTGAGGCGCCTCAGCAGGCCATGGTGTTCCCATGGATCTTGGGCATGTTGTAATCCGTTGGTGAAGCAACCTGCCAAGTGAAGTCAGGAAATTCGAGTTAGTAAACCAAGTCAATGAAGTAACATGCAGCAAGTGACTAAAACGAAACTTACTGCTGGTGGAGAGAGAGGAGGCAACTGCCAGGTGCTGTTGGCAGGTACGTCCACCTCGCCTTGGAGCTTGGCAGTGCGGTGCTCCTCTGAGCACATCTGGAGCATGGCACAAGGGCCTTGAATAGAACCTGTACATAGATCAAAGGAACTATGTTAGTGAACAGCAGTGAACTGAGCATAAACTAAGCGTTGCAAATGAGCCGGGTACCAACTGAAAAACCTTAAGGGGACCTTTACCAAACCTCAACCTGTACCGGGGGGTGGTTCTATGGAGAGTGAAGGGTGTGAAGAGGCTGGAATTGACAACTTATCTTGCCATAGTTGTTGAGCCTTGAAGCGCTTCAGCAGGCCCTAATTGTCCCATGGATCTTGGGCATGCTGAAACCCCTTGGAAAGCAACCTGCCACGTAAAGACACGGAAAGCTAAGTTAGAAAAGTCAACAGACGAAAACGTTCCAACATGCAGCAAGTGACTAAAACGAAGAGGGGCGAAACGAGACTTACTGCCAGGTGCTGTTGGCAGGTACGTCCACCTCGCCTTAGGGCTTGGCAGTGTGGTGCTCCTCTGAGCACATTTGGAGCTTGGCACAAGGGCCTTGAATAGAACCTGCAAGGAGATCAAGGAAACAAGGTTAGTAAACAGCAGTGAACAAACCAAGCAGAAATGGACGGTGCTGCAAGTGCGGTGCAAGTGCCACAGAGCCTATACCAACCAAAAAAACCTTACGGGGACCTTTACCAACCTTGACCAACCTCGACCTTTACCAAACCTGAACCTAAACCAAGGGGGGTGGCTCTGTGGCGTGAAGAGGGTGTGGTTGATACGTTCAACCTTCACCAGCCGTGGAGCTTCTCCTCTGTTGTCCTTCATGAAACATGGACGGCGGCCAAATGATGTTGCTCCTCCGAAAACGCAGTAAACCCTCAGATTAAACCTGCAAGTAAAAGAAATAAACGAGGATTAGTAAAGGTCAGGCAGTAAAGCATGCAAACGAAAAGAAGTGTGGAAAAAACATGTGTCGCTGCAACACATAGCCGAATACCAACCGAAAAACCTTCAGGGGGAAACCTTTACCAACCTCAACCTTCACCAACCTCAACCTTCACCATACCTGACTTGTACCTAACCTTAACCAGGGGGGGCTCTGTGAAGCGTGAAGGTGGAGTTGATACTTCAACCTTCACTCGCGGAGCTGCTCCTCTGTTGTCCTTCATGAAGCATGGAGAGCCTCGAAGGCCGTTGCTCCTCTTTAATCTTCGGAAGTACGCCTCGCAGCCTCCATTAGAACCTGTGATTGTAGACAAACATATAGTTAGTATACGGAATTGAAGAAAGCATGCAACGGAAATGAAGACTTTGCGAAGTGAAGAAACGTGTGCTGCCCCACCACAGAGCCAGTACCAACCTGTACCGAAAAAAAAAAAACCTCCTGGAGACCTTTACCTAACCTGTACCGAACCTTTACCAAACCTTAACCGGGGAGGAGGCTCTGTGGTGAGTGGTGTGGAGGGTAATACGTTCAACCTTCACCATGACGACTCGTGGAGCTGCTCCTCTGCTCCTCTGGTCGATCGATGACATTTGAGCCACGTCGTAGCTGGCGTCGCGACGAGGCCGAGGACGCAATCTTGATCCACGGCGATTCCATGGTTACCATGATGTCCTGCAAATAACAGCACACCGAACGTCATAGTCAGGATCGGGGTCGGAAGAAACTGAAGCGGTAGTCGCGTTGGATTCAGATTGCTAACACGAAAACGAAATAGGGATAATTGTTGTACCTGACTCGGTAACGTGGCAGAAACTCCCACGGTCGACGTTGTGAAGCTCCGCGAACCAAGGCCAGGTTGACCGGTGAACACGTGAGAAGGTAGTGATGGTTCGGAAGTGGTAGAGCCAAGCTCGTCTGGCAAAAATGGCAAGGAGGCTAAGGAGACGAACTAAAAGTCTGAGATGAAGAGCCTGGAATCAGAATGAACCTGATGGCCGTGTGGATCGTCTGATTGCGGACCGTTGGGCTTCGTTATGTGGCGAAAACAGCCTACCGTTGGAATCCTGCATTGCTGGCTTCAGTGGTGGATCGGAACAGCATCAACAACAATACGAACTCCAACTTCTGATTGGACCGCCTAATGTGGAAGCTGTAATCCGCTACCGGAACAAGATCATGTGTCTCCAGTTTGGGACACGTAGGCTGTTTGAACGGCCAAAAACGAAGTAAGGGTGGACACATCGATTCCAAAAATCTAGTGACGTGGCCAGCCGCTAATCCAACCGGCGCCGATCGTTTCCCGAAGCGTGCTGCCAAGCGCTTCTCTAATGCGTTGAAGGCGGCTGGAGGGAGTTGAGTTGGGAGGGAAACGAAGATTTGGTAGGGTCGCCTGACAGAAGTGGCAGCATGAGAGAGGGAACGGAGGAGCTGTAAAATCATCTCCCGCCTGAAGGAGAAGACTTGTTCTCGCGAACTGGAGGGCTCACAGGTAACTTCACTGGTGAGATGGGTTTCGTTAACTCGTGTTGTGATTGGATTGGGTGATTGCCAGGTTCTCGAGATGTCTGGAGATGTGGTTCGCGAAAGGTTTAGTGTAGTTAAGCGAAACGCTTCGCCAGCCTGGGTTGCAGATCTGGTGGGTGTGGGAAGGGAAAACGCAGGTATGCTGAATGTGTGACGGAGGGTGGCATCTGGTTGAATACGGTTCGGACAATTTCAGCGGGTTTGCAGTGCGCTGAGAAGGCAATCCCACATCCTCGGGGTCATCCCCCCGCATATCTCCCTAGATCGATCGCATCACGTCGCAGCGGCAATGCTGGGCGTGGGGAGGTCGTGTGGGTGAAGTACCCCGGCATCCCAAGGACATTGAAAATTGTAGCGAGAGCACCATGCGATATAATTTCGAAACACTTCCATCGTTTGCCCAAAAAAATAATTTACTGTACATTTGGCGTAGTGCTTATGGCTTTTGTAATCAACAAAATCCAATTTGGCTTCAGAAATATACCTTTCAACCTCCATCTGGATGTGTAGCAAGGGTGAATGAAGAGTCACCACAACCTTGGGCAGTGGGAGAGCAGAGCAGTTGTAAGTCATGTACCATGCAAGATAATACTGGATGAACAGCTGCATTGCTATTCTAGGATCACACACATATGGTACAGAGGTACAACATCGTCCAGCACGGCCCAGAGCACTGGCGGCACACAAGGGATGAGATGGTGCGCATTGCACAGCGCATCACCCAGGCAGGGTGCATGGCACGGCTAATGAGCGATAGCCCCCACAGTCTTCACATGCACCCCCAGGTCTGTTGAATCTGCATTGAGTATTTTGCATTGCCACACTGGGGATCATCTAATGAGTGAATGGCATTTGTGTTATGCTGAGAGAAGGGGGGGGCAGCAGTTGAGCAGTGGAGCGTGCAGAGGGGCAGAGGGGAGCAGGCAGGAGACACGAGTACATTGGGAGGCAATGCACCCGCAGCACCACAACAGAGAGGAGGGGACAACCCCTCTCTCTGCTGCAGGACTCAGCCCTCTCAATGCCCAGCTCCCTCCCTCTCCTGCACCGCATCCTCACCCCTCCTCCTTCCGCCTTCCCTCCCTCCCCCTGACCCTTCCACTCTCCCTTTTTCCCCTCCCCGCTCCCCCTCTCTCCCCCTTTTCCCCCCTACTGCTGCAGGCGCGGGGGCGGGCGGAGCCACTGCTGGATGGGGCCGGCGACCTTCTCCTTCTTGGCCTGCACGCGCTGCAGACGCGCCACGTACTGCTGCCGCTTGGCGCGCAGCCGCGCCAGCTTCTCCTCTATGCGCGCCAGCTTCTCGCGCACCTGCTCCTCCGCCTCCCCCCACTCCCCCTCCTCGTCCTCCCCCTCCTCCTCGTCCTCCCCCGCTTCCCCCTTCCCCCCCGCCCACCCGTTCAGCTGCCCCTCATCGTGACTCATGCTGCGCTGGCACTGCCTCCCCCCGTGCGCGCCGTGCCCCCCGTGCCCCCGCGCCTTCTCCCGCGATCTGCTGCGGTGGGCGGAGCGGGACTCCCTTGGGGGAACCGGCGCGCCCGCCAGGGGCATGTTGAGCGGGGAGAGGGGCGCGGGAGGGGTGGGAATGGGCGGGATGGACCGCGACTGCTGTTAGGGTTGGGGGAGAGGGGCGCAGGGGCGCGGAAGAGGGGGAAGGCGATCGCGGGAAAGGTAATAGGTGCTGAGGTCGGTGAGTGGAACAGCACTTACGAGGAAATTGCGTGCGCGCACAAGAAGACTGCCTTTCCGCCTTTCTTACCGAAGTTCCTTCGCCCGCTGCCGCATTGCTCCGCCGTCCGCTTCCGCCATGCGCGCCACTTCCGCCGCCCGCCGCCTCTCCGCTTTCCGCTTGTGGCCACCCGCTAGGCGGCCATTCCCCTGGAGCGGCGCACCCCGCCGCCTCCCCCCCCGCTCGCCTCGACGGCGACGCTTCGCTGCCCGAGCTCGCGGGATGCTGCGCCAGCGAGTGCGCGAGCGCCGCTTGCGCTAGCATCGGCATGTCCATGTCCATTAAATGCATCTCCGCCATATGCGGCGCGGGACTCAGCGGGGTCGGCGCCGATGCTGTCGGTCCTAATACCGGGCTGACCGCGCCGCTGTCGAGGTGGAAGGGGCTCGCGGGCACGCTGGCTTGCTGCTGTGACGGCAGGCCGAGGCGCGTCTTCTCGCGGCTGCCGTGCGACAGCGACCGCGCGAGCTGCGGCCGCGGCAGCGCCGCTAACTGCGACTCGTCCATCCGCTCGCTCCGGCTGCATTGCTGGCCGTTGGATTCCATCGAGTCGCTGTCGACGGCGAGCGTCGATTGCGGCTTGTGCTTCCCGCGGCCCTGCAGGCTCCGCAGCGCCTTGCTTAAGATGTTCCCTTTGAGCTTCCACGACGGGCTGCGGCTGCCGGCGCCCGACCCGGCGGAAGTGACGCGCGCGGCTGCGCGCTGATCGACGGGCGCGGGGCGCGGGCAGGCGGTGTGGGCGGACGCCATGGCGGAGGAGGCTGAAGGGGCGGAAGAAATAGCGCGCAGCTGGTCGGGTTCGCAGGGGGGAATGTGGCGGGATGTCGGTTCGGCGGAGCCGTCGCTCCCCATGCAGCGGTCGGGGGATTCTGGTGCGCTCTCGCCGTGAAGTAGACACGGATTGGTGTACACGGCCTTATAATGCGTCCACAAAGCTGAACAGTTCTCAGATTATTATCGCAAATGTAGTAGTAATAGTTGTATGCGATGCATACTAGCGGAGCCGGTCACACAAGGAATATCGATGGAACCAGCAGTGATACCGCTACGAACATGGGAGAGAAATGCGATGCATCATATGCAGAAGCCGCATGTGCGACGTGCGATGCTCAAGCTCGTCCTTCCTATAGTAGGCAACAGGAGTTGCGGGATCAAGGCAAGGAACAACCTTCACTAAGTGAAACTTGGAGAAAGACAAGAACAGCCAGAGGCGAAAATGGATTGGTCTTTACGTACAGTGGTGGAAGGGATGCCATGGGATTGCGCACTGGCAAGAGCGGGGGCTGCAACTGCTGCTCGTTGAACTGCACCCAGCAGAAATGGAGGGTGCAGATGAGTCTATTGCGGGAATCGTGCGGTTGATCTTTGAGGCGCGCGGAAATATCCCATCGGGACACACAGGGGGAAGGGGATTTGCTGGCTGTCGTTGCGCCGAGTTCTGGGTGGGCCTCACTCGCTCGACTGCGCAAGGCTTCCGTCCCCTCCCCTCCCCCCCGCTCCTCCATTCAATTCAGCACCAAGACAGAAACTGTCTGGAGCGCCCAGAAATTCACGTGAGCTTTTGAACCGCGCTGAACACCTTGAAATATATTTTCGACCGAGGTGGTTTGGCCTTTTTGAACTCGACGAGTCAACGCACCCAAACCTCCATGGCTTGTGCGCATGGGTCTCCCCCTTCGCTCGGGAAATCCCCCCACCTACCGCTTCCGCGCATGGGGCATGGCCCCACAGCAAGGCCAACAGGCACCCCCGCGCGGCTGGTGCCTGCCAGCGACGAATCACAGCACAACCGTACGGTTGTCTCCCCCATGGGCCATCGGCACGGCATGCCAATGCCACAGCAGCCACTCAGTCCACTCCACGGCGATGTTCGGCTGCCACAGGGGATCGAAGGGAGGGGATGGGATGGAGCATGAAAACGCCAGGCCTCCAGGTTCGACCATGACGAACCAGGCAAAACACTTCGGTCAGTAAAGAAAATTCTGAAAAACATGTCGAACTTGAGCCAAAAACGCGACGCGAACCCCATGCTAGGCTTTAGCCCGCGTCGCGTCCTCCCCCAAATTCCCCCCCATGGCGGATAAACTCCGCCCTAGTATTCAGGGCATGAGAATTGCATTCCCGTGAGTGGGCTCAACCCACGGGGGATGAAAAATGCATTCCCCCTTCCACGATTTTAGTTTTTAAACTTACCCCACACTCTAAAAAACCAGAAAACGCGTACATCGAAATTATACAGCCAAACACACAGAAATAAAATGAACTCAGAAATTTTGCCTAAGGTAAGATCGTCATTTACTACCTTCAAATATTTCTGAAGTGTATAGAATTTTGGGAAAGTGAGCTGCCCAAACAAATCGCAACAGTAAATGTGGCAGGTAGAAGGAAAACTGTTCAGCTCGCGAAGCTTCGTCTCGCGCGGCTGCAGTTTCGTGAGCCCCCATTTCCCGAATCGCCCGTCCGCGCCATTTCCCCCAAACCCTCCGCTTGCGCCTGGACCCTAGACTTCCGAGTCAATGACTGTTGACTCTAAGTTGACTAACCCGAACTATAAACCCTAGCTATGAGTTTCGATCCCTCGCCCCATCCCCTGCTGGATCCCATGTGCTGCCGAACATCGCCGGCACACCACTCATGCCAAAAAAATGAGGCAGCTTGGCCGATTTTGGCTTGCTTGCCTGTCAGTTGCCCTGGGAAGCCCTGGGTTCCAACCAAATTACCATAACCCTTTTTGAATTCAACCCGCGGAACACATACGTACCAGCTTTATTGTTTTTTTGTTAGTTGCAGATAAGCATTGTGTATGGGGAGGATTACGAGGCACAATTACAAGTTTCAAAGTCGTAAATTCGGTCAACCATGACAGTAGACTGTCCAACGAGTTTTTGTTGTCGGTTGAGACCGTGGACAAACACAACTTCAAGCCAACAACCTCGGTCCCCCAGAAAGGCTTTCCATCCCCTCCCGATCGAGGTTGCGTAGAGATTTCACGCTGTTCCGTGAAAAGATGTAGAGGCTATTGAAATACATGCATCTCTTACACGAAGAAAGTAGCAAGCTGGCAACTCCAGCAACCCCATTGCCTCACATTAGCCTCAACCAGGTCCATCACCAGGGCTTTAATGAACTTGAAACGTACAAAATGCATTTGAATAACATTATAATACATACAGTACAAGAATGAAACAAACGAAACAATGCACATGTATATCAATGATGGACGTGAAGGCTGCGCCAGTAGCCGCGAGCCCAGACAAGCTCCAGAAACATGATTCGTATCAATAGGCCACTTATTGACGCCCCTTTTCGCCTGGTCAGCGAAGAGGGCACCATGGCATGTGCAATCATTATCAGCCACACTCCCAACCCTCGCACGGCCTCCATTGGTGCCACTCCCACTATCTGTTGTGATGCTCCAGTTCCATTTGGCGCACCAGTTTTCACATCACCTGCTGCATTTGAACTGCCTCCGTGTCACCGCCCCCCTCACCCCTGCCATCACCGCCTGCACTCCTGTCCGCACTGCAGCTCAGCGCAGCCCGACAATGGCACATGGAGCCAGAGCAGGAGCAGGAGAAGCTGTGCATGTGCGTCAGACTCAAGGCAGGAGGGTCGTTGTCCACAGGGTTGCATGAAGGGCTGGCGGGAGATCCAGTTGCACTGGGGCGCGCCCTGAAGAGCGGCGACTGCAGCACCGATGACATCAACGATCCAGGCCAGAAATCCAATGTCCGGGCCTTTGCAGGAGATTTGAACGCCTCGTCATCTCTCCTCGCTGCCTCTGCCACAGCCGCAGCTGCTGCTGCTCGTGCTGCCAAATCTGCAACTGGCTGGCTGGCATCGTCCATGGATCTCCGCCTGCCTCTCTCACCATCCCCGCTGCGACACGCCTGGATGGTGGCTACTTGGCCCTCATCCAGAGATGCCCGTCTGTGGGCTGACTGAGCCTGCTGTGGCCGCATCAGCTGCGCTGCCTCGTCCCTTGCGACACCCGGCTTTGCCTCCTGCAGCACTCCTGGCTTGCCAAACACGCCGGGCGATGGCGCAGAGCGGCAGGTGGCGTGGTCGGGAGGCGAGATTGGGAGGGTTGCAGGAACGAGAGGAGGCGTGGCGAGGGGCGGGGCGATGGAAGGGTGGAGCGTGGGAGTGCCGTCGTGGCACACCATGTCTGAGACGCATGCCAGCAGCGCACGGTAGAACTGGCGAGCGGAACAGAGGGAGCAGGGAGAGTGCGAGTGACAAACTTAAAAACTAGTGAGGAAGGAGTGCCAGCAGGGCGAGAAAACATGTGATACAGGGAGGCGGGCAGTGGGGAGGGAGACGGTGAAAAGTAGGACTGGGGTGTAGGCTGCTGGGCTAACCTTGTGGTACTCGAGGGTGTCACCCACATCCTTGCGTGCTTCCACCATGAACACCCCCGGCGTCATTTCAAATATCTGCAGCCACGAGAGCAAAAGCACACGGACAATATGCAATGAGGGATGGCGTGATAGCAGCACTCGCCAAGTCAGAGCCTGAGCCTGAGCCTGAGGGGGGAATGACTTCGCAGCAGTACAACAAATGTGCAGTTGTAAGTTTGAACACTGCTCGCAGCAAGGAGTGCATGAAAAATGGCCTGCAGGTGTGAGAAATGGCATTACCTGAATCACCACGGTCAGCTCTCGTCCTTTGTTCCTTGCGGGCCGGCAGAATCGAATCTTGTAGAGCTTGGCGTGCGCATCAGCGTGCAGGGCGGGCGCAAGCGCGAGGAGACGCGAGCGGATGAGAGCAGGTGGCAGGCGGGATGCAAAGCGGGTTTGGCGGAGAACAGGGTCGGCACGGCGGTGGAAGAGCGCTCCCAAGTCCAGCGCGTGTGCGCGCGCTATGAGGTCAAACGCGTTCATCAGCTCCGGACTTTCCCCCGCCGCTGCTGCACCCACTCCACCCTCCTTCATTCCTCCACCTTCTGCCCTCCCCCCATCGCCCCTCTCGCTCCCATGCCCCTCACACCCGGCCCCTCTTCCCCCCTCGCTCCCCCATGCGTGAAGCCTGCAGGAGGAGCAGGAGGGGGAGGGCAGGGTGGGAAGAGGGTAGTCAGCTGCAGCGGCAGCGGCAGAGGGAGCAGCAGAGCAAGGGCTGGTTAACGATGTGCCGTCATTACCGCTGCCGCTGCCGCTGTCGCTGCCGCTGCTGCTGTTGCCGTCACGGCTGATGGAGCAGCTGAGAGCACGCGGCGAGCGCAGGGAGGCACAGGGACCAGCAGAGAAGGCGGACGAGGAGGGGGCAGTACTCGCGTCGGAGGAGGGCGAGGGGAGGGGCGGCGAGGAGGACCGCGGCAGCGACTCCACAGCCGTGATTCGAAGCTCCGCTCCACACTGGGAGTGTGGCGGTTCTGGTTGCGACGACAGTGCGGTTGAGAGCGGTTGTGTGGGAGCGGAGAGGCCGAGCAGGTGGTGGTGGGAGAAGACAGTGTCAATGTCGCATGTGTGCACGGGGGCCTCGGGGCTGGGCTGGGCTGGGATGTACCCCGGCTTGAACCACGCGTGCTGCCTTATGCCCTCCATCGTCAGCCGCTGGTTGAGACAAGTGGGGGGGCAGTACGAAGGACAGGAAAGTACGTGAGTGCGTGGATGAGGGAGTGAGGATGTGAGTGTGTGCGTGTCTGAGAGAGAAAGAGAAGAGAAGGGGACACAAGTCATGGCATCATCCGCAGCACCAAAAAACACCAGGGACGAGAGCACCACAAGAATTGGAATCAAAATCAAAATCAAAATCAGAATCAAAACCAGAATAAAAATCCGAAGCAGAAACTGAATGAGCGAAGCTGTTGAGTCCTCCAAGCGCCACGCGCACATGCGGCGCACCTTGGCGGGGTCGGGCTGCAGGATGGCGGAGATGAGGGCGCGCGCGGAGGGCGAGATGCAGGCGGGGAAGGAGAAGAGCGCGTGGCGGATCTTGCGGTAGAGTGGGCGCAGGTCGCTGTCCTGGAAGGGCGCATAGCCCGCCAGCAGCACGAAGAGAATCACACCGCACGACCACACGTCCGCCAGGCGCCCGTCGTACCCCTTGTCACAGAGCACCTGGTGGGAAGGAGAGGATGAGCAGGAGAGGAGGGGATGAGCAGGAGAGGAGGGGATGAGCAGGAGAGGAGGGGGTGAGCAGGAGAGGAGGGGGTGAGCAGGAGAGGAGGGGGTGAGCAGGAGAGGAGGGGATGAGCAGGAGAGGAGGGGGTGAGCAGGAGAGGAGGGGATGAGCAGGAGAGGAGGGGGTGAGCAGGAGAGGAGGGGGTGAGCAGGAGAGGAGGGGATGAGCAGGAGAGGAGGGGGTGAGCAGGAGAGGAGGGGATGAGCAGGAGAGGAGGGGATGAGCAGGAGAGGAGGGGGTGAGCAGGAGAGGAGGGGATGAGCAGGAGAGGAGGGGGTGAGCAGGAGAGGAGGGGGTGAGCAGGAGAGGAGGGGGTGAGCAGGAGAGGAGGGGGTGAGCAGGAGAGGAGGGGGTGAGCAGGAGAGGAGGGGGTGAGCAGGAGAGAGAGGATAAGGAGAGAGAGGATAAGCAGGGCAGCTGATGAGCAGGTGCGGGTGCGATACACGTGGAGTGGTAAGCGTGGTGGCGAAGAGCACAGGACGTGGCGTACGGCTGAAACGGCTGATGGGGAGTATGAAGAGTGCTTGTGGTGAAACGTCAGAAAATGGAGTAGTGGAGCAAAGGAGTAGTGGAGCACTGAACGACTGGGGCAGAGGGGCGGACCTCGGGGGCGACGTAGTTGGGCGTGCCGCAGGTGGTGTGCAGCAGCCCGTCGCGGTGCTGCTGCTGCGGCAGGGCGCTGAGGCCAAAGTCAGAGACCTTGAGGTTGCCGCGCTCGTCCAACAGCATGTTCTCCGGCTGATGCCAGCCCATGCACGCAGGCACAGGTTGGGATGAGAGGTAGCAGGAGAGTGAGAGGTGAGATAGTGCAGTGAGATGCTCTCCGGCTGATGCCACTCCGCGCCAAGCCACGCACAGGGTTGAGGGAGTCGGGTAGAGGGCGGGGGAGGGAGCATGAGAGCGGTGAACTGTGCAACCCAAGAAGAAGGAATTGAGAGAAGATCAAGAAAGTACGACAGAGTACACGACCAGACGCACCTTGAGGTCGCGGTGGCAGACGCCCTTGGCGTGGCAGTAGTCGACCGCATCCACCAGCTGTTGAAAATACCGCCGCGCCTCGCTTTCCGACAACCGCCCGCGGTGCACCTGAGAAGGAGCACCGCGACGAGGGGGGGGGGAGGGGGATGAGCAGCGGGAAGAAAGGCGTGAGACGAGGAGAGAGGGGAGAGTGGGGAACGAGAAAAGTGGGAGAAGGGAAGGAAGTGGGACGTGGGTAGGAGGAGGAGGAGGAGGAGGAGGAGGAGGAGGAGGAGGAGGAGGAGGAGGAGGAGGAGGAGGAGGAGGAGGAGGAGGAGGAGGAGGAGGAGGAGGAGGGGAGGAGGGAACAAACAAGGGGAAGTTGAGCGTGTTAAGATAGTCTCCCATCAGCACAAGCAGCTTGCAACGGAGCTACGTGACCATCCGGAGTTCAGCACGGCCGCGCGCGACTCACGATGCGGTCGAAGAGCTGCCCACCGGCGGCGAGTTCCAGCACCATATAGATCTTGCTCTGCGACGCCATCACCTGCCGTGCGGGATGCGACACATGCGACGACGACGGGACGACGATGAGCGACGAAAACGAGGGAATGAGGGTCGCATTGGACGGAGGGCGATAGAGCGAAGGTGCAGGGGGGCTGCAAAGATGGACGAACACGAGAAGGCGGATTCGGATTCCGCATCTGATGAGAATGAGGTAACGGAGGGGAATGCGGGGAAAAGCAGCGCGGAGGAGGCGCACCTCGATGAGGCGCACGACGTGCGGGTGGCGCACCATCTTCATCACCGCGATCTCGCGCTTTATCTGCGCCAACCCATTCAGGAGCACCCAGCATGGAAAGAATGTCATTAGTCGGATGGCGGTGGAAGGAAATTGTGCTCGGGGGGAGGGATTACGTTCCACGACCCGAGAGCAAATTCACAGAAACAGCTCTCCCGGCGAGGATTCTAAGCGCGCTTGCAGTCGATGGCGGAGGATGCTAACAGTCGGCGAAACGCCTTCCAGTGGACGGGGGTGTACCTGGTCGGCCATGTTGCGCTGGAGAATCTTCTCCTTCTCCATCACTTTGATTGCGACTTGCTGCAGCGTCTTCACGTCTCTAGCGAGTTTCACTTTAGCGAAGCTGCCCTGGCCTAGAGTGCATCCCAGCTCGTACCGACCAACCAAGCGGGGCTTCGACTTCGAGTGGCTACTAAATTGGCCGCTACCAAAGTGGCCGCTACCGGAGTGGCCGCTACCAGAGTGGCTAACACGAGAAGTGCTACTCGACTGGCTGCGCTGAGTCCTCATAGCGTCTGAATTAGCCGCCTAAACTCGCGTGGATGTCGTTTGCGGTTCGTATGTCCTCACCGAGGCGTGCACGGGAGTAGACACTGGTGGATGAGAACGTGTAGGTAATTCGATCATCCGTACTATGGCATCAGCATGTCTACTTCGAGAAGCACTTATGGGGAGGTGCTATGGTGAGGTGAGGAGACGATTGACGACGAGCCTGCAAATGGACTCCGCTCTGCCGAATTCTTCATGTACATCAATTTCAGCTGATCGCAATCGCATTCTCACCCATCGCAAGTCGCTACAGTTCCCGATGCCTGTGCGACGCCTCCTAGAAACCACAACAACCTGGGGCCGCCAAGCTTCTTGGCATTGGCTGATGCTATGGCGGCCTCCAAGCGAGCCGTGCAAGACGTCATCATTGCTCGAGTCGGCTGGGGTTTTCAACAGCAATGGGCCTTCAAGTACAGTACTGTAGATCCCAAGCGAACCAGGGTGGTGCTGTGGTGGTGGATCAAAGAGGGGATTAGGGGGAAAGAAGGGGGGAGTGGGCGGGCCGACTTCTTTCTTGCCTCGTCGCAGTGGAATGTGCGGCACGGGCTTGTTGGAAACAATGCATCCGTGGCACGACAGGTAGGCTTCATTTGAAGGTGCGACGCGCCAGATAAGCATATGGTTTTCCCAGATCCTGGAAAGTACAGCATTTAGTGCTGCCCGGGCGAATAAAACACGAGGAGATCGTGCTTCGGGCACGAACGAAAATGGCATCTTGGGAAATAAAGCATCTTTTATGGGAATATTCCTCGAGTTCGCCAGCGAAGCAACATCGCAGCAGAGCACTTTTTCACATCCGCCTTCCGCTTTGCAATGACGTCAGGTGGGGCATCAGTTTTGGGGGTCTCCGCATTCTTCTGGCTGGCATCAACAATCCGTGGCCTAGTTCTGCAGGCGCGTCAACTCGGATGGCTACAGCCTCGGGTATGTCCGTGACGAGAAGCTTCATAAATTCCTGATTTAGTAACAGCCGATAAAGACTAAGCTAAACTAGAAGTGTAGACGCTTGTATTTCATTTCCTATAGGCCAAACAGGTTCTATACCAGCTGCACTATAATCGAGGTACGGCAGCCCTCAAATTGGATCATCAGCACCGCGATAGCTAGAAAACTGCAACGAGCCTTAGACTGATGCTTATTTGAGGTCGACAGGCGACTATCCGACAACACGCCGCTCGCCATACGACAACACGTGGGCGGGGCACGAGTTCGTTGGGGGGGTTACTTCATGTTTATCCAATAAATGTTGGCAACGACGCTCAATGGAAAAAAACATTCTATTCGGGCATTTTTTGTTGCGATAACACAACCCGTTGTCGTAATATATCTATATACCTGCCTGTAGCTATATTTGTAGTGTAGTTATTATAAGTAACCCTGTTGGTGGTACACCCATCGTGCTCCTTGTTCCTATTTGTACCTCTCTTTCCATAGTGCAACATCTCTTTGGCCAACCTTCTCGTCACCTCGCTTCCGCTTGTTCCTAGCCTATATTTATCCTAAACATAGGCGAAGTTAATCGCTCGTTACCCGTGCATTGACTGGACAACAGGCGACTGCACCGTGCGAGTCAACGGTCGCCCTACCTGAGCTCGCTTGAGTCTTCATCGGTTCGCGTCAGCGCCATCACAATGAAACACGGCACAACAACTGGAGCTGACATGTACACTACCGGTACCGAAGTGTGGAAAGCACACAACCCGAGCGATTTACAAAGACTGCTTGCAGAGGTACTAAATGATTTGGCAGAAGTGGTACTACCATAATCCCCCGTATATACCACCCCCCGAAATTGAACACCCCCGGGTGGCATATGTGGATCTGTGTGCTGTATAGAGGCGTTCCTTGAGAGAACCCCCTTTTTTCTCGAAATCAATATAACACCCCCCTCTTTTGCTAGGTAGGTGCTTTTCGAGCGATCGGATATTGTTCGCAATGATGTCAACATTTTTCAGAGCGGCCCTTCTTTCTTTCTTTTTTCCCGGGCTGCGCTGGGAGGGAATTGGCTCGTACTGACTACACACGTGCGTGGCCAGTGGGGGTGCGCATGGGTGTAAAGTGTTCAGGCATGTGGGATGAGTTTGAGGCTAGGAGGGCACATGTGTACACACGATGCCCATTTCACTCACGCCATCTTTTTCGACACCGGCGGAGTGAAGCGAGCATCTCATTTCGCGAATGTTCGTTAGTTTCGCCACGAGCAGAAAGGGATTGTAAACAACCACCAATGTTACGAAGATATTTTTTTGGCTACAGTTATGGGTGGATTCGTTTGTTGTACATCGAAAATCATGGGTGCCTGTGGGAGGTCGGAGTTTCCCAACCACTCGTTGTCAAATTTCCGAATCTTCCGGAGCCGCGACTGCTTGTACATGACGTGCGGTTGCCCGTCATCAAACGTGAAATGGGTGGCGTCTCGTTTGGGATGGGCAGATGCCTGCGATTTGACTGAGCATCATGTGTAAGTGAGCTGTTCAGGCATGTTTGCTGCCTGTGTTTTCGGCGGGACACCTGCGGCATGCGAGGGCACCATGTTTTTGGTACTCTAGGACCTTGTACTCGCTTTCATTTTAAACTCCCTCACTGGAGATGGACTAAAACACTCCGTAACACTCACCACAATCTCCATTCATATATCAAATATGTTTATCAATAAGCACCCGGGTGCTATAAATTTTGATCCACTTACAGCACCCACCCCATTGTTTAAGGAATTTTACAAAGCATCATAGGGTGTTATATACGGGGGATTACGTTAGGAGATATTTCCGTATGACCTGTTAGAGGGATAGCCACGTCAGCGACCATATGACCACAGCAAAAAGTTAGAACCCTATGCACATCCAATGGTACAGCGATAGTTTCGATTGGCACTGTTAAAACCTGACGAGCTGGGGAAACAGCAACGCTACCGGCT